>JARLTB010000095.1:2650000-2787500 GCA_030141615.1 Unio pictorum | reverse complement strand
CACCATACACAAGGCAGCTCTACAGCTGAAGAGTCTACTCTCGTAAAATGGTAAGCTTCCTGACAAGACCCGTTATTTACTGAGAATTTTAACTATAATATACACACAATTCACACACATAATGGACAAATGACTCTGGCAAAGTCAACTAAGGAATTTTTAAAAAAAATAAAACTTTATAGGGAAAAGGAGTGGAAATTGGCCCTGGAACTTAATAGTTCTAAGGGAAAAGAGTATAATCCTAAGTTTAAGGAACTAAACTGTAAAGAAATCATATTCTCTATAGCTCTAATAGAGACTTGAAAGTATTATCGGTCGAAATTCCTTTATGGTAATGTAACTATTATAATTTGACAAACAAAGCAAAGATCAACCATCATCAAAATTATTAATAAATTGATAAAAAATTTATACAAAAATATACACAACAAACTGTACTCACGGGTGGACGGGATCCACTACAACATTACAATCACATTTTCTAATAGATGGTGTCCCTCAATCGACTAAAACCAGCTGTATGTGCTGGGGAGAGACACGAGGGTCAACCCCCCCCCCCCCAGCTGTGACCGATATGCGCAGCTAGGTATTTAGGTTTAAACTGCAGGCAAATTGTACACGCAGCATGGGTTTGAGTCGCGCTCAGTATTTCGAAATAACTAGAGCTGATAAAAATAAATCACCCTCGGGTGACGTTGTACTCACAGCGAAACCCGAGTACATTTTTCACCACATTTACATATTGATACCAGTCATACACAATTCCGTGACAAAGCTACTGGCAAGCTTTCTCACATACCCATATTGGCCGAATCCGAGGTTTATCATGCCACAGATATGAAGCATCATGTCCCACACAGTCAAATTATCCTGATACTATGGCGATCAATCCTAACACTAACACTAACCTCCAAGCTGTTTTTTAATTTTTCGTATCTCTCAGTCTTGGTCCGAGCAAGCGTAAAATATTGCTTGATACTAGACCGCTCCAGTGGCCTGAGTGGTTAGAGCTTCCGCCTTGGATGTGGGAGGTCGCGGGTTCGAACCATGGTGAAAAGAGTTTTCCCTGCTTTGGTATTGGGGGATTATCCAGGGTCCATTCTTTTTAGGCAAACAGACATGTTAAAGTACATTATAGGATCTTTAGCATATTTTGCAAATCAGAGATTCTTTAATCTGCCTTTTATTAGGTTGGAAGTGTGCTTTTCCACTGGAGCCACCGATATTTCGCTCTTTTTGTAGGCCGTATCTAACCGGTTTCTCCCACAGCTAATGCCGTATTTCTCATTTGTTACACTGTTACTTTGACAACTGAGGCCAGAGATTTGTTGTGCCGTTTGTTATATCGATTTAAGTGGTTTTTCACTTACAGCGGCAGTGGGAGTGTAGGAGCTTTTGTGTCACCCTCATTCATTGATTAACTTCTTTATTCTTAGTTTCTGAATTTGCATGCACCGATTTGGGTGTTTTTCAAGGCTTCATTGGTCTTGCCTTGTTTCCGGGTAATATCGAACTGGATACAGACAGAATAAGTGCAAAGTTTTGTATCCATTTTAGTTTAGCCTGGAGCAGACTTTCCAGCAGACTTTAGGCGAGTTGTTGCCTCAAAAAAGTCATCCATTTCTTCTTTTCCACGCGTTGGATCTCCTATTCGATTTGTTTTCTTATATAGGGCAGTATTTACAGTACAGGGAGTGGTCTCCTTGAATTCGCAAAATACTTAATTTTCATTACATGAAGGACTGTCATGGCCCTTCGTACCGGAGTCACATTTATATTCGTTTGCCTCGACCTTTTTGGTGGCTGCACTAGCAGCAGAGAGGGTGAACCCTACAACGTTTTTAGACAAAATTTTGATTGAAATCTTAAAACGAGCCTTCCTACGATCTCATTTTAACCAAAAAAAATGTCTCAGGGGCAAACCCTACAACGTTTTCAGACAAAAAATTGATTGAAATTTTAATGAGCCTTCCCTACGAAATCTCATTTTAACTAAAAAAATGAAAACGGAGACTTTTACGATTTTTTAATTAATTTTGGTCGCAACTTGTTGTCATCCACCCTCTCTGCTGCTATGGGTTAACAAAAAATAATAAATGATTTTAACCGAATATTTGATCCAGTCCGATACGATATCGTGTCCGAGGATCATGCAAATTTATTGTTGCGAATCCGTACGGGGTTGACTGAGCATGACTAAAGAAGTTTTTAAATTGATTGAAGTCCATATCAGAACACCATGTCTGCCATATATTTCTAAGAGTATGAGTATCAACTCCGTTGAATACAGCAAGAATATTGCAGTTATCTCTGATGACTTTTGGAACCTGAGTGTAGCGTTGAGTGACATATATCACGTCAGTGTTTTTATGCCTGCCTCTGGAAAAGATCCTAGCAGGATTTTTTTGTTTATCTAACATTATATCGTCGTATACGACTAAATTGTTAATATCTCCATCAATATCATCAATGCTCGGTGCTTCATCGATATCGGTTATAAACTCAATAATACCCTCTCCGGATTTTTCTACCGCGCTGTCGTTAAAATCTTTTAGCACTTCATAACATCGTTGATCATCTACGCTAGGGGCAATTAAATACAACTTATCCCACTTCATCCATCTCATTATTAAATTGAGTAACAATTGCGTTTTACCGGATCCAGATGGCCCGATTATAATCATCCGGATAGAGTTTGGTAGCGCTGCATGATGCTTAATTGGTTCTCTTGTTTTAGTCGCTGAAAAATCAATTATATCCATATCTCTATACATAAATTGTGGATCTATATTGTATGAAGTGTAAAACGCGTACTAGCACAAATGATGTGACGACGGTTACAACTAAAAATAACAGATCAGCACTTACTGGTAGATGTGCAACATGTGGTATTAAAAAGTTCAGATTTGTTTCTACAAAATCAAAGATTTTACAATTCGGAGATGTTTTAAAAAAAAACGAGGAGGTGATATCGCAGCCAAATTGGCAAAGCTCCCTGGAACCCCATGGGCAAAGTACCCCGGAGAAAAGCACCTTCCAGGATATAGCTACTGTGGACCGGGAACCAGACTTGATATCAGACTCAATAATCAAAATCAGCCCCGACCCGGTGAAGAACCAATAAATGCCATTGATAAGGCCTGTCACCTTCATGATGTTGCTTATAAAAGCAGCAATCTGCAACACAGACATCTCGCGGATGTGAAATTAATTCATGCGTTAAATGCTATTCCTGATAAATGCTTCAAAGAAAAATTGGCTTCATTTTTGATAAAATCGGCTATGAAAAGTAAATTGATGTTAGGTGCCGGTAATTAATAATATGGAATCAATTTATTATTCCCCAAGAGGATACTGGAGGGGTAAATCAGCAGTCCATAAACTCGCTAGCGCTGCAAAAGTGAAAAAAACCACTGCGGCTAATTGGTTATCCAAACAGGCACTATGGCAAATTTATCTACCACCGCCTAAACAAATTCAATTCTCGCATTTTGATGTGACCGCTCCTAATGAAGTTCATCAGGCTGATATATTATTTCTGCCACATGATCGTGGTTACAAATACGCTTTAACCGTAGTTGATATTGCAAGTCGATACAAAGAAGCAGAACCGTTAAAAACAAAATCAGCCACTGAAGTCGCTTCTGCATTTGAAAGGATTTATCGACGAGGTCATCTGCACTGGCCAAATCTATTGCAGGTTGATCCTGGCAAGGAATTTCAGGGTGCAGTGTTATCTACAATGAAACATCATAATGTCACCATACGACGAGGGCATACTGCGCTACATCGCGATCAGGCCATTGTAGAACGATTTAATCGGACGATTGCTGAGCGGTTATTTGGATATCAATACGCAAAAGAATTCATTCAAGAAAAGCGATCCCGTGAATGGGTCAAAAGGTTACCAGCTGTGATTACCGCACTGAATAATGAGATTACTAGAACAATCAACATGAAACCTAGCAACGCTATTAAAAAGAAGTCTATACCCGTACAACCACAAAAAGATTTCAAAGAACCAATTCTTGGTAGTAATGTCATTGTGAGGTACTTATACGAACCAGGAGAGCTTGAAGGGGGTAGAAAAAGGGCTACTGATCCTATTTGGAGTGTTACTGCACACAAGATATCTAGTATAACACGATCAACTGGTAGACCTCCGGTCTATAAACTGGATTCAACTGCCCCTCAGCGGGGTTTTACTCGACAACAACTACAGGTAATTCCCGAGGATACTCAATTGCCACCGCATGGTCTTAACTAGCACCGTTGCGTCTATTGCACTCAAGACAAGTCAACATCACATTGTTTCTGACATGACCGAGATTGTTATTTTTTCTGTCTACGGTGAATTGGCGAGGATCCTTATCCGAATACTGCCAACGCATTATACAATTGCAACTCGCGCAGTGATTATTCTGTTGTTTCTTCAGCGTAATTATTAATTCAGCATCAATATCAAATTCTCGTTGTTTTTTTTTTTTGTCCTGTTGTTTGTAACCGGAGAGTTTTTTATCAATAATTTTAACATCAATATCATTTATTGTGGTGTCATTATCATCGAAAACAATTCTTCGAAGTTGATTTATTTTTCGTACTCTGGATACTGCGAGATAGACTAAATTCGACCATTCGATGTGATTATCCTCCATCCAAACAATTGTATCCGATATAGTCAATCCCTGTGAAGAATGTATTGTTGCTGCGTATCCTAGCGTCCACGGGGATTTATTAGCACGCAATGCATCTTCAACGACATTGATATCAACCAGCACAATATCATTTAATACGAGAATTTGTTTTTCACTCTGTCCTGGAATATCAACTTCAATATTCTGTTTTCGTGTATCCGATGGCCTATAACAAAGGGGTACTGGAAGCGTTGCAAATTTTTCTTTATGTAATTCAAATAACTTCATCTGAAGTGTGTCCCTGACTATTTTTCTACTTGCAATTATCAAATCATTTGGTCTCCATGTTTCCCAGAAATCATTCATTGGAGTTTCTGAAATCACTTCACGCGCTATTTCGCATTGGATTCTATCCGGTTGTAATCTAATTAGCGCTTTGAATTCTCGTAATCGTTCATCAATTGATCTATAATCAGTGGTAATTTCTTCATAATAGTCTACAAAACCCCTTAGCCATTCATGTGGAGATGCACCGACAAATGGTGGTGGTTGGCCGTGATCACCGCACATGACGACTTTTGTGTTTTTGTTTAACAACCACTCGAGAAATGTTTGTAATACATCTAATGACACTGTGCATATTTCATCCCAAATTATGATTTCAGGAATGAATTTATCACCCATACGCTCAGGAGTCCATTTGTCACCCTTCCATCGAAAGAAACTATGGTAAGTACAGGCATTTACCCCTCGCGCTATCATCTCTCTGGCGAGTCTGTGAGTCGGTGTTAGCACAATCATGGTTGACCGACGAAATAATTCAATTGCACGAGTTGTCTTTCCTGACCCACCACAACCGTTTAAATAAACTGTCTTGTATCTACATACTGGATCAGATACCGGTGGTGCATTAGAAAATTCTGATTGAATTTCAATACGGTTACAACAAAGATATTTATCATCCATGGCAACGTCTGCGGATTCACAATACTCATGTAGCGTTTCCTTTTTAAATCGCCAACGCCCCCAATTTTCTTCGGGATCTGTGAATTTAGCTACAGCTGATTTGTACTTATTGTGTATATACATCGAATCAGTGGCCACTCTAACCGCGGTATTAGGAAATCTATTTATCATCGAAAATAGATTAATAGAAGCATAGGCTAGCATAGATGATCTTAAATGTGTATACTGGGAATTATATCCATCACAGTAGGTAACAACCGTACCTAATTTCTCACCATTGGATAGAAAAGCATCCTTACGGGATACAAGTTTTCCCTGTTTCATTAAATCCGTTACAATAAAATCGTATTCAGCGACGTCTATGATCAACCGCGAAGAATATTTTGCGTTGTCGTATCTTCCACCCTGGGTAAATTTACCGATTATTCTTCGTCCAAAATCTTTTGCTTGTTCTTTTTTACTTTCAAATAACTTCTTAGACAAATTCATGATTTTTTCTTCATTGAAATCAGGGAATTGTTTTCGCTGTTCGCTGATTATACGATCTAAATCGGGTTGTGGTAGCCAAACTTCTTTCTGAGCTCGATAGCATATAATAGCCTCGGAAACAATCAACGATATTAGCATACCACAATCAATCATATATCTCAATAGCACTATTGGCATCCAGTGTTTTTCAGATAGGTGTCTACCGAGCCAAACATAACTACACGGATGTAACCCTGTAGCGAATTCGAATGATATCACACGAGCGAATCCGGTTAAATCAAAATCAGGCAATGGTCCATTAATCGCAACACGAGTCATTTCATGCGTGGGGTGTCCAAATCGTTTAAAGTAGTTACTACATTCCCCATATCCGAGAAAACTTCCGGGATAACACGCGGATATATCAATTGAAATCATACCATCACGTGAGTATTTCGTATTCCACAGTCCTCCATGACCAAATTTGACGCAACTCAATTTAACATCTTCGAGAAAATCACTTCGTGTTGGACGCCATGAGTTTTTTTCTCTTGCGAAGTGAGCTACCACTGATGGAATAGTAAAACTATCCGTGAGTAGTTTTTCATGGGAATTCTCCGGTGAAAAATCACTAGCGATTTTTCTCATTCTGTTATCTAATTCTTCAACGCGATATAATTCGCCATTTGGTCTTACAAATTGATCAAATCCTATTTCGGGATCTTCATCACTTCTAAGTAACCACACTGACACAGGATCATCTTTACACAACGCATGAATAGCATCGAATAATTTCTCTTCATAGAAAACATCCCCGACGAACTCCTTAGGGATATATTTCACGGTTCGTTCTCGTGGAAATACTGTTACCGCAGGTGTCCACGCGTGTTTGTTATGATCAATAATCTGTATTGGCGCTCCATTTTTGTTATATTTCGGTTCGTATAAAACCTCTCCGGTTATCGTCATAACGGTTATTGGAAATCTTAATGATGTTTCTAATTTAGCTATATCAGAAATCTTTGCACCATGCTGTTTCACTGTCAGTTTCCATTCGGTTATTTTCCTACGTCGCAGATCAGTTAGTTTATTTCCTCGGGATGCATTTGTGAAGTGTTCCATTACCCGTGTTGCCACGCAATTCAGTGAACTAGAATATTTCATAGGAGCTAGTTTTGCGATATCTGGTTTATCATTTAACGGATATATCCCATAAACCATTGCTGTTACGGGATAAGATCTTTCGTAGTATGGTTTGTCAATGCCGGTTAGAATTCCTGGTTTGGAATCTCTACTCACAATGACAGCTTTTTTATTCTTGAGAATTGGTTCAAATTTATCCCTAATAATCCATTTGCCATCGACTTCAATAATGAATTTTATTCGGAAAAAATACCTTTTTTCCCCAACACGTGAAATTATCACTGCTGCTTTTTCATCAGTCATGGTAGCATCAACAACACCATCAATTCGAAATGTTGACCAACAATAAGATGCTCCATCACGCTTGAATTCATTAAAACAGTCTCTGATTTTACTAATCATGGCTTTATCAAGAATTGTATTCTTTGGTGTATTAGAAACTATATCGAGATTGAATTGAGCATCTTTCCAGGGTAATCTCTTGGACGTTTTTTTTGGTTTATCGAGATTAAATTTAGGATTAATCTTCAATAATCTCTTAAACTCTCTCATGTTTCCGTCTATTAAACGTTTTTTTGGTTTATCGAGATTAAATTTAGGATTAATTTTTAATAATCTCTTAAACTCTTTCATGTTTCCGTCTCTTGGACGTTTTTTGGGTTTATCGAGATTAAATTTAGGATTAATTTTTAATAATCTCTTAAACTCTTTCATGTTTCCGTCTCTTGGACGTTTGAGATTAATTTTAGGATTAATTTTGTTACGTTTTTTTGGTTTATCGAGATTAAATTTAGGATTAATTTTCAATAATCTTTTAAACTCCTTATCAGCATTGAATTCAGCATTTTTCGAAGGCGTTCTCCTTAATTCCCTCATGCTATAATTAAAACAAGCATTTAAATGAAGAATTTATATATAATGAATCACTGTAAGTGGCTTATGATTGGATCAACAACCCCGTGTAACAAATCATGCAGAAATGAGTTTTGTGGGTATCATATGCAAAGCTTTCGACGTGGAAGCCTTGGCCCGTTACCCTGCATACGATGTGGGGTTGGGGTTAGGGGAAAATCTCAGTTGTGTTTGAATTGCGGTGGAAAGCGATACAGGGAGTTGAAGCGTTATTATGATAAAAGAATAAAAAATGGACAATCAATCAGAAATTATGACCCTGAAAAAGTCCCTGACACTGACAACGTCCCTGACAAAATCATAAGAACTCCTCAAGACTACATCGAAAGATTTATCATTAAACCAAACAATGAATTAGACAAACAATAGTATTATGTATACGAATGAACCAAGAATTCAGACACCATCCCTTGATTACAAATTATGAAGCATCCAGTGATGGTGTTGTAAGACACTGTAGACTGAAGAAATCAGTTGGTGCTGTGAATAATCAAGGGTACTTGATGTTTACTGTTGGGAAGAAAACTTATCTCAATCATCGTTTCGCATTTGAATGTTTTTATGGATTGATCGAGGATGATTCTGTCATTGATCACAAGGATTCTAATCCGAAAAACAATTCTTTATCAAATCTGCAGGCTGTTACTCAAAGTGAGAATACCAAACGAGGAAAGACTGGAAAATGCAAAACGGTTGGGAAGAGACCTGTGAAATCTTTGAATACGATAACTAACGAAGAAAAAATATTTCAATCAATAACCAGCGCCGGTAGGCATTTCGATATTTGTTCACCCTCAGTACGATTTGTTGCAGAGGGGATTTATCGATCGGCTATTTCAAAAAGGACGGGACAAAAAGTTCAATTTAGTTATGTCTAATGCGTCATATTTTTCATTTAGAAATATATCATTATTATAGAATAATGAATTCTGAAAACATGAATAGCATTTTATCCGAGATTTCAAAATTGAAAAGTTGGGATATTGAACTATCAGATGGGTTAAATCCTGATCAAATCATGTCTGATTTTCAGGATATAGAATACGGAGTTAGCACTAACAAGTATATGCTACCAAAGAAGTATGCGCTCATCAAGAGAATTCAGAATTCTATTCGGGACTCTCTCGCATTTTCCAGTGACGTAAGTGTGTTCGCTCCGTTGTATACCATCGTAGAACGAATACGAAAAGAATTGGGGTACGAATACGAATTGAAAAAGGAGGTTAATTCTAAAATTAGAAACCTACGGGCGTTAATTCAAGAAAATGAACAATTTTGATTGACCATTTATCATTATTTGATTGTGACCGTCCCTCATAGAGATTTTAATTTTTTTTAGCATTTTTTGATTGACAATGTCAAAATCAGTGAATAAAAAATATTTCACACTGAATAAAAATTGATGGACGGTTCAGATTGATCAATGGAAAAGTGGGGAAAGTGACATTATTATTATTTTATATACAATTTGGACACTTTCCCCATCGATGAACGAAGGTGTATCACGATGAAATAACACTTCCACGATGGTGTTAGGTCGGATTGAAAAATTGTTTTGCAATTGAAACATTGTTTCTGATTTAAAATAATGGTCAATGAAGCATTAACAACCCTATTGGCTCGTGAACGACTGGATGCAATTAAGAGATTTGTACCAATTCGTGACTCTGTACGGAATAAACTACAACAACGACATAGTCTTCAGACTGATTTTGCTGCGGGATCTGAAGAATTGTTTAAACCAGTAACAACAGCAACGAAGGGAGTAGAGCGCGCTATACTGGGAGATGGTCCCGAGACGGGAAAATCTGTTATTGGTGAACTCGAAAAAATAGCAGCGAAAACTGAACAAACAGAACAGGCCGTACAAAAAATAGAATCAAAAAGAACAGTTGATGGTTTACGCGTGAGATTTAACGAGAAAGGGTTAGCAGCAATTGATAAGACTGATCCAACAGAAATTCCTGCGCTTGTTGTTTCGACTTATGAAAACAGGAAAAATATGTTGAAACCAGAACATCATAAGTTTATTAGAAGTATAACTCACTGGGCTGATATATTCTATAAGATCAAAACTGAAAAAAAGTCAAATTAAGACAGATAGTGCATCATACATCGAATATATCAATGCGGTGGGTATAGTGTATAAACAATTTGAAGAACTAAAACAACAACAAAAACCGCCAAAATTGCAAAGGCAGCGACAGCAACCTGCAAAGAAAATATCTTTTTCACCTAAAAAACAACAACCTGCAAAGATATTTTTCTCGCCTGAAAAACAACAACTACCACCTGATGATGATGATGATTATGATCCTCTTGGTTATTTACAACCCACGGATGAAGAAAAAATGGATGTAGCAATGGGTTATAGCGGAAGTGGATTAAGAGATTCCAGTGTTTCATGTCCTGGTAGTGTTCTCAGTGATATATCACGATTAGAAGTTCTTGTAGGAGGGAAACGAGCCGGAAATAACTCACCGGAAATAATTAATGAAGCAGCTGATATCTGCAGGCGGTTATTTCAGGGTAGTATCATGGATATCAGCACATATCGAGATTTCATTGGCGAGTTAGTGGAAAGTGGGTATCATAGTGACTGAATTGAAAAGTCAATTGATTAGATAAATAACAATTGAAAAATTGTTTCTGATTTCAAATAATGATCATACACTACAATCATGATAAACCAACCCCCGTCTACGTAGTTAATTCACGGTTTCCGGTTTATAGAGCATACTACGGAGATGGCTTAGGTAATACCATTGCAGGGTTATTTGCGAGAATGGCTCCAAAAGTGATGCCGTTGGCTAAACAATTAGGAATGAAAGCAATTGATGTTATTCGTGATAAGGGTATTGGTGCTGTTGGAGATCTTGCTGGAAAAGCGTTTTCAACTGCGAAGAATAAATTAACATCATTAGTGAAATCACGGATGAAATCCAAAGGATTTTCAAAACCGTTACCGTCTACAGCGGAAATGCCTGCAAGTGTTAGTAGAATTATAAATAACGCAGTAGATGAAAAATTAGCGTCGATGGTTTTAACCCCCGACCAAAGCAATATTGCAAATATGATAGCAGGAAGTGGCTTTAAAAAACTACGACGATGAAAATGGAAAATCGCGATTTAGACTCTGATAAATAGAATAAAATGTTCAAAAAGTCACATGATCCAGCGTTTGATATAGACGCCCCAGTTGGCAAGGATGATTCTGTACGCGATTATCAATATTACGCCTATCATGCAATAGACCCAAATAGTCGAGCAAGAATCGATCTTCAAGTCCATGATACCAGTAAATACTTTCTACCCGCTGAAGCGTTTATTGAAGTAGAAGGAGAAATTGTAACAGCTGCTGATACTCCTGCTGTACCAGCACCGTATCCAGCTGGTACTCAAGTCGGTTTTGTCAATAATGGTATCATGGCGTTATTTGAGAGTGCAAAATATCTCATTGATGGAAAAGAAATTGAGGCGATAGATCGCGATGTTGATGTGGCTACAACAATAATCGGGTTAGCGAGATATTCCGATGATTATACAAGATCAGCAGGACCTTCTATGATGTTTGCAAAAGATGCTACAAATACCACTGGAGGAAAACAATTTGTTGTAAGACGACCAAAGAATAATGCTGGCACCGCTAATATTGATGCCGAAGATATGATTATAAACAACGATGTTAATTTCATTCTAGGATCTGCAACACGTATTTCAATGTTGCAAGGAGCGCGTAAATCATTTTCATGCGCGATTCCACTGCATCATATATTTGGATTCTGTAGAAACGTCCGAAAAGTTATTTATGGAGCGAAGCATACAGTATCGCTTGTACGAAAGAGTGATGATAGTGACGCAATCTGGAGGATTCCAGCAGACAATGCAAATCCAAATGCTGATGCCGGTAAAGTCAATTTAACAAAAATATCATTGTGGATGCCAGTGTTGACTCCAGCAATCACCGCAGAAGAACGATTACTATCATTTATGGACCAAGGAGGAAAGTCGTTGTTGAGTTGGCTAACCGTGAGTACAGATGTGAAGCAATCAAATCTGAACGGGTTATTCACGTGGAATCTAGCATCAAAACAAGGCGTTTCTGCGCCACGTCATATATTTATTGCGTTACAGGATAACACACGAGTTGGCGATCAACGTTTCAGTCATATGATATTTGATCAATTAGGTGTGAAAGACGTCTCACTGAGAATAAACGGCCAACAGGAACCATCCGAGGATATACAACTTAATTACACAGAAAATCATATTGCACGAGTTTATCATCGTCTGTTGTCATTTATGGCACGTGATCAAAATGTGGATACTGGTTTGCAAATATCACAATATGATTTTAAAAATCTGTATCCAATCTATTACTTCTCACTGGAACATCTCGATTTGATGAGACAATCTGTTGTTGATATACATTTTAGAGCTAATGTGACTCGTGGTGCTATTGCTGATTATAGAGCGGTTGCTGTCATTCTCAGCGACAAATCAATGCTACTTGAAGGTGTTGGTGGAAGAATGAGAGTGGTAGATGCACCAGTGGAAAACATGTAATTGAAATTGTAAACGATTTAGAATCAATCAATTATGTATAATGTCATATAGTAATATTAGTGTTGCGTTAACTCCCGGTCAATTAAAAAAATTGCAATCGGAATCAGCTAAAAAATGTGGAACCACAATCACGTTGAAACCCAACCAAATGACTGGTGGTGCAAATAAACTGTCGCTGCCAACTCGTCAGGTGAAACATTTCAATGATGCACTAGTAGCAAAAAAGGGTGTTCAGATTACTCTTTCTGCGGCTGCTATCAAAAATATGATTAAAACAGGCGGTATATTCCCGTTGTTAGCTGCGATACCAGCATTGATTGCAGCAGCAGCCCCAGCGGTGGCTAAAGCGGCAGCGTTAGGAGCCGTTGGTACTGCAGCAGGAATGGCACTAAAGAAGGCAACTGGGAAAGGATATAAAAAAAAGGGAAAGGGTCTAAGACTACCAGGAACCCCGTATTCGTGGTACAGCGGAAAGGGTCTAAGACTAGGACCGGTTTATTAATTGGAGAGTCTATGACTCAGGAACCTATGGTTCCCATGTCCAATTTTGATTTACTCGATGCTGCTAAAAAACTCGCGATTAAAAACTTCAGAGGTGTCTTTATGAAAGATCAATTACCACATCAACCAAACAGCGTTGAAACCGGAATCATTAATTTAGATAATAGCACCGGACCCGGAACTCACTGGGTTGCATACGCTATTGATCCACGTGGGATTGTCTATTTTGATTCATATGGATTAGCCCCACCAAAAGAGTTTATGCGTTATATAAAAACCCTTCCAATGAAGACTTGGTATTCTACGCTACCAACACAACAAATGAATGACCCACCAATATGTGGCAGCGAAGTATTAAATGTCCTTAACGCTATTTCTAACTCCTTGAGTAACCCAAGCGGAAAACCACCACATGTTGTCGTGAATGAATACACTAGTAATCGCTGGAGAAAATCGAAGATTTTTCAACGAAGTCGTCAAAAACGATTTTAGAGAGAGAAAGAGTTTTACAATAACATGATTGATATTTGGGGGAGATCTTTGAAACCCAAACCCGATGACACTGCAACCGGTGATGTAAAAAAACTAATCAAAGATGAAATAGCTGAGACGTTAAATTTAGCAAGTGTTGACCCGAACGAAATAGTTGTATTTCAGGACAAACAGGGTAAATTGAAAAGCAGTGATGTGTCATTGAATGACATTTTGATACGGCAGCGCGACGCCGCTGAAAACTCTATTGCGCTATATTCCAACAGTGGACAACTTAAACCAGGCGCACTTGTGTCTACAATCACCGACGCGATTGACGCCCACAAACGTGATCTGGAGGATTATATACGAGGTTATAGTACTTTTCGCAAAAATGTCGTACATAAATTCTTTGGAACCCCGCTTGTGGTTGGCATGACTCTCGCTGAAATTAAAAACTATCTATCGCTATTCTTTTTTAACAAGGACGCGGGAAGGATGATGAATGAAAATGAAATCAAGGCAAATTATCTCGAGATTTCTAAACTAATAGAAGATCAAAAACCCACTAACGACGTCATTGTTAAGTTTTTTGGAACCCCGCTTGTGGCAGGCATGACTCTCGCTGAAATCAGAGAGTTTATCGGCAAGCACACTCACAATGCCTACATCGCTAATAGTTTCTTTGGTGTCCCGGCTACATCTACGATGACTCTCAAAGATATTAATATGTTTATGGTGAGACAAACAACACTTAATACCATCGTTGATAGATTTTTAGGGAGAACACCTGTTTCTGAAACCACATCGTTGACAGGTCCAACCCTCGCTGAAATTAAAGCGGTTATCGATAAAGTAAAAACTCCACATAGTGTAAGCGTCAATAACATCGTGTACACGGTTGATAGTGGGACTTTTGATTGGATCCGGGGAAATGATAATTATCTTCGTGTTGGCAACAGACATACTGGTGCACCAGGTTGCTACCGACTTACAATAATACATCACCGTAAATTTGATTTGGAATTCAGCAACACAAGTATCAGAGGTGTTAACACGCTGACATATATATTAGATAAAGTACCAAAACCTCCACCCTATATACCAATCCCGCTTACGATTACTATAAGCAATTCCGACGAGTCTGTGATTAGGGAGCCACTACCCTGGATAATAGAATTTGTATCCGGTGTCCCCTCATCCGATCCTAAAACCACTTCGTTAATAGGATAATTGAAAGGAAAATCCTTCGGATTTCACAATTGAAAACGCTAGCGTTTTTAAAATAACAATGATTTCATCAACTCAATGTCGCTATGATCAGGTCAGAGAATTTCAAAATAGACTCAAAACCCTCGCCGAGGAGTATCAAATAAAAATAAAAAAATACCGACGAAGAATCACCGCAATTGATATTACTATGTACTCGGTGTCAAGCGTTCTCGCTGGCGCCGGAATAATACTTGCATCGGTTACAATGATTGCCCCGGTCGTAGTTCCAATTTGCATTTCTGCGGTGGCTACAATCGGGGGTATATCAACCGGGATAGCAAAAAAGATATCATCATGCAGCCAGAGTAAACTGCAGAATTACTTAATTCAATTTCATATTGCATCAACCGCATATTCGCAGTTATCCCTGATGATATCGTCGTCACTCGATAATACAATTATATCAGATAGTGAATTCTCAGCGATGGTCAGTATTTTTGATTCCGCGATATCGAAATTAGAGCGACAACATGAATATAATAACAATGACAACACCGATGGAATTGGAAAACACGAACCCAAAAACCAAAATGATCTCAATAATCTCAACCATACCAGATTGTGAGTTCTCAGTGATGGTCAGTATTTATGATTCCGCGGTGTCAAAATTAGAAATACAACATGAGTATAATAACAATGACGACACCGATGGAATTACTTCAACAAATAGTGGAGAACACGAACCCAGTACAAACAAGCATGATATCAATAACATCAACGGAACCCGAGTTTAGTGTGAATTTCCCTAGCCCAGTCCCCGTGAAGGAGATAGCGCTAGCAAAATTACGAGTATACCACAGTTGGCCTAATATCAGATCAAAATCATTTGGTGGTCAACAACCCAATAATTCTTTAGTGTTTGCAAATAAGAATAAACCCGACGGAACCCCAGACTGGAACGTCGTTTCGATACCAACCGGATCATACCAAATCGAACAAATCAATAATGAATTCGCGCGTAGAATAAAATCGATTACTGGAACAGAATCGAAAATCGCTATAACAGTTCATGAGCCGACGCTATCATCCGCAATTGAGATAAGCACAGAAGGATACGTCGTAGATATCTATCAGAGTTCTATTAGAACCGTACTAGGATGGCCTGAAAAACCACCGGAAAAATCCACCACCGACTTAACCACGGACGTAGAATCATATCATGAAATCAATCCCAGTTATCGAGATAATTTATCTGATATAAGAAAAGGAAAAATCGCCGATAGATTTATATTCACCAACAAAGACACATTGCAATGGGATTTTATCATTAAAAGAACAACCGACTCATCTGTTACTATTTCATTTACGCTAACTGACGTCCGTGGTTATTTTAATGAGATTAAACAATTATATGACACACAACTAGAACAACTACGGAAAACAAGAGCGCAAAAACACGTTGAAATAATAAATCAACTTATATCGGACATGGAATATATCTATGAACTAATTATTCAAACAATAATTAATGACAACAGCGACTATAAACAACGATTCCTAACCGATTACAATATCACAGAAGACAATCTGCGTAATTTCAAGTTTCCGAAATACAACGCTGATGAATTAGCAAGAATTGTTAAAACCGATATCAAAGCGCTACAAAAATCAGATTCAACTGTCCCCCTCAAATATAATAATGATCCAGATGGTGGCGGTAGGCATATCGCTCCGTTCAACGTGAATATTTCATCGGTGATTGCGCTCAATTTAGTATGTGATATTATCGAAGGAAGCTATCAGATTAATCTAGAGCAATCAAATCAAGCTCAGCAGGGATATATTCTTTATTCGTTTGCACCAACAGCTCCTCCAGGATTCCTAATTATTGAAAACCCAATTAATCCTGTCTACATGCGATGCCATAATAATTCGTTAACGAGAATTAATTTCCGACTTACCGACCAGTCAAATAATCTGATTGATTTACAAGAAGAGGTGTTAGCGATTAGTTTGTTTGTGAAATCATAAATGATTTTCGTCCTAAGGACTTTCATCATAAAGACTGGATCAAATCATTTCTTATTTTTTGTTAACCCATTAACAATTTAGTCGTATACGACGATATAATGTTAGATAAACAAAAAAATCCTGCTAGGATCTTTTCCAGAGGCAGGCATAAAAACACTGACGTGATATATGTCACTCAACGCTACACTCAGGTTCCAAAAGTCATCAGAGATAACTGCAATATTCTTGCTGTATTCAACGGAGTTGATACTCATACTCTTAGAAATATATGGCAGACATGGTGTTCTGATATGGACTTCAATCAATTTAAAAACTTCTTTAGTCATGCTCAGTCAACCCCGTACGGATTCGCAACAATAAATTTGCATGATCCTCGGACACGATATCGTATCGGACTGGATCAAATATTCGGTTAAAATCATTTATTATTTTTTGTTAACCCATAGCAGCAGAGAGGGTGGATGACAACAAGTTGCGACCAAAATTAATTAAAAAATCGTAAAAGTCTCCGTTTTCATTTTTTTAGTTAAAATGAGATTTCGTAGGGAAGGCTCGTTAAAATTTCAATCAATTTTTTGTCTGAAAACGTTGTAGGGTTTGCCCCTGAGACATTTTTTTTGGTTAAAATGAGATCGTAGGAAGGCTCGTTTTAAGATTTCAATCAAAATTTTGTCTAAAAACGTTGTAGGGTTCACCCTCTCTGCTGCTGCACTTCTGATGCTTCATCGCGAACGATTTGGGATGAAAAAGTCCATCAGAATATTCAGGAGTCCAGTCCAGCAGGCATAGGACATTAATATGGAAGTGTTAGTGTGAATACACTTGCCGTTACAGCTATTTTTATTTGTTTCACTTGGCAGACATTCTGAGTTTTGAGATTTTCAAGAATCCCATTATTACTTGCAGCCATCAAAATCCACAGACTCGTCCAGATGTGAAAGGGATTTGTGAGGATGTGCCTCAATGGGTATCTTCACCAGCCATCGCGAGCTACACTACACCTTGCACCTTTTGGAAGCTCGGTAGTGCTTTATCTAGTACGAACGGTAATAGCTTAGCAAGTTTCTAATACTAATCAGTTGAATCAACAATGTGAAATCGAGACCAATTTCGAACAGTTTCCTCCCCCCGATCCGTTTCAAAACAGGTCTCACTTTATGAGCAATTTGCATGGGCGAGCAAACAGGGGCAAGTGAGGCACTGTTCATCTCTAAACATGTTTTGACCAACATTCGTTCAGCTTAATGGATGAGCACGATGTTTGCCAACCCCTGACAATAATTTCCCCCATAATGGAAGAATGCAATTTTGACATCTTTGCTCCCCATTCACATCCACGCAATAAACAGCGACATTGATTTACGCTAATTTTGTGTCTTCTTCATGTCAGATATACATAGACTGACATAACCGAGCAAAGACCGATCCTTGCCATGTCAGATATACATAGACTGACATACCCGAGCAAAGACCGATCCTTGCCATGTCAGATATACATAGACTGACATACCCGAGCAAAGACCGATCCTTGCCATGTCAGATATACATAGACTGACATACCCGAGCAAAGACTGATCCTTGCCATGTCAGGTATACATAGACTGACATACCCGAGCAAAGACCGATCCTTGCCATGTCAGATATACATAGACTGACATACCCGAGCAAAGACCGATCCTTCCCATGTCAGGTATACATAGACTAACATAACAGAGCAAAGACTGATTCTTGCCAAGGCTATCAGTGGCCATGTTCTTTTTTAAGGTAAGTTTATTTGTTTGAAATACTTGTATGCGTCTTCAGTTTTGCACAAAAGAGTGGTGCTAATTTTAGTAACGAGTCTACCGAAATTAAGTCTTTAAAAGTGCTGACATTCCGTCATTTAAACATTGTATCTTTTTCAGTTACAATCAGGATAAACTTCTAAAATATGCATTTTACTAAAGCCTTATTTTTTTTATATTATTAATCAATCTTGTCCAGAGAAACACATGTACAATCTATGTATACTCTGTTTACGTTCACTCATTTCTAGACTGGTTCCCATTCGTCCATGTCATTAATATGCATAAATAAAGAATACCCAAAGTTCTCTTTGTGAAAGATTACGTTAGTGAATATGAAACAATATTGCAAGTTTATTCATACAAAAAAAATCAATGTTTCATCTCAGGCAGCACGTACGATAATGAGCCTTTTGTTTAAAAAAAGTCAGAAAATAAGTTGGTCTAATCAAGAGTTAACTTATTACTATCACATCTATTTCTCTTCAATTCTAGATCTGCCTTACCATTTCGTACATTTGATGAACAAAATGTTTATGTGATGACGCGAAAATGTGACAATCCACATGTGACAATGCGAAAATGTGACAATCCACATGTGACAATGCGAAATGTGACAATGCGAAAATGTGGCAATCCAAATGTGACAATGCGAAAATGTGACAATCCAAATGTGACAATACGAAAATGTGACAATCTAAATGTGACCATTTCGTACATTTGATGAACAAAAGGTTTATGTGATAACGCGAAAATGTGACAATCCACATGTGGCAATGCGAAATGTGACAATCCAAATGTGACAATGCGAAATTTGACAATCCAAATGTGACAATGCGAAATGTGACAATCCAAATGTGACAATGCGAAAATGTGAAATCCAAATGTGACAATGCGAAATGTGACAATCCAAATGTGATAACACAAAAATGTGACAATCCAAATGTGAATGTATTACTACAGAAGGAGATTTGAAAGACAGAAATTACATAAAATACATCCAGAACATATATAATTTAAAACTAAAGCAAGGTATCATGGGCTAATTAAAGTACAAAATATGAAGATGCTAAACATCAACTTTGACATTGGTGGAACAAAAATCGTGAGAGATATTCAACATTAATTATGTAAGTAGAGACCAAAGTGATCATGGCTGATGCCTAATATTTCAAAATACTCTTGGCCTCCTATATCAAAACAGTTTCCATATTTAAAAGTGTGTTTACTATCCCACTAAAAATTAATATCAGGTAGAAAAATTATATTCATTTTATATGTTGTCAACTAACATAATCAAAATTTCGCATGTTTAAAAAACTTAATTGTACACTCATATGCAGAACCATCGTAAGGATGTCGGTCGGTATAGGACTCACACTACTAATTCAGCTCCCCTAGTAAACCCATAGAAACATAAACATATTATAAATTCATGATCCTGCCGATATTTATAAGTATAGACATTTCTTAGGCTAAAATAACAAATAAAACAAATATGCAGTTTTAGATTAAACATTTAACAATTAAAAGAAAAATTTACACCTATTATAAAACGGATCATGAAATGACGATGTATTTAATTTGCAAAGCACAATCACCTGTCATCTCATAGCAATGTTTATGAAAACAATTCAATCGTTAAAAAGACAAAATTAAATTAAATTAAATTAAATTAAATTAAATTAAATTAAATTAAATTAAATTAAATTAAATTAAGTAAATTACATGATATTTTGTTTAGCTGTTGAACATATTGATTTATGCACCATGCATTGACAATTTCCGAATTTTTGGAAGTGGGCAGGCAATGCTTATGTATCAGAATCACATTGGTGGCTGTTAAATAATACATATAAAACAAAGAACGGATTATGCTTATTTACTTTCAGTAATCGCAATAAGTGTTCCGCGAAAGAATACAAGACCGTAAATAATCTTTAGCGATTTACAACCATCCAGGACTGTCATGATTGTTACAATAAAACACAGTATCTCACTAACATACCCGATACATTGTTTACTTGATACCAGGAGTTTATGATTTCAACTTTCTCAAATGTGATTAATTTTTATATACCTTATCAGCTCTATTGGAGGGATAATTGGTGATAGGGTACCCACCACAAACCTTTAATTTATATTTTTTTCAGGATAGGCTTTCAACTAAGAGTAGCGCAAAAAATATCACAGCAACCTATTTATTTGGTGTGATTTGGGATTGCTTGGATCCTTAGTAATTTAAATTAATTTAAAGAGTTTAATACTTAACATTTCAAACTCATTGACGGAATTCTGGTAGAGTCCACGGCGTCTCTTTACTGTGAACATTTGCAATCATGCTAACACAAGTTAGAACACAGAATGAGGATAGCCATAAGCGTTACTATCATTAGTGTCATATTCATTTTTAGGGATTTGGGCCACGATCTAAAACTGAGCTGAAGATAACTATTTCTTATATTCATCTCGTGTGAGCTGAATTATTCGTGAATGAATTCAAAGTTTGTATGCCACACTTGTAGGTGCAGAGGTACATGTATAAGCCGCATCGATGTTTCACACACATATGGCAACGTTGTATCGCACACAACATACAAATCACCCTGACGGCTATGCTGCTATTGTTGTTGTTGTAGTAGGGTTTAACGCCATTTTTAAACACATGATAGGCTATACATGGCGGACAGTATTAATGGTGGAGCAAGAACCCGGGAAAACTCCAGAAGGACCCACCGACCCACGAGAAGCTACTGGCAAGCTTTCTCACATAACCACACTGGGCCGAATCCGAGGTTCGAACCCAGAGGTGAGATGGCAGTGTAACGTAACGGAGAGTTCTTTAGACCATTCGGGGTTCCATGGCTTTGCTGCCATTTGCCATCTACAACAACAATATCAATGTTATATTTGCAAGTTGTGCATCTTTAACAAAGACACCACCGTTTTCACGAGTTTTACCGAAAATGGTTCGACCAGATACATGACGCAAATATGTGCTCTGTACATCATCCATGTCAGACTAGATTTTGTGAGCAGGCCTAAACTCATTTGGTTTTTAATATGAGCAATGCTCAACGAGCAGCTTTACATGCTGAAGAAACATATCAGTTGGAATATAACACGTAGATTAAGGCATTTGTAGCAACTTCGATAACATGGGCCATCAAAGTTGCAGAACAAAAAAGACGCTTGGCTAAATCCGTGATACAATAGTATCACACCGTTTTCACAATCACGTCAAACGACATATGGTTCACGAGGCAATGAGGCATGTACGCTCGAAGAACATAATCCAGTCAACATCATCATCATTGGCATCGTGCCTGTGAATAATATCCTTAATGGTTCAGCGAAAGCAATCGCGGAGACATTTTTAAGAGTCTACTGATAATTATCAGGACATTTTTGGTAGCTATATAACATGTGCATACTTCGTCAGTTTTATGATCCTCGGCAAACGTCACAGAATTCATTTGCAATCTGCATGTGTATCCTTGCTCTTACAGCTCGTATTTCCCTCAATTCCTGCGTAGTATCCTGTCGGTCGTGTTTCCTCACCTTTTAGCGACTATTGATTTACCAATCGTATATGGCCTTTGCCCACAAAGTCTATTTTGAGTTGGTTTACGTTTCCATTGTCCCATTTATGTATTGTGATTTATATGCGTGCATGTGCTGTAGTTTGCATGATCCCGTATTGTTGTAAGGAATGGGCGTAAGTAGTTAATGGGGGCACTATAGCGTCAAGGGAAAATCCAGTCAAAAACAGCTTGGGCACATATAGCGTCAAGGGGAATTTAACATGGTGGGCCTATCTAGCGTCAAGGGGAATTTAACATGGGAACTATTTGGGCCTATCTAGCGTCAAGGAGAATTTAACATGGTGGGCCTATCTAGCGTCAAGGGGAATTTAACATGGGAACTATTTGGGCCTATCTAGCGTCAAGGGGTATTGAACATGGGAACTATTTGGGTCTATCTAGCGTCAAGGGAAATGGAACATGGGGAATATGATTTGTATTTGTATAGGGGACTGTCTAGCGGCAAGGGTGAAAATGGAGGCAAAGAAAGCAAATATCTTTTCGAGGCATATGAGTGGCCCTGAAAAGGGCCGTTCTGTGTAATGTTAACAGTATCTTGTTAACACAGAGGACATCTTACAGATCTTCTTCTCTTCCTTAAACTTCTCCTCACCTCTGGACCTTATAGTAAGACTCTCTTCAAACAGCCTTGCCTCTCTACATAGATCCTTCTTTTCCAAAGGGTTGTATCCGTCATTCGTATAATTGTCCATGATGATCTAACATACATGGGTAGATCAGTCCGAAACAGCATGGTAGAAACAAGGGTAGAAGATTCTATGTTAGTCCACATCTTGTGATGAGAAACAGGTGAAGCGAATGCCGTGTACTGCGGTTATTTATAGGGGAAGAGCGGATCGAAACAGATTGAGTGTATCCACCAATCCAAACGTGCGTTACAAAAGGCAGTCACAGTCATCCAATCGGAAGAGAGCGGTCTGTGACGTCACCTTACCTATATTTGTGTTCAGTCAATCGATGCGACAGAGTTGTTAAATGATGTCGGACACTAAGAAGACGATAAATTGGAGTGAGCCAGGAGTAGAGACAGCAAGTCATGGACCAGCAGTAACTACTAAAGTCATGACAAATCTACATCCAGAAGAAGTTGATTTTAACTGGGATATTGTGGATTTTTTAACATCATAAGAATTTATTCCGGAACCTTCGTTGCCTTCTGCTTCTTCTTATGTACACGTCGATGATTTTTAGCATAGACAAAAAGAAGAATTGGAGCGACTTTTACAACAACAGAAAGTAAAAGAACAAGGTTTTCTTATTCAACAGCAGGAAGAAGAAGCAAGAAGGAAACATCAGGAAGAAACAGTAGCAGCAACCGAGAAGAAAGAAGACCAAGGACAGAAAGAGAATAGTGAAAATCAAACGGTCACGACGGTACTTTTAGATATTTTAGCAGAGTTAAGGAGTCTGAAACAAATGTATCAGACTTCTTTATCACGACCGAAGAGAAAAAGACCTTCTCGAGCTAAACAACCCAATCTCTCTGTGACTACGTCTACCATACCACCGTTAGTGATTTCTACCAAATCATTGACAGGAACCACCAGTCCCGAAGTAGGTCTTGGCCGTGGCAAAGGCTTAAGACAGCTCAAGATGGTTACGTCCCGTTTCTGAGTTTGTTTTGTTTTAAACAAACAAAACACCAACGGTCCTTTTCAGGGCCACTCCAATTATTTCGAAAAGAAATACTATTTCAATTGCCTAATTCAATGAAAATTCAAAAGTCCTTTTTTATTTTGTTTTTAAACCCATGATGTACGTGCGAGTGAATGAATGTGTGAGTGTAGGTTCTTATTCTATAAAATCAGAACCAAGAGATACTTACTTTTTTCTCTCTGGTATATTCTGGTACAAAAGTTACAATTCAATATCACAACATAACATAACCCAATACCACTTTAAAAAGTTCATAGGTTTCTTCTTTTTCACTCTTTCTGGTTTTTCATTTTCTTTACTGTCACAGGTTTTTCTTTTTCTTCTTCCTCTTCACTTTCGTTTCGTTTTCTTTTCTTGTCTTTGTGAACGTGTCAGGGTTCTTCCTTGGGGGAGGGTACCTCTTCCTCCTCCTCCTCCTCCTGTTCAGAATTCCTCTTCCCTCCTCCTCCTGCTCCTGTTTTTTTCTTAGGGCAGTTTGGAGACCAATGTTCTTTCTCTTTACAATAATAACAGGTATCTTGACTTTTGTCTCTATTGGTACCTTTTTTGTTTTTGTCACGATCTAGACATTCTGTAGCCCAAAGTCCTTTCTTTTTACAGATATAGCAAGTATCTTGACTTTTATCTCAAAAGGAGGGAGAGTAGTCCGTCGGCTTGTCTGAAGAAAACTTTCGTATGACCCCACGTAAAGCTCTAATGAGAAGTTCAACTTGTGTAGGTTCTTCTATCGTTCTCATCCTTCTGGTCAGTGTGAGAGTGAAATGAATACTGACAGATTAGACACTAACCCTTTATATATGCACGGATCGGACATGAATATATAGGGGTTATGGTCTTTAAAATGTAGTCATTTGAGTTTTTGCAGACAAGATGAAAAGACCACATCATGTTGTGGAGAAAGGAGAAGACAGTAAGAAACGTAATGTATCGCCTAGCACAGTAGCTGAAGTCTTGGCTCAAATTCATGCCAGTGATTTTGAAGATGACATGAGTGAGACCGAATCCACACCTAAGCAATCGACATCCAAGCAAAGTGCACTACCCTTAATAAAGCCTGAAAATTACTATCACATTCGAGAAACGGAAAAGCGTTCCTCTCGAAAATTTAGAACAACGGCTTACACGTATGCCGTAAAGTTTAAAGATTTCAAGTCCAATTACCTTTGGAGAATACAGAAGGGTTCATTACCGAGGTGTGGGATTCTGTGTTAGCTGCACTGAAACAGCAATGTCAAGCCAAAGAAGACGATCGCTTGAGACTTTCTATTCATCACGATAATTTAAAGTCTCCCTTTTGGATCGAGTTTACTAGCCCATCACAATTAACACCTTCCAAAGTCATCGACAAAATTCAACATGTGCAACAATCCAACGACAGGTTTCACATCACCGATGGAAAAGCCACACTGTTCATGACCCACGTGTCTCTTCCCCAGGGGACAGGACGCAAAAAAGTGTTATTGGTGGACAGTCTTCGCAGCATGAAGCAAAGCCTCGTCCGAATTAACAATCATCAAGATCAGATGTGTTTAGCCCGTGCTGTCGTCGTGGGATGAACGTATGCCAACAAGAACGACACGGCAGAAAGGAAAAGAGCCTGGAAAACTATTCAACAATCGGACAGAGCTAAACAAAGAAGCGAAGCAGAACTCCTGTGACAGCAAGCGGGGATATCCAAAGACACCCCTTGCGGTATTCCAGAAATGCAAAAATTGCAAGGTGCCTTGGCTCCACATTACACCTTGAAAGTATACCCTCAAGAAGTGCGTGGTCCTCTTTTGTTTCGAGGCCACTATTTTAAAGACGGAAAATATATTCACATCTATCATCACGATAGTCATTTGGATACCATTACCAGTATCACTGGATTTCTGGGATACAGTTACTACTGTGAAAAATGTGACTATGGTTATAACAATCGAGAACAACACAAGCATTGTGGATCAAAATGTGAGGGATGTTTGGTCTCTCAACCTTGTCTGGACAAAAGACAAGTACGAGTGCATTGCCCTGTTTGTCAGCGCACTTTTGTCAGTCTTACCTGTTACCAACAACATTTGAAGATGCAAGGTTCACAGCAGAAAAGTACTTGTCAGCTTCTGAGATTGTGCCCTACTTGTGGACAAGGCATACGTACCAATAGTCCCAAGTTTCACGTTTGTCGAGGGAAGAAACGATGTCACATTTGTCGTCAAATCGTGGATTTGGATCACGAATGATTCATTCAAAAAAATCAACCCCAACCAGAAGATACCCAGAAGAAAGGAAATTTTATCTTTTTTGATTTCGAATGAATGCAAGAAACTGGTATTCACATTCCTAATTTCTGCGTGGCTCATCGAGCGTGCGAGCAGTGTATCCATGAACCTATCTTTAGTCATTGCCCTCACTGTAGTAAGATTCCTGGAGGACGTGAAAAAATATTTCGAGGGTCAAACACCTTGGTCGATTTTGCCCAATGGATCTTAAACCCCATCGACGAGACATGGAGTCCAGAAGACATCGAACGTTACGGAGATTGTCATCGCCATGCCACGGTCATGGCTCACAATTTCTCGGGATACGATGGGCAATTTCTTCTCAGATACTATACGGAACAAAGTACCGAACGTCCTCAAGTGACTTTTAACGGAGCCAAAATCATTTACATGCAAGTAGGACAAGTGCAGTTTAAAGATTCGATGAGTTACTTGGCTATGCCATTGAGTCGCACGCCTGAAACGTTTGGAGTGACAGAAATGGCCAAAGGTTATTTTCCACACTTTTTTAATACCGAAGCCAATCAACATGCCGCTCTATCCCATTTGCCTGAGGCTGACGACTACGACCCCGATAACATGCGCACCGAACAACGAGAAGCTTTCCATGCTTGGTACCAGACTTACGCCTCGGACCCCTTTGACTTTCAAGAAGAAATGTTAAAGTACTGTCGATCTGACGTGGACATTTTACGACGTTGCTGTGGAAAATGTCGAGAATTGTTCATGGAGTACGGAGGGATCGATCCTTTGAAAGAAGCTTGTACCATTGCCAAAGCATGTTCCTTAGTGTACCGAAAACGCTTTATGCCTGAAAATACTCTAGCTGTCATCAGTTCTCAAACGACGAACTTTGTCAAACGTTAATACTCGGTCAAAGCCCTACGCTGGCTTCATTACTTGTGCGACATGGAAGACAAATGGATCCAACACGCTCGCAACGGAGGAGTCGAAAAGACCATCGGAACGTATTCGGTAGATGGATGGGACTTAGAAAACCCTCAGATCGTGTACGAGTTTAACGGATGCTTATTTCACGGATGTCCCATGTGCTACCCTCAGCGTGACACCAAAAATCAGTTTTTTCAACGAACTATGGAAGAATTATACCAGACCACGTGTCAGCGACGTTTGAAGTTAGAACAGCAAGGATACCAGGTAGTGGAAATGTGGGAACACGAGTACGATCAGCGTTTGAAAACCGATCCCGAGTTTAAACGCATCGTAGAAAGTTACAAGTTGGTGGACCCCTTGAACCCACGGGATAGTTTGTACGGAGGACGAACGAATGCCACCTGTTTGCTGTACCAAGCGGACGAAGAGAAAGGAGAAGAAATCAAATACTTGGACGTGTGTTCGCTGTATCCTTACGTCTGCAAATATTGTCACTTTCCCGTAGGGCACCCATAATTAAAGACAGAACACATTGACTTGGACAACAGTACGAAGGATTGATCATGTGCAAAGTCTTGCCTCCCACAGACTTGTACCATCCCGTTTTACCTCACCATTGCCAAAGAAAACTGATGTTTCCTTTGTGTCGCACATGTGCCGAAATGTGCAACCAAGACCGACCTTGTCAGCACAGCCAGAAAGAACGCGCCTTGACAGGAACGTGGGTGAGCGTGGAATTGTTTAAAGGTCTGGACCTGGGATACCGACCCCTTGAACCCACGGGATAGTTTGTACGGTGGACGAACGAATGCCACCTGTTTGCTGTACCAAGCGGACGAAGAGAAAGGAGAAGAAATCAAATACTTGGACGTGTGTTCGCTGTATCCTTACGTCTGCAAATATTGTCACTTTCCCGTAGGGCACCCAGAATTAAAGACAGAACACATTGACTTGGACAACAGTACGAAGGATTGATCAAGTGCAAAGTCTTGCCTCCCACAGACTTGTACCATCCCGTTTTACCTCACCATTGCCAAAGAAAACTGATGTTTCCTTTGTGTCGCACATGTGCCGAAATGTGCAACCAAGACCGACCTTGTCAGCACAGCCAGAAAGAACGCGCCTTGACAGGAACGTGGGTGAGCGTGGAATTGTTTAAAGGTCTGGACCTGGGATACCGACCCCTTGAACCCACGGGATAGTTTGTACGGAGGACGAACGAATGCCACCTGTTTGCTGTACCAAGCGGACGAAGAGAAAGGAGAAGAAATCAAATACTTGGACGTGTGTTCGCTGTATCCTTACGTCTGCAAATATTGTCACTTTCCCGTAGGGCACCCAGAATTAAAGACAGAACACATTGACTTGGACAACAGTACGAAGGATTGATCAAGTGCAAAGTCTTGCCTCCCACAGACTTGTACCATCCCGTTTTACCTCACCATTGCCAAGGAAAACTGATGTTTCCTTTGTGTCGCACATGTGCCGAAATGTGCAACCAAGACCGACCTTGTCAGCACAGCCAGAAAGAACGCGCCTTGACAGGAACGTGGGTGAGCGTGGAATTGTTTAAAGGTCTGGACCTGGGATACCGACTCTTAGAAGTGTACGAAATTTACCACTTTTCCAAGACACAACAATACCGCAAGGGCGACGAGACACAGAAAGGTATTTTTGCAGACTACGTGGATGCCTTTTTAAAAGTAAAACAAGAAGCTAGCGGCTATCCGTCCTGGTGTCACACTCCCGAAGACCAAAAGATATTCAAAGAAAAATATCGGGAGCAGGAAGGCATCACTTTAGACCACATCGAGAAAAACGAAGGAAGGCGGTCATTTGCCAAAGTGATGCTCAATTGCTTGTGGGGTACAATGGCACAACGGCCGTCTTTAACCAAGACAGAGTATTTGTCCTAACCTTCCTGCTACTTCCAGATGATTCACGACCAAACCAAAGTCATGAAACACGTCGACGTCATTCGTGAGGACTTGATCTTAGTCAATTACGAAGAAGAACTAGACTTTGTAGAAGCCGACAAATTTGGAAATGTCATCATTGCGGCTTACGTGACAGCCCACGCTCGCTTAAAATTGTACGAAGTGTTAGAACTGTTAGGAGATCGTGTGTTGTATTTTGACACGGACAGTTGCATCTACATTCACCGTCCTAACCAGTGTAACCCTACCATCGAAGAGACCGTTTAGGAGCCTGGACCGATGAATATCCCGACGACAAGATTCTATGTTTTGCAAGTGGCGGTCCTAAAAATTACGGCTACGAATACCGAGACCCCCAAGGAGAAATGCATACCGAATGTAAAGTGAAAGAATTGACTCTCAATTATCGCACCAGTCGAGTGGTGAATTTTGACGTACTACAAGAAGCCTTACAGTCGGGACAGGATGAAACGTTTAAAGTGACTACTCACGAACCGCACAAGATTGTCCGTTTACCCACACACCAAATCGTTAGCCGACCTTTGGAAAAAGTCTATCAAATCATGTACCAAAAAAGAGTACGACTTCCCAATCACTTCTCTCTACCGTACGGTCACGTCGAAATTGGGCAGCATATAAAAAGGGACATTGTCCAAGACCAATAGTTCATTTGTCACTACATCGACCAAGCGAAAAGAAGATGAATCCATTTAAACAGACATCATTCAAATTTGGGAATTCTCAAGTGGAGTACGATACTAAACCTTGCGATTGTAGTGATGCCAGGCGCTGTGACCTTAGTGATTCAGCAGGATATTGTAGGAACGTTGCTATGACTACTACCCCTATATCTACCCTGGAAAGTGATGCTGTGCATGTTAAACCTGAGGGATGCGAAAGCGGTGCCACACGGTATCGTGGACTCCTAGGAATTTCACCGTACCTGCATCGAACGGAAGTGAGGAGAGTCGAATATTCGTTCCCGACGAGTTTGCCTGAATACTGTCACTTTAAAAGTCGATTCCAAACCTTCAAAGATAAATGGCCAAAATATCTGCCTGGACCAACTCCTGAAGAATTAGCCAGAGCCGGATTTTTCTACTTGGGCGAAGGGGATAAAGTCAAGTGTTTCAGTTGTGGTGTATCCATTTACGAGTGGGAACAGAAAGATTCCGCTTACCGGGAACATGCTCGATGGTATTCGATTTGTCAATACCTACCTTTAGTGGGACCTAGTGATTGGAAGTGACACTACTGCTCCATGTCATTTAACAAACCTAGACCAGTATATAAGCCCTCTCTAAAACATAATATTCAAGGATTACCACACGAATTGCAAGAGAAGATCTACAAGGATGTTTGGCAGGGTCTTGCTAAAGAAAAATCTTAATGGGTGACTGTAGAACTTTTGTGTCGTGAAATTCACAAGAGGAAAGTGACAAAAATTAACCTTCTGTTAGATTTCTCTGGATCAAGGGTATTTTTTTGATCTGTTTCCAATTTAGTACGTTTACATCTGAAGATGTTTTGATCCTTCTTAACCGTTACCCTGAATGGCAGTGGGACGAAATTACACGTTATATTAATCACTTTCGCTTTTGGAGCAGATTTGATTCTGTGCTGAATATACACTGATGGTTTTCGACAACAAAAAAAGAAGTATAAAAGAACGACCATGCCACAACCTTTATCACTTGTGATCAAACAGATTCCGTGGAAGGATATCAATGAGAAGATTCACACGGTGAAGGATTACGAATACTTATTGCAAGAACTGTACCCTATGATATGGGGTCAACGTGTAATGTGTGTTTTAGTGACTTGCTTTCTGGGATTTCGTTTACCTGTCGATTCCTTGTGGACACTTTACGAACACTACCTACCAAAAAGACAGTATGTTGACTCCTTTAAATGTCCACGAGAGACTCATTCTGTTCAAAGCCTTACGCTTTCATCTGGATACGTCTCGACCTCTCCAGGAAAAAAAGATTCGTCAACTTTTACATACGGAAGCGGTGTACGAAGATGTGGGTGTAGCTTGTGATTTACACCCTCATTCGACAGATGTACGTGACTGGAAAAGTTGTGATTTTGAGGCTTGGACAAACGAAGCATCCCATTATGCCCAAGCGTTGTGTTCCTAAAATCCATCGTCGAGTGAAAAAAGTCACTTTTAAACCTGTGTTAGTGACAGTGCCAGAAGAAGAAGAAAAAAAAATCTGTCACCCAGGACAATCCCTCTGTTCAAGACAGAACTGTCATGGACATTCCCCCACAAAGACCCTTTCGAGAAGACACTTATGTGACTGTACCCCATGTAGAGGAGACTATAAGAACATTGCACACTACCTCTAGGACACCTTCGTTACCCAAACAATGTTGTACAGAGACTTGTTTATATGCCACTTTGATCGGTTCCCTATGTATTTTATTCCTGTATTTATCCATTTGGCTTTTATGTATTTTTGTCTTTCGTGTTGTTCTTATTTAAACATGCCTTGAAATAAACGTGTCTTGAAAAAAGTATAAAAACCTCTTGTCTTGTCTGTTTTTGTGTCAATAGTGTCATACCCGACTATGGCTAACTCTGCTATTTCTACTACTCCTTCCTCCTCGACATTCAAAGTCATTGACGAACACTTAGATCATGCTAGTTGGAAATCCTTGTATCTTCGTCATCCTTTTAACATGTTAATTGCTGGACCGAGCGGTTCAGGCAAAACCGAATTTGTCAAACGTTTGATCGAACATAAACATCATTTGATCGATCGTGCACCTCAACGCATCGTGTGGTGTTACAAAGAGCGGCAATCGGCATACAGCCTTTTACAAGAAAGTCAAGGTGATTCCATTGTGTTTGTAGAAGATATTCCTAGAGAAGACGAGGGGATCGTGTCTGACCCTAGTCAAACTCATTGGGTTATTTTTGACGACATGTTAGGAGAAGACGAAGAAGAAATTAAACTGAGGTTTACGCGTAAAGGGCATCATCGTAATGCCAGCGTCATTTACATTACACAAAATTTATTTCAACAAAGTAAAGCCCATCGTACCATTAGTCTCAATGCTCATTACGTGGTCTTGTTTAAAAGTCCTCGAGATAAATCACAAGTGCAAGTTTAGTCAAACAGTTAGGAACACCTTGACTGACTCATGCGTACGATGATGCCACTCAAACGCCACGCGCCTATTTACTCGTGGATTTAAAACCCACCACCCCCGATTATTTGCGATTTCGTACCGATTTGTTTCACAACTGGTGCCAAGACGGAGGGCCTGTCGTGTAGACGTCCTTGTCGTCGACATAACCATATGAACCACTAAAAAAAATCTATAAAAACCTTGGTCACTTTGACCTTGTCTCTTACATTGTTAACATGACGTCCCTTCAGTCTCATCTTCCATTCAAATTGATTCGTGCCTTGTACGGTATCAGTCGCGAAAAAAATCCACAAATACGTGCTCACGTCTTAGAAACCAGTCTCAAAGAAGTCTTAAGATGGTTTACGGTGACAGCACGTCAAATACTGCAAGGCATCATTCACATTCCACATCAAACCAAACACTTTTTTGACAGAAACAAAGTAGCCTTGACGCAACTGGCCGATCCTCGCATCGACACTCAAATCAAAAAGCAAATCATATTGAAACCTGGAGATAGTGGTTCTCTAGGAGGTGTCATCATTCGTTCCCTTTTAGAATGGGATCCCAATACTCCGAAAGATCACCCCAAGAAAAAAAAAGCCAAACGAACTCCTAAGAAAAAGAACAATGGTGCCAAGACCAAAACACAGAAAAAGAAAAGTCCACAGAAAAAAGCGGTCAACCGCATAATTTTGCCGTGAATTCTGCTCACCTATTTGAGGATATATAAGGCAGAATATTTCCGATAATATGACGGGACCAAAAGTATCTTATCACAGGAAAGATAGCTCGTCATTCTTTCTCCAGCCAAAGGGGTGAGTGTTAAACTTATATTTCGTTTTATTGTGAATTTTTATTCAGTTTATCATTTCATATAATGATGCCTTTATTACAATGCAGATTTAAAACGTGGAATATTTGGAATTACTAGTCACTATTAGACTTTAAATGTAATAGCGTAATCTAAGTTGTAGATTGTTTTAGAAAAAACTATTATTAGTTTGGTCTCTTTATTGTAGCTGAAATTGTTGCTGATTGTAGCTGAACGTCTCTGAACGTATCTGATTGTAGCTGAACGTCTCTGAACGTATCTGATTGTAGCTGAACGTCCCTGAATGTCTCTGAATTGTAGCTGAATGAGATTAATTGTGCCATTTGATTGTGAGATCAAATTGAGGTGTCTGACTGTCTGTCTGTCGGATTGTCTGTCCGTCTACATTTGTCGTGATGTGTAAATATCCGGAAATCTAGAAGTCTGAGTGTCGGATCTGTCTAGAGGTGTAAACATCCGGGGTGGCATCTAGGTATTTGGGAACGATGGTTCTAGTAGATGCTGTATGCTGTCTGTACGTATAACTGTGGTGGATTCGTGAAGGGCAAACGGCCGATAAAAGTATTGGTCAACCCTAGGTATTCGGGGAAGCTGGGCGGCGATTCAACAGTTGGTGAATCGTACGGTTATACAGGGTCGAGACACATGTGTGTGTTGCAATTGTAGTACAATTGAATACATTGTTATATTTACATAGTTACTTCAAATCACAATAGTATTTCAAGGGATTACATGAATCTCAATAAAAGTTAGCAACTTGATTAAATACATGTATATGTTCGTGCTAGTTGTCGCAATCCATACGTGCGATAGTATAGTTTGATGTTTGTATTTATTTATCGCAATTTATACTTTCGGTAATATAACTTTTGTAAAGGTTCCTTGGATCTGTGTATAGTCCAAGAGATTCCTTTGTATCTGTGTTTTATTTTGTATTAATATTTAATTTATTCATGTATTGTGAATGGTTGTGAGTGTAATTGTGGGTTGAACGCATGAGTTATTGTGTTGATACATCATTATTTTTCATTAATAATTTATTTCATAAATTTATATTTTCTTTCACATATTGTGTTTGTGTTGTTCATTTAGTCCACCATCCACTCGGTAACAATTCTGTTACAGCGTCACCCTCACCATCTACAGCGGCTAAGACAGACGTCACCCCACCATTACCCAAGGAAGAAGAACCCCATGATCTCTTTCAAACACCCGCTGCCACTCCCATCCCAGGTAAGATTGCCGCTTCCTTATTGACCCTTTCCTCTCTCCCCAACGATAAGAACTCAAATCTTGGGTTAAAAAGATGATGGCCACTCCTCCTTCAACAGAAGTGAAAAAGAAAGAAAGGGAACCAGAAGTGAAAAAAGAAAAGAAGACCAAAGAAGCTATCCCATTACCTCCGCCACCACCACCAGTAACCTCGACGTCGACTCCTGTGGCACATCGGACACGTTAAACCGTTTCCAAACAACCCCCATTTCGTCCCACCCAAAGCAATATCCTCGAAGAGTGGGTCACTTATTAACCAAACCATGGAGAAGGTATTAGCCAGCATTTACTACGATCCAGCTCACCCTGCAGGTTACGGAGGTATTCAGAAATTGTATCGTGCTGCAAAACCTCGCCTGAAAAAGCTCCGTTTACCTGCAGTACAACGATGGTTACAAGAACAAGCGACGTACACTTTACACAAACCCATTCGACGAAAATTTCACAGAAGTCGCACTCAAGTGGAAGGCATCGATCATCAATGGCAAGCCGATTTAACCGATGTCTCTCATTTAGCCACCTACAATCGCGGCTACAAATATTTGTTTTGTGTCATCGACGTCTTTTCTAAATTTGCCTGGGTCGTACCATTGACATCCAAATCGAGCGGAGAGTTAGTACGAGCTTTGCAACTGGTTTTGAAACAAAGTGGTCGTCACCCTCTTCGATGGCAAACCGACAAAGGCACCGAATTTCTGAACCAAGCTTTCCAACGAGAATTAAAGAAAAGTGACATTCATTTTTTTACCACCGAAAATCCTGAAACCAAAGCCAGTATCGTGGAACGTTTTCAACGTACCTTGAAAGAACGCATGTGGAAATATTTTACGCATCAACACACTCTTAAATACATCGACGTCTTACCGCACTTAGTCCAAGCCTACAACCAATCTTACCATAGAAGTATTGGACGTGCCCCGCAATATGTGACACCTGACAACGAAGTGACTGTTTTTGAGCGTCTGTTTGGTACGTCCCGGACGATGGCTGTCCCCAAGAAAGGTGGAGAAGTGTTAACCCCGGGAAATTGGGTACGCATTGTTAAAATCAAACACACTTTCGACAAAGGCTACTTACCCAACTGGACCACCGAATTGTTTCGTGTTACTGGACGAGTGCGTGATCGTCATCCTGCCGTCTATAAATTGGAAGACATGAACGGAGAAGTATTAAAAGGAACGTTTTACTTGCCCGAGTTACAACGTGTCACCAAAAAGAAGACGACGTGTACGACATTGAAAGCATTCTCGAACGAAGAACCCGTAAAGTAGGAAAACGTCGTGTCAAAGAAGTCAAAGTACGTTGGAAAGGATATCCTCCTAGTTTTGATTCTTGGATTGACGCTTCGCAAGTCATAAACTATAAAAAGAAGTGACCATCATGCCCTTCAATACAGCTTCAGCGACCACAGTGACTACTCCTTCGCCCAGTTCTTCTCTGCAAGATTTACAAAAGCAACCCTTGTGGGTGTGGTGTGGAGAACGTGTCCCTAAAACGCAAATCGTCTTTTTGTGTCAAATCTTTGTGGTGTATTGTGTCATCGGTGCAGACATTGCTAATTTGAGTTTGCAACAAGGAGACAAACAATTGTGGACTATTTTACTCAGCAGTTGCATCGGTTATCTTCTTCCCAATCCTTCCCTGAAATACTCTTACAACGGGAACAACAGTAACAATATTGGGAGCCTTGCATCTCACGTTAGTCACCCTCCTGACAGTCACCCTTCCAATCACAATCCTCTTTTAGACACTCCTTTAACCTCGAGTAACTCCTCGGACAGAAGAACATTGGAATTATGAACAACACTATTAACCAATTTTACTTAACGTTACCCAGTGACAGTTCCATGGAGGCGTTTCCTAAGAACACGTTGTGCTGTTACACGGCTAAATTACCTCAAGCCATGCATTTGGATGAAGATGCTCATTGGGAAGTGGCTTTAGTGGAAATGATACACCCGACACAAATTAAAAACATCGTCGAAAATCAAAACACTTTTACAGTAGAAGTGTTTGACGAGCAATTGCAAGATGCCTTAGACGCACGAGCCATCACTGGCATTGACAAAAAGGAATCAGATGGACCCAAAACTAAAACCCTGTCCACTCATGTGATCAGCATTCCTCCAGGCTATTATTTTAGTGGTCAATATTTAGTGACTACACTTGCTACCAGGTTCAATGCTGTGTTTGGTAAAGCCATGGACAAACTACCCTCCAAAAAAGTGTTACCTTTGAGTACTATCAAGTGGCTCGTCGTCTCATGATCAAATTTTCAGAGGATAAAATGTCCTGAATTGTACGCTATTTTAGGTGGAGACACAGAGTTGCTCAAGAAGAGAAATGAAAAAACACAACTCATAGACAGTCCCTCGGATGTTGCGAAATATTTTAAATTCCCTGTAAAAATGAACCAAGGACTCAACTTGATGTTTGTGTACTCCGACGTGGTGGAGTACAACGTGGTAGGACACACCTCTGTACCGTTACTGCGTGTCATTCCTTTCAAAGTGGATTCTACCGTCGCCGCTGACGAGGAAGGTGGAAATATTTCTCACGTTCACCGTGAATTTGTACATCCTCATTATTTGCCTGTCAGTAAGTCGTGTTTCGACAGTGTCAACATTACTATAAAAGGAGAACTAGGACAAAATATTCCATTTACCAAAGGGAAAGTCACAGTGAAACTCCATTTTCAAAAACAATTCTCAAACAACTGAAAAAGTGATGTATTCTGTGTACCAAGGAGTCACTCGACAACGAGGACATGGTTTAGGAGATATGTTTAAATCAGCCTTTCGTTCTGTGGTCGTTGTTTTGTAACCGATGGTGACTCGAGGATTGCACGCCTTAAAAGATGCCGCATTGACGCACGGCAAAGATTTTCTTCAAAATGTTCTCATTGACAAACAAAACCCCAAAGAAGCTTTTTTGAGAGCAGTCAAAAATGTCTTGCTTCAAACGGGTAAAGAGATTTTGGGTCGACGAGAAAGTCCTATAAATGCCCTGAACGGTACCGAGTCTGGCATTCCTGCTTCTCTGACGACACAGCAAGGACAAGGTAGAAAGCGACGACGAAGACACCCTTCCTAAAAGTCTCCATATCTCTAAAGTTAGAAAGACGAAAAAAAAAAAGAACCGTTCGAGACTTGGACATTTTTGATTATTAAAAGTAAAAACACATAGAGACTGAGAGAAAAAATGATGCACCAAGAATCTTGTGCCTGTTCCATGTCGGAACTAGATCTCTTTGCCATGCCACCCACGATGATGACCATGCAAGAAACCCAATGGGTTGAATTTCATCCCGTCTCCTCTTTGACGGATTCAGCTCCCATCGAGTTTAAAATCAAATACAACCCGAAGATTGCATCGATCTCAACAACAGTTACTTGTATTTGAAAGTGAAAGTGACCAAAACGGACGGCGCCCAGCTGCAAGCCGATACCCTAGTAGCTCCCGTCAACAATTTCATGCATTCCTTGTTCAGCGATGTGGATTTGTACATGAATAACAAACTGGTCAGCAGTAGCATGGATACTTACCCTTACCGAGCGTACCTCGAAAATCTCTTGACGTACGGAAAAGAAGCCAAGAATAATCATTTAGATGCTTGCGTGGTATGGAAACCTGACACAGCAAATAAGTTTGACGACACAGCCTTGTCCGTAGCAGCCGACAATGATAATCCTGGCGATCCTCACAATGTGGGTTTTAACGAGCGTCGAAAGAAAATTCACCTAGGACGTAGTTTAGAACTGTTCTATCGTTTGCATTTGGACATTTGGTTTCAAGAGAAGTATTTGCTGAACGGGGTGAATATTCGCTTGAGACTAAATCGTAGCAGTGCTGCTTTCCATTTGATGGCTACTGAAACTGATGGTAATCCTGCTCTCCACCACTGTAAAACCATTATCCAAGAAGCCAGGTTATACGTGCGTCGTGTGGAAGTGTTACCTAAAGTGGGAAATGATATCAGTCACACTTTGAGCAGAACGACAGCCAAGTATCCGATACGACGCGTGGAAGTAAAATTTTTCACCATTGCCACTGGACTCCGATCTAAGATCGAAGATCATCTGTTCCAAGGACAGTTACCCAAACGTTTATTCATCGGTATCGTCAGCAATGCAGCCTTCAACGGTACCTACAAATACAATCCTTTCCAGTTTAAGCACTGCGGAGTATCCAAAATCGAAGTCAGTCGCGATGGCAAAACTTTGTGTACCAGACCTTTCGAACCCGAATTTGCCCAGAAGAATTACTTGAGGTCGTACCTGTCACTGTACGAAGCCACATGACAGTTAGGAACCAACACCAGCCACGGTATTTCCTACGAAGATTATGCAGGAGGTTACACTTTGTGGGCTTTTGATTTCACTCCAGACCAAGGCAGCGACGAGGGACATTTCCACCCTATAAAATCGGGGCAACTGCGTGTGGAACTTCAGTTTGCAGGACCTCTTACCGAAACGGTGAATGTCATTCTGTATGCTGAATTCGATAATACCATAGAAATCAACAGTTTGAGAGAAGTCGTTCTAGACTATTAGACACTATGGAAAACTCTTGTCCCTCTTTGAATAGTGGAGAATCCATGGAAATGGAATGGGAGGCTACAGAGAATGCAGACAACCAAGACCAAAAAGAAGAAGTAGTGATAATGCAGTCCAGATGGCCAGAACAGGAACAACATTTAGTCACCTGTTTTGCCAAACACTTGGAGAATAAAATGAGGGACATGATCAAAAAAGATTGTTATGGATGTCAAATCGATCATCCCAGTCAAATTCAACACGATAAATGTATGATGATGAGTCAAGAAGAAAAATTGGACGATTATCTGAACGAAGCTTGGAGTCTCATCTCAGAAGAAGCCGTGTTACATCAGTGGTATAAAGGCTTACGTGATCATTCCTCTCCTCCACTGTTTGCTCGAGAAATTGATCGCATCGAAGCTCTCTTGGCACAGAGTAAGGAGACGAAGCAAACTAACAGCTACTTGACAGACATTTTCAAGGAAAACGTCTGGATCGAATTGATGACTTATCATCACCTGTGAAGAAAGGAAAAAAACAAGGCTACACAACAAAAAAATGGATACCTGGGAACTTTATTATCTTTTGAACCGTAGTTCGTACACTGCTTCTTGGAATCCTGTCGTGTGTGCTAAAGATGAACTACCTCATCGCAAACCTCAAGAGAATCAAGCTTATGTCATCAACACAGATGATAGTCATCTTCCAGGAACTCACTGGGTAGCTGTCTACTTTCCGCAAGAGGGTTGTGTGGAGTATTTTGATTCGTATGGATTACCCCCTTTCGAAGATGATATCATTGACTTTATGAGAAGAAATGCCCAGACGACACGATTCAATAATGTGAAATTACAAGGCACAGATTCTATGGTGTGTGGACAATATTGTGTCTATTATCTGCATCATCGCAGTCTTGGATATTCTTTAGAACATTTAGTGACTTTTTTTGATCGTCATTCGTCTCGAAACGATGACAAAGTAGATCGATGGTTTTGTGACCATTATGGCTATCTGTTGTCTTTAGCTAGGAAACGTAGTGTACATCAATGGCCCAATGACTTCCAACAGTGGAAATCTCAATTTAATTCGCAACGTTGTCAACCATGTCAAAGATAATGTATTAGTGTTATGGAAGAAAAAAAAAGTTTGTTATTTGATAAAAATTGTGTTTTGTGGGTTGTTTTGTTATTTGAATAAAACTGTTGTGTTTTGAAACCAATGCGTCTGTCGTTTGTTTTACATTTTTATTCATATAGATGCTCTGACTTTTCTTTCTATCCCTCACATCAAACTATCCAAACGTTTCCAAACCCTAAACCGTAGAGGGGTGTTTTCCATCACGTCCGCGCTTGAACCATATAAAGTAGGGATATTTATTGTTAGGAAAGATGAAAAATTCTATGACTATATGGATTTGATATAATTGCACAGGTGGCTTACACAACATTTGTATTTGTTCTGCCTTCCTGCTTTGCCGTGACCCGACATTTTACTCTAAGGCGAGACTGCCATTTAACGCGGGTGCCGGGGAGACTGCGACAACACAGCCTAGTGTAGTCAAAGTTACCTTTGGTCCCGACCAATCAAATAGCCCGACCCTCGGGCATTAACTGGTCGCGAAAGCACATAGTTGCGCATGCGACCTTAATTCATATTAAAAAAAAAACCATTGTAACAGAAAAGAAGGATGGAAGAAGGAAAAAGAAAGAAAGAGGGAAGAAGGAAGTAGGAAGAAAGTGGGAAAGAGAAAAGGGAAAAGAAGAGAAAAAGAAGGAAGAAATGAAATACACCAAACACACCCCACTCCAACTCTAATCTTTTTTTTTTTTTAATTTTTTTTTTTGTTAATTTTTTTTTTATATTTTGTTTATTTTTTTTTATTATTTTTTTTTTCTTTTGAATTTATTTTTTATATATATATATATTTTTTAAAATATTTTTATTTTTTAATTTGTTTTGATTTTTTTAAAATTTTATTTTATTTTATTTTATTTTATTTTATTTTTCTCCCCAGGGTTCTAATTTGGTAGGAGAACCCTTTTCGAACAATCTCTTTCTCGAAATCTAACTTGATCAATTTTGACCACCGCTCAAAATTAACAAGCTAAAATACCTAACAGTGACTACACTTATTTATGTCACTAAGACATTTTAGCAATTAAATTTGTTAAGGACCTACAACATGTACACTATGTACTAGAAATATTTATTGATAGGAAAGATGAAAAATTCTATGACTATATGGATTTGATATAATTGCACAGGTGGCTTACACAATATTGGTATTTGTTCTGCCTTCCTGCTTTGCCGTGACCCGACATTTTACTCTAAGGCGAGACTGCCATTTAACGCGGGTGCCGGGGAGACTGCGACAACACAGCCTAGTGTAGTCAAAGTTACCTTTGGTCCCGACCAATCAAATAGCCCGACCCTCGGGCATTAACTGGTCGCGAAAGCACATAGTTGCGCATGCGACCTTAATTCATATTAAAAAAAAACCCATTGTAACAGAATTGTTACCGAGAGGAGGGTGGATTAAATGAACAATACAAACACAATTTGTGAAAGAAAATATAAATTTATGTAATAAATTATAAATGAAAAAAATACAGATGTAACAACACAATAATTCATGCACTCAACCCACAATTACACTCACAACCATTCACAATACATGAACAAATTAAATATTAATACAAAAGGAATCTCAGATGTAAAGGGATCTCTTGGACTATACACAGATCCAAGGATCCTTTACGAAAGTTAAATTAATGCAAGTATAAATTAGGAAAAATGAACACAAACGACAAACTATACTATCGCACGATGGATTGCGATAACTAGCACGACCATATACTTGTATTCAATCAAGTTGCTAGCTTTTATTGATATCTATGCGATCACTTGAAATATTATTGTGATCTGACATAAGCATGCAAATACAACAATGTATTAAATTGTATTACAATTTCAATACACATATGTGTCTCGACCCCGTATAACCGCACGATTCAGCAACAGTTGAATCGTCTCCCAGTTTCCCCGAAAACCTAGGGTTGACCAATACTATTATCGGACGTTTCCCTTCACGGATCCACCACAGTTATACGTTCAGACAACATACAACATCTACCAGAACCAACGGTTCCTCACTACCCTAGATGTCGACCCGGATGTTTTACAACTCAGGTAGCTCCGACACTCGGACTTCTAGCTTTCCGGATATTTACACGTTACACAGATGTTGACGAACAGACAGTTCGACACACAGACAGATACTTCAATTCCGTTTGCACAAATTAACGGCACAATCACATTCAGATATTTATACAGAGATGTTCCACAACAAATCAGACGATATCAAAGACGTTTATCAAAAGATGGTATCAGATGTGTTAACAGCTACGGTATCAGAAATGGTATCAACTACGTTAGCAGCTACGGTATCAGAAACATTGACATCTACGGTATCAGATCTACGGTATCAGATCTACGGTATCAGAAACATTGACATCTACGGTATCAGCGATTATCAGATCTATGGTAACAGCGATTGTCAGCTACAGTATCAGAAACACGGTAACAGCTACAATAAACAAAACCAGACTAATAATAGTTGTCTCAAAAATAATCTAAGCCGTAGATTACGATATTGCATTTAAAATCTAATAGTGACTAGTAATTCCAAATTTCTTAGTATCACAAACCCTAATCCCAACCTAACTGTAGAACTGATCCTATTATTCCTCCGGGAAATAGACAAGTCTGACAGTATTTAATACTGCACCCCATTCCAATTGTCCCTACCCAACCACTTATTTTTAAATGCCGGACGACAATTATACTAAATTATATTCGGGGGATTAAATTATTGGGTATATCACCTTCCTTCCAATGCAGTCTCGTTCCGCCTTTGCCTCTTCTGCTTCCGACGGCTGGTATCAATTAATTAGCATAACATTGTGCAATAATGCGTGGGGACGTGGCACTATTCCGTCCCCCGAAACAATTAATTAGCCCTTTTGGGGCATTAAACAGACGTAAATGCCCAATGGGCGAAAACGTCTTAAATCCAATTAATCAATCAATTAATCAATCAATCATCGAGGAAAAAAGGAAGAAACGGGAGAAAGGGAAGAAGGGGAAAAAAAAGAGAACATTACAATAAGTAGTGGCACAATGTAGGTACAGTAAAACCAGTCAACCGGCAAGTGACAAGATAAGTGTGATGAGAACACCGGGATCAAATAGTGATAGCTCAAGGAAACATAACATCAACAAACCGACAAGAAAAAGTAAAAGGAAAGGGAAAAGAAGGATGGAAGAAGGAAAAAGAAAGAAAGAGGGAAGAAGGGAGTAGGAAGAAAGTGGGAAAGAGAAAAGGGAAAAGAAGAGAAAAAGAAGAAGGAAGAAATGAAATAACACCAAACACACACCACTCCAACTCTAATCTTATTTTTTTTTTTTTTTTTTTTTTTTTAAATTTATTTATTTTTTTTTCTTTTTTTTTTCTTTTGAATTTATTTATATATATATATATATACATATATATATATATATATATATATATATATATATATATATATATATATATATATATATATATATATATATATATATATATATATATATATATATATTTAAATATTTTTATTTTTTAATTTATTTTGATTTTTTTTTAAATTTTATTTTATTTTATTTTATTTTATTTTATTTTTCTCCCCAGGGTTCTAATTTGGTACGAGAACCCTTTTCGAACAATCTCTTTCTCGAAATCTAACTTGATCAATTTTGACCACCGCTCAAAATTAACAAGCTAAAATACCTAACAGTGACTACACTTATTTATGTCGCTAAGACATTTTAGCAATTAAATTTGTTAAGGACCTACAACATGTACACTATGTACTAGAAATATTTATTGATAGGAAAGATGAAAAATTCTATGACTATATGGATTTGATATAATTGCACAGGTGGCTTACACAATATTGGTATTTGTTCTGCCTTCCTGCTTTGCCGTGACCCGACATTTTACTCTAAGGCGAGACTGCCATTTAACGCGGGTGCCGGGGAGACTGCGACAACACAGCCTAGTGTAGTCAAAGTTACCTTTGGTCCCGACCAATCAAATAGCCCGACCCTCGGGCATTAACTGGTCGCGAAAGCACATAGTTGCGCATGCGACCTTAATTCATATTTAAAAAAAAATCATATGCATCACTCATTGGTGACGTCAATGTTGTGCAGATGACGTCGCTAAAAAAAGCTGAGAAATTACTGAGTTTTTTATGAGGTTTTTTGTTAAAAATTACAGAGTTTTTACATCAAAATCACAGCAGCCCTAATTATCAGAATCCACCTAGCTGAACGCATCCACAAAAAGGATTACGGATCTAGGTCACACACTAGATTATTCCTGGAGAGGGAGAAAGCAGTTTCAGAGCCACGCCACTGTCGGTTGACAAGAACTGGTAAGAAATTGAAACTATCCATTATTTAAACCTTCGGGTAATTCATTGTGCCACTATATAAACTTAAAACTTATTTAAGATAAATCTAAATCATAATAACAGTAATTAATTGTTATTTCACTAGTAATATTATTAACCATTGTCATAATCATCACTTAGCTTATGATAATAACCATCTTTAATCTAGCTCAGTACTAAATAATGAAATAAAACCAAATAAATAGAATAACTATACCCACAATAAGAGTAAATCATAAAAGTTAAATCACAAGTAAGTATGACGACACCAACGGACAAAACACCAAGGAAAGCAATTCCATTATCCTTCAAAAAGAGGACTACAGCAGCCAAACATGGAAGACTAAGCAAGAAAATGGATAAGTTAAACAAGCAACTAACCACAGATCCAGTTGTAGACTTGCTACCATCCGAAATATTAACGGCAACATTCTCCTCAAATATAAATGCAAAAGAAATAACCCAGACGACTTTAGATGTACATCCGGGGTCACCTAGGGTTACCAGAGCTACTGCCAGGAAAATAACAAGCCAAATAACCAATGTGGATGAAGCCATCAAATACAAAAATGGTAAAAAACCTATTAGCATACAGATCATATCCAAAATTCAACAATAAACGAATTAGATCACCAAGGAGTGAGAACTGACAACATAATAACAGCAATAACAGGAACGGAAAACGTAGAAACAATAGCAACACCTGAAATGGAAAAAACAATAACAACAATATCAACAAATTACCCACATGAAAAGAATAAAGCGGGAAGTAAAAATGCAACAACAAACGAAATAGAGAAACAGGTAGAGAGAACTGGCAACACAACAACAACATTAAATTCAGGAACGGAAAAAAGAAAAACAACACCTGAAAAGGTTAAAACAACCATAACAATAACAACAGACGACTCGCAGGAAAAGAATAAAGAGAGAAACAAAGATGCAACAATCAATGAAAAATATAAACAAGGAGTGAGAATTGACAACACAGCAATAACAATAACACAGGAAACAGAAAACACAACAACAATAATAACACCTGAAATGGAAAAAATAACAACAATAACAAAAGATGACCCACATTAGAAGAATATAACAGGAGACAAAATATATCAAATGAATCAAACTTCAATCAACATAAACCATGACAACAAGGACAACATCAACATAACAGAAAATAAAAACAGCTACACCTTACACAGTAGTCAAGAACCCGGACCATCTAAACACATCTCGGATAGAGAGATGGAAGAGATAAACAAAGCAATTAGTGAGGCTGATCGGGTTGAACGGTACGGAAAGGAATACGAACAATGGCAAACAGTAGCAGCAAAAACAAGCAAAAGGGCATATGGAAATGGAAATAAAGAAGATAAAGGGAAACATCCAATGAAAGGCCCACACAAAATCAAAAGTATCAAACACGTTAGAACGAATATTGACAACAATAGCAAACTAAAAACAATTGTGCAAAATGAACAAAACAGCACCAACGATAATATTGGCAACAACATCCAAAAATGTAGGTACATAGAAAATACCTCTAAGAACAAAAACGACAATTATAATCAACAAACAGGAGATAGCAACAAACAAAAGATGTATCAGCAACATCAACAACAAAGGAAAATGGGCAATCACCAATACCATTACCATGCACCAGAACACACTATCTTCATAGCCAGTGCAACTTCGAGACTGCTACGCATTAGTAACAGGAGCCTAGCTAATGCACTCATACAACAACATGGCGGAGAGTTTAGGATTGTTAGACCGCAAAAGGATTATATCATAATACAATGCAACACATTGAAACAAGTCTGCAAATATATGGAAATCACAACCATAGCAGGGCTCCCAGTACAAATCACAAGGCACAAAGCCACAATCAAACATTACAATAATAATAACAAAACAAGCACGACTCAAGATAAGGATAAATACACCCAAATATCATATTTAGCAAACCAAGCTAAATACAAAGCAATTCTTAAACTACCTCGAACAATGGTGTGGAAAACGCAAAAAAATATTGAATATGACCTCAGATTTCACAAAATAACTTGCAAAAGGGTTGTCAAATTACGAAATCATCTAGGAATGGAAACGTCAACAATCCTACTAGAATTCCAACAACCCCCACCAGCACACGTCAGAATTGGACCACATGGAACTAAAGTAAAACTACAGCAGTACATCAACAAACCCCGATACTGCAATAACTGCTATAAATGGGGTCACTTTTCTTCCCGCTGCCGTTCACACCCAAGATGTGGAAAATGTGGCGGCAAACACACAGGAACATGCTTTATTAAAATACCAAAGTGTGCTAACTGTAAGGCTGATCACAAATCATATGATACACAATGCCACATAGCAGTACAAGAAAAAGTTATTATTCGACTAATGGATCAACAAAACATCTCCTATAATCAAGCCAAGAAACAACATATGCAAAAGAAAATCATACCTAAAGCAAAAAAGGCAGAAGTACAACCCAAATTAAAAACAACTAAACAAAATAATGACAAAGATACAACAAGACAAGCTTCAAATCAGGAACAAACATTAACACCTGCGAGAACGAGAAACCTAGATACAATCGCAAACACCGGGATATTTTTCAATAGAACAACCATTGACACCTATTTAAACAAACTGCACAAATCAATCAGCAACCGAATGAAGAACGACCGAATTACTAAAGATGAATTTATTAGCATATATATGCAGCAAATACAGGACTACCTAGCATCAACCCATCACGAATAAATCAACAACAAACAAAAAAAATATTAACAACAGCATAAACAATGGATATTGGAAATAGACATAAAAATAAAAATAAAAATAAAAATAATGCTTCGACTAACAAAACAAAAAACAAGACCCCAGACAAGTTACTTATATGGCAATGGAATTGCAGAGGGCTAAATAAAAACCATGGAGAACTAATCGCAGCAATTCACGGAACAATCACCAAGCCCAAGATCATCTGTCTTCAAGAAACTCTACTTAAGGAAACTAGTACAAACATTCCTAAAATAACAGGATATCAAACTACATTCTTAAAACACAGAAGTACCGGCAAAAAAGGAGGAGGCCTAGCCATATATGTACATGAGACCATCACAGACGCAGTAGAGGAAGTTATTAATGTGAACTCAGGAGAAACACCAGTTGAATTTCAAAAAATTGTTTTCACAGTAGCAACCAAAACAATGCATCTGTACAACATATATGATCCAGGACAAAATAGCCAACACAACAACCGACTTTTTCAACAAATATTCAAGAAAAGGGGCACAAACACTATTATCTGCGGCGACTTTAATGCACATCACACAGAATGGGGTAGTGACCGCACAAATACAAGAGGGAAAAACATCTTAAAATACATAACAGAAGAACAACTAGAACTTTTGAACAACGGAACACCCACACGTATAGACCCCAGCCAAGGCAAACTCTCTACCATTGACCTAACCATTGCGACGCCTAGCCTGGCTGTAATTACCCAATGGGAAGTGATGCAACATTCTACATTAGGCAGCGACCACTTCCCCCTATGTACCACCATATACGTCTCGTGCCCAACGGAGCAACAAAAAACACAACAAAGATGGAAACTCAGAAATGCAAACTGGAACAGCTTTAAAGACCAACTTAAATTAGTAAACCTTGCGGAAATCCAAGATGAGGATACAAATAAATATTATGATAATCTCATACAAATTATAAACGAAGCGGCAAATAAGAGTATACCCAAAACAACAGGTTTCCATTATAAACAGACGGTAATCCCCTGGTGGACAGAAAATTGCAAAATTGCCATTCAGAAGAAAAAAACAGCCTTAAATCGCTTTAAACACACAAAAACCGCCTCTGACTTTCTTATATACAAACAAACAGAAATCAACACTAGGACGGTAATAAATGAGGCAAAAAAGGACTCATGGAGAAGATACTGCACAACGCTCAATCATAAAACAAATCCTAAACAAATCTGGAATAAAATAAAAGCCATGAAAGGCAAAACACCCACAACAGCGCCGAAAATCCAGGGAACAAAAAACAACATGGAAGTAGCAGAGAAATTAGCCCAACACTTCGCTAACTCCAGCAGCGATAACAATCACAAACACGAGTTCTTACAGCAAAAATCAACATTAGAAAAAGAATTTCCCCACATTTTCAAAGATCGAGACAACAGAGATTCGCCACTGAATGACCTTTTTAATCTGAAAGAATGGAGACAAGCCATCAGCCCCAAAAAAAGTACATCACCAGGAGAGGATAACTTAGGCTATGAAATATACAAACAATTACCACCCAATATGCAGAGCATTACCTTAGACTTAATAAATCTGATATGGAGAACAGGTCGCATCCCCACACTATGGAAGCGAGCCATAATCATAGCCATCCCAAAACCAGGCAAAGACCCTACTAATGTAACCTCCTACAGACCTATTTCACTAACAAATACAATCTGTAAGGTAATGGAAACAATGGTCAACAATAGATTAAAATACCACCTAGAACAAAATCAACTACTGGCTGAAACCCAAAGTGGATTTAGGAATAAACGATCTACACTTGATCAATTAATCCGTCTGGAAGCCAACATCAAGTTAGCATTTAATGCCAAAAGGAAAAGAGATAGACACCTAATAGCAATATTTCTAGACCTAGAGAAAGCCTTCGACCTAGTCTGGACCAATGGCCTCATCTATCAACTCAACCAATTTGGCATAACAGGAAGAATGCACCGCTGGATAGCAAACTTCCTTACGGGAAGAACCTTTAAAACTAGAGTAAGAGAGGCCTTGTCCCAAACATATACACTGGATAATGGAACCTCCCAAGGAAGTGTGATTAGCCCAACCCTATTCAATCTAATGGTCAACAATCTAACCAACTATCTCAAAAATTGCCCAGGTGATCTGTCACAATTTGCCGATGACAGTAGTATCTGGAAAGCAGGAAACCCGAATAGTCAAAAGAACATCACTCAAATTCAGAAAGGACTAGACATCATCGGCACATGGGCTAACAACTGGGGTTTCAAAATATCCCAAATAAAAACAGTTGCCATGCTCTTCTCCCCAACTAATAAACAACCTAAATACCCTAAACTATATATGCAGAATCAGCCCATTCAATTCCAAAAAGAGACACACTTCCTGGGAATGCTACTAAATGAAACAATCAATTGGAAATCACACATACAACAAACTATTAAAAAATGTCAAAAAGATCTAAACATACTTAAAAACATCAAAGGTACTACATGGGGAGCTGATCAGCAAACTATGCTAATGATCTACAAATCTTTAATTCGAAGTAAGATAGACCAACCCTCGTGCGATGACCAAAAATCTATTATCATGCATTATTATGTGAATTTAAAAATGAAAATTTATATATTTACTCTGAAATATAATTTAGTCCTACCCAAAAACTGTGACTTTTTCCTACCCAAAACTGTGACTTTTTTCCGCAGAGTGTGACTTTTTTCCTGTGACTTTTTTTCCTAGCCGAAATTGTGACTTTTTTTCCTGTGACTTTTTTTCCGCGCACCATGGAGAGCGGGCGATCCTACAAGTCAAAAGGTCATAGATGAACTACAAAAGAGCCTTAACAAAATTGGAACCTGGGCCGATAAATGGGGATTTAAACTCTCCAAAGGCAAAACACGAGGCATAATCTTCTCACCAAAACAAAAGCAAACAGTAGAAGCACCCAAATTATACATCCAAGGGGAATTAATTAAATTCGAGACTACAGTCGAATTCCTGGGCATGACATACGATCATTACCTAACATGGAAATACCACATCAAAGAACTGATTCGCAGATGTAATAAAGATCTTGCATTAATGAAAAACATTAAGGGATTTAATTGGGGAGCTAATCAAAATACCCTTTTAATGATCTACATAGCCCTAATTAGATCTAAATTAGACTATGGATGTCAACTGTACGCGACAGCTCGCATTGGTCTATTGAGAAAACTTGACCAAATTCAAACCAAAGCACTCCGCATTTGTACAGGCACCCTGAAAAGCACCTCAAAAGAAGAACTACAAATCCTCACAGGTGAAACGCCACTATCCCTTAGAAGAGATGAACTTACTCTAAGGTATGCGGTCAGAGTCTCGATACATAAAGCAAATCACACCACCAAAATCACAATTAATAAGTGCAATACTGCATTCAGCAAGAAGTTAGTACCATTTCTACCATCTGGGAAAAGGATTCATACATTATGCAACGATCTAAGCATAATAGAACTTCAAGCTGAACAAATCGCCTATCCAGATAAAACACCCTGGATGAACATACCAGTAAAAGTCAATCTTGAAGCTACAACATTTGGATCTAAAGAAATCACGCCCCATGTAATAAGAATGAAGATATTACACAACTTGGACGCTAACTATAAGGACTATATCAAGATATACACCGATTGATCCAAAATAACAAATCCAAATAGAACAGCTGCAGCAGTTACTATCCCCGAACTCCAAATAACAATAGGGAGTCGGCTCCCAGACTTATGCTCCATCTATACTACCGAATTTTGGGCAATACTAGAGGCACTGAGATTGATAAAAGCACATAAACTCCCTAAATCGCTCATTATTAGTGACTCACTCAGTGTCCTCAAAACATTGGAATCTGGTTTCTCCAAAGGTCGTGGCAATTATCAAAAACAAGCTAGACTACTTGTCAACGATCTAGCCAACCTTAATCAAACAATTTAATTTATGTGGGTACCATCTCACATAGACTTGTTTGGTAATGACCAAGCCGACCTCGCTGCAAAAACTAATCTCAACAAAACTGAGATAGGACAAATCGAGTATTCTGTAACAGAATTGTATAGCGTCATTTCCAACAAAATTCTTAACAAGTGGCAAAAACAATGGGATACTACCCATAAAGGACGCATACTTTACTCGATACAAAAACAAGTATCCAGGAACAACTCAAGTTCACAGGTTACAATAAAAAATTTGGAAGGAATTATCAATAGGATTAAAACAGGAAAAACTCTACTTGCCGGCAGTATGGGCAAATATCTCAAGTCCAATCCAGGAAGAATCACAACTTGCCCACACTGCCAAAAATTAGAAGACCTCGATGTGCCCCCCCCCCCCAATCAAAGGAATTGAAGGGTTATCCTCTAACACCCCCAATATATAGTTAGTTTCATATTAAGACCCCAAATAGTTTTATAAGGTGGCTAAAAGCCCAAAGCCATCAGCTCCCGCTACACAATGTAGCAAACTAAATATATAGCTTATTAACCAACAAAGACCCCAAATAGTTCTATAAGGTGGCTAAAACCCCAAAGCCATCAGGCCCAGCTACACAATGTAGCAAACTAAATATATAGCTTATTAACCAACTAAGACCCCAAATAGTTCTATAAGGTGGCTTAAAACCCAAAGCCATCAGGCCGCTACACAATGTAGCAAACTAAATATATAGCTTATTAACCAACTAAGACCCCAAATAGTTCTATAAGGTGGCTTAAAACCCAAAGCCATCAGGCCGCTACACAATGTAGCAAACTAAATATATAGCTTATTAACCAACTAAGACCCCAAATAGTTCTATAAGGTGGCTAAAAACCCAAAGTCATCAGGCCCAGCTACACAATGTAGCAAACTAAATATATAGCTTATTAACCAACTAAGACCCCAAATAGTTCTGTAAGGTGGCTAAAACCCCAAAGCCATCAGGCCCAGCTACACAATGTAGCAAACTAAATATATAGCTTATTAACCAACTAAGACCCCAAATAGTTCTAGAAGGTGGCTAAAAGCCCAAAGCCATCAGCTCCCGCTACACAATGTAGCAAACTAAATATATAGCTTATTAACCAACTAAGACCCCAAATAGTTCTGTAAGGTGGCTAAAACCCCAAAGCCATCAGGCCCAGCTACACAATGTAGCAAACTAAATATATAGCTTATTAACCAACTAAGACCCCAAATAGTTCTAGAAGGTGGCTAATAGCCCAAAGCCATCAGCTCCCGCTACACAATGTAGCAAACTAAATATATAGCTTATTAACCAACTAAGACCCCAAATAGTTCTATAAGGTGGCTAAAAACCCAAAGCCATCAGGCCCAGCTACACAATGTAGCAAACTAAATATATAGCTTATTAACCAACTAAGACCCCAAATAGTTCTATAAGGTGGCTAAAAACCCAAAGCCATCAGGCCCAGCTACACAATGTAGCAAAATAAATTAGAATAAATATGCCATTCTCTTCTCCTACTATATTAACAGCACAATATTTTTTTTCTATTCCAAATTGTTAGTTTACAAGACGGCACTATTTATAATTAGGACTATGGGACTAAAAGATTACCTTGGATACAGCTCCTCCCTTTCACTACGGTCACTTCCCTCCTTCGCCTCTTCCGCTGACTGCGTTCGATGGTTGATATAATTTAAACAGCACAAAATTGTGCATTAAAGCGGGGTGTGTGGCACCATTCCACCCCCCGAACTAAATAAACAGTCCCTTTTGGGATATTAACCAGACGTAAATGCCTTTAGGCGAAAACGTCTTTAATTCTACTACTACTACTACTACTACTACTACTACTACTACTACTACTACTACTACTACTACTACTTTTGAGCCATTCAATTTTGAACACATCAAGATGAACATCGACTTGTTTATCCAACTCCGAGACAGCTGGTTTGGGGTCCTTGATGCAGAATATGAAGTGGAAAAACTTGAGGAAGAATTTCAGTGTGACCTGGGCTTTGTAAAACATTTGAAAATAGCGAGAGATCTATTAGAAGGCATGATAGAGGAGGAAGTCAAGAAATTAAGAAGACTTATTAAAACAAAATATATAAGAATAGGGAACTTGAAGGAGGCAATTGATAATGTCATCAAAGTGAGATGCTTCCTAGAAGAAACATTAAATTTGATAGAGTGGGATTATGTGAAGTGGGGACTAGACCGGCTAAAGAAAGCAGAAGCAATGATAAGAAAGGTGATGGAAGAACAGGTGATCCAGATTAAAGATAACTGGGCTAAGGAGAGAAAGGAAAAAAAGAACAAAAAGAAGAAAGAGGACTTTGATCAACTAAATCAGAGCTGGATCAGAGTTCAGGAAAAGTTTAGAGCTATGGGACATCAAAACTGGATTCCCGAGGACAAAAAGAAGAAGAAGAAGAAAACGGGAATCATTGGAAAAATAAAAAGGTGGTGGAACAGCAGAAAATAAAAGAAGTATCCAAAGGCCCTTTTCAGGGCCACTCATAGGTCTCGAAAAGATATTAGCTTTCTTTGCCTCCATTTTCCCCTTGTCCCTAGACAGTCCCTTATACAAATACAAATCATATTCCCCATGTTCCATTTTCCTTGACGCTAGATAGACCCAAATAGTTCCCATGTTCAATTCCCCTTGACGCTAGATTGGGACAAATAGTTCCCATGTTAAATTCCCCTTGACGCTAGATAGGCCCACCATGTTAAATTCCCCTTGACGCTAGATAGGCCCAAATAGTTCCCATGTTAAATTCCCCTTGACGCTATATGTGCCCAAGCTGTTTTTGACTGGATTTTCCCTTAACGCTATAGTGCCCCCATTAACTACTGGCGTACGTAGATCAAATACTTTGATGTTTAGTGTTGCGTTTCCTTATTTTCCTTAAGATACCATTCCCCGTGTAGTGTTTAATTTGTGTGTCGATTGTTGTATGTTTGTTGGTATTTATATTCTGCAATTCAGTATTTTTTCTTTTCTCCTTAATAATGTGATTATGTTTGATTTACTTCTTGATTTTTTAAAAAACGCCTTCAAAGACCGTTCTATCTTGTGTTGCTCCAGATAGCACTACTTTTTAATCTTATCCGTGTATTTTAGTATTGATCATAGTGCAGGGTCGGATCGGGAAGGAGAGAGTCCAGTGTGTCCGGCCACCCCACATTCCAAGTAAAATCAAGTACGGTCCCTTGTCACTTGAAATTCCACCATCGTTTTATTTCTGAGCACATATTTTGGGTATTATGCACACTTTGAGTAAAGAGACAAATACACTTTTGCTTTGATGCCTTTTCAAGGAAAATTGAATTGAAATTTTGGAAACCACTATCTTCGAACACTGGACCTGATCCTGCCCTGCCGCTCCCTGTCCCTTGTGTACTTTCTGTTTAAGAGTATAAGTGTTATCATTATGTTAGTAATGCGTTCCTTTTCGTTTCATTAGTTTTGTACTTTCTGTATATAAAAGATATGATTATGTTAGTAATGTGTTCCTTTTTGTTTCATTAGTTTTGTACTTTCTGTATAAAAAAATTACGATTATGTTAGTAATGTGTTCCTTTTCGTTTCATTAGTTTTGTACTTTCTGTATATAAAAGATATGATTATGTTAGTAATGTGTTCCTTTTCGTTTCATTAGTTTTGTACTTTCTGTATATAAAAGTTATGATTATGTTAGTAATGTGTTCCTTTTCGTTTCATTAGTTTTGTACTTTCTGTATATAAAAGTTATGATTATGTTAGTAATGTGTTCCTTTTCGTTTCATTAGTTTTGTACTTTCTGTATATAAAAATTACGATTATGTTAGCAATGCGTTCCTTTTCGTTTGATTAGTTTTGTACTTTCTGTCTATAAAAATTACGATTATGTTAGTAATGCGTTCCTTTTCGTTTCATTAGTTTTGTACTTTCTGTATATAAAAATTACGATTATGTTAGTAATGCGTTCCTTTTCGTTTCATTAGTTTTGTACTTTCTGTATATAAAAGTTATGATTATGTTAGTAATGCGTTCCATTTTGTTTGATTAGTTTTGTACTTTCTGTATATAAAAGTTATGATTATGTTAATAATGTGTTCCTTTTCGTTTCATTAGTTTTGTACTTTCTGTATATAAAAGATATGATTATGTTAGTAATGCGTTCCTTTTTGTTTGATTAGTTTTGTACTTTCTGTATATAAAAGGTATAATTGTGTTATTAATGCGTTCACTTTTGTTCGATTACTTTTGTACTTTCTGCGATTTATATTTGCCTTGGCTTTCAGTTTCCATATATTTTTTCTTCAATTAAATTATTTTATTTTAGGTTTCCTTGAATGATTATCCATTATTATAACACTTAAATATATTATATCATTTCTCATGCTGTTGGGATATAATAGATTTTCCTTGATAAAATTTCCCATATTTAGGAATAATGTCGTCTTTTATTTCTTCTCTTTTTATCATACATTCTGAGTTCTAAAAATAAGTGAGATTTTGTGAATTGTCCATTTAAGCAGTCAAAATATATTGTGATGAATTAAATAATAGTTTTCTTTTTGCCTACTTCTCCTGTGTGCCGTGAATATTTGAACATAGTAATAGGCTTTATATATATATATATATATATATATATATATATATATATATATATATATATATATATATATATATATATATATATTATTGTTAGTAGCCAGCATATCTTCACATTTCTACCCAATTTAATTTTTATTTGATTTATTTGATTTATTTGATTTATTTGATTTATTTGATTTTTATTTGATTTATTTGATTTTTATTTGATTTATTTGATTTATTTGATTTATTTGATTTATTTGATTTTTATTTGATTTATTTGATTTTTATTTGATTTATTTGATTTATTTGATTTTTATTTGATTTATTTGATTTATTTTACATTTCTCAGGCATTTATTTATTCGTTGCATCAGAATTTTTTTCTTTCATGTTTCTTTTTTCTTAAAGGTCATGAATCAAATCTTTTTCATGTAATCAAAATTGTAGCTAGTTATTTCAATAGTTTTGATAGTATATATATATATATATATATATATATATATATATATATATATATATATATATATAGTTACGATAAGGTTTCATTTTTAGGTCATAACCAATCCAGTATATGTAAAGTTTAGCTCATATGTAGTAAAACTTTCTTCCATCTTGTTTTGTCTATTTATTAACAAACCATAACTGAATGCATAGATGAATTTATAGTCCGTAGCTTATATCATAATTTTATATTGGATCTTAGGTTAGTTAAAAGAATCTAATAGTTGTTTTCCTTGAGAATCGTTACCATATTAAATGTTTTTTTGGTTATTTAATATTTTGTGTGCATAACATTTATCCATAGCTGTTAGTTGTAAACATGTTTACATAGCAAGATGTAAACATGTTTACATAGCAAGAGTTCAAGTTTAATCTTATTTAAAGTTAGACTAGGTTTTCTATTGGAAATCTTCACATTATGTTATGTGGTATGTCAAATGAAAATGTGTATAATCTTTTACATCAGTCTGTCATATAATTCGAGAGTGTTTATTTAAATTATTCATTGGAATTACTAAAGTGAGTATTAGACAAATACACTCGTATGGACTATTGTGATTTTATTCAAAGACATTCTTAATTGCACCCTTCTGGTACATCAGAACATTCGAGACTATTATTGGAATTTATCTGGAACATTCTGTACTCTTTGGACTTGTGATAGGACATTAAGAATAATTTCTGATTTAATTCACAATAATGTAACATAGGTTATAAAGAAATAAATAACGTGTTGTTTTTGCTTAAATTATTGGTTTTACTTCTTTCCGTTATATAGTTTTAGAACTCTAGTCGATCCAGATGTATAGAGCTTTAGTATTATTATATAATTGTTATGGTCTGAGACACGGATTATTTATTCTCAGATTCCCCATTAAATTAATTTATTATATTAGTTGACCTTAGACCCTGAGGCACTACTGTTTTATTCGCATTATTCAACGCCCAATCAGTAGGACCACAGGAAAAGCGCACAGAAATAGTTAACTTTTATCAACGACCAGAATATCGACGTCTTCTTCCAGACAAGAAACATGGCTGAAAACATCAGGTGATGAGCCCAATTGCGCGGATTCAACACCCGCCGCTTACTCAATCAAGTCATTCCCTTGCCACTCTCGCGGCGGTGAAATTGCTGTTATCACAATTAATTTCATGATAAAATGTCTTAAGTATAACACAACTTTCAATTGTTTTCACAAATCGTTTGAACTAGTCCAAACAACACCCACACTGAAACAAAGGTCAGTCCAATGTTTCTGCCTCTATCGCCCTCCTCCTAGTAGAAAAAACAAGCTAACTGAATCTCTCTTTTTGTAGCAGTTTCCGAATCTCGATAGGTGGCAACCTGATTATTTTGGAGATTCCAACTTTCATTTTGATTGTCCTGGAAACCCATACACATAAAAACTTCTAGTTTCCATTCATGTTTTTAACCTTTAACGGTCAGTTAACAAACGCAACCATAAACATGGTCACATTTTAGACTGGATTTTTCATAGACGTGCTAATAATATTCTGCGGTCCACCATTGTATCTCCACGAGAAACCTCCGTATGATAAATAGAACCATATTAATGCATGGCATCCAAGAAAACCTAACAACTTTCCTACCTCCAACAGCAGAACAAATCGATAACTGCCTGCGTTCATTGCTTGAAAAACACATGCACCAGCCACCAAGTGCAGAGTATCAATACAAAAGTGCACTCCGTGGTATAGCAATGTTGGGGACCAGCTTCGTACTGCTACAAGACATCGCCGTAAAGCAGAGAGGCTTTGGCTTTCCACCAGACTCAATATTCATAAACAAATATATGAAGCCGCTAAGAAGAACGTCACAAACATAGTCCATTTAGCCAAATTATCCCAGAACGGTACTAAGATCACTAAGAGTTCCAGCTGCAAAGAGCTCTTTGAGGTAACAAACTAATGTCAAGGAACAAATGTACACCTCTTCCAACTACCTTCTTTCCAGTAGCCCTTCCGGACCAATTTGCAAATTTCTTCCGGAAGAAAGTACAAACCATTAGAGATACGATTGAAAAAAACAATTTCAGTTGATTCGTATTCACCATACAGTTACGATACATAATTGCAACGACAACCACGAGGAGCATTTGAACCTGTCTCTATGGATTTAGTACGGAACGTCGTATTGAAGAGTGCACGAAAGTCACGTGAACTTAATCGAATTCCAACATCACTGCTGCTTGAGTGCTTAGACCTAATATTGCCTTCTCTCTCTCATCCGGTGAATTCCCATAATTTTTCAAAACTGCCATCGTAAAGCCTTTTCTGAAGAAACAAACACTTGACTATAACGATTTAAAGAACTACCGCCCAGTTTCTAATCTTCCATTCATATAAAAAAAATCTTAGAAATGGTTGTTCTAACCAAACTTGTATCTCATTCGAATTTGAACAGTCTTTCGAGTAATGTACAATCTGCATATCGCCGTTGCCACAGTACTGAAACTACTCTTCTAAAAGTATTTAATGGCATTCTGCTTTGGAAAGCGGAAAGATTACAGTCCTCATCCTCCTTGATTTGTCTGCAGCACTTTAGACAATAGACCATGATATATTATTTCACCGTCTCCAGCATGTACTTGGCATTCACAATACAGCCATAATGTGGTTTAAGTCCTACTTAATAACTTAGTCAACAAAACACAAATTGTATCTGCAAATGGAATACTATTCCAGTCCTGTTGATCTATGTTGTGGTGTTACATAGGGGTCTGTTCTTGGACATGTTCTCTTCATTCTGTATACTCAGCCGCTCTCAAGTGTCAGAAAGTGTCTCACCAATTGTACGCTGATGACACCCAAATATACAAGTCTAGCCACCAAACCGAACTTGATGCTACCATCTAAGGAGTAGAGAGCTGCATTTCTGATGTGAAATCATGGATGACATGTAACAAGCTGCAGATGAAAGATGATAAAACTGAGGCTATTCTGATCACAACATAAAGACTTTCTCATTCACATTCTTTACCTCAGACAATAAATATCAGCAACACTAGCATTAAATTCACACTGTCAGTACGAAACCTAGGTGTTACTCTAGACAGTCATCTCACATTGCACCAGCATGTCACGAACATATGCAAGGCTGCATATGTTGAGCTGAGATGCATCAGATCCATTCGCAACTATCTTTCAGTTGATGCCACTAAAACACTCGTGTGTTCATTAGTACTTTCAAGTTTGGACTACTGTAACTCAATTATGACTGGTTCGCCTCAATATCTACTCCAAAATCTTCAAAACGTTCAAAACACACATGCTCGGATCCTCTTTAGAGTAGCACCATCAGAGCACACCTGCATGCTGCTCTTTACCCGACACTGGCTATCCACTCGATACAGAATCAAACACAAACTTGGTTCTCTTTGCTACTTTTCACCAACGTTCCCTCTAAGCTGCGCTGCTCAGACATCCCCGCGCAGCTGAATTGTCAAATTTTGCTCAATCCAACGTTAAGTTTTGCTCGTCTCCGTAATGCTTGCGCAGTTCAGCGAGCACTGCGCGCACACATACCATTCGCTTAGAGAGAACGTTGCTTTTCACTGATGGATTCCATTCCAGAATACATACCCGACCTCACCCATGTGTATAAACCAGCAAGATACCTGCGCTTTTCTTCTGACAATCGTACACTCATTATTCCCATTATGAAAACGAAGTCATGTGAACAACGTTCTACTGCATACCAGGGCCAAGCAACGTGAAATGAAATTGAAATTAGATACAAAAGCATAGTGATCCCTTTCGGGAGTGCTCTTAAAACTCACCTTTTTCGACTGCAAGAACAAACTTAGAGACCTTAAAATATTTCCTACTTTAAATATTGCAGCATATTTTTTCTTCCAATTTCGTTGTGTTTGTTTTAGTTTATTGTTTTTTGTATTCATTTCATTATATATGCTGCAAAGCGCTTATAGCTTCTAAAGATTAGGCGCTATACAATGTCCCGAATATTATTATTATTATTATTATTATTATTATTATTATTATTATTATTATTATTATTATTATTATTATTATTGCCTCAACACGGAAACGATAAGGTTGTAGTGTCAGTGCCCAACACATCAAACGAGCGTTAGCGACGTGGCATTTTTACATACAAGAGGAGTTGGTGATCAGTCTTGAGAACGACCCCCCCCCAAAAAAAAAAAAAAAAAGATACGCATATTCCCCAATTCCCCACACTACGGCCAAAAACTCTTTCTCAATAACGGCATAGTCTTTTCTCCCAAGGTAGCAATTTCCTATTTGTATAAACTACGAATAACGTATTGTTAGTTTGCTCCGCAGTAAAACTACTCGTATCCCAGTATCAGAGGCATCTGTTCTTAAAATAAAGGGTTTGTTAACATCTGACAATTTTAATATATGTGCACTGATTAATTTCTCTTTCAGCACACAGAAAGCTCTCTCTTTTGGTAGTCCCGACTCTACTCTGTTTGGCTGTCCCTCTTTGTTATATCAGACAGTGGTCTGGCAATGACTGCAAAATTTGATATAAACTTTCTATGAAATCGAAGTAGCCCTAGAAACGAACGAACTTGTGTCTTGTTGTCTGGCTTGGGTGCGTTTCTAATAGATTCTGATAGCTTGGGGTGAGGTTTCAACTCTCCCGAACCACTGACCATATGACCCAAACAATCTAAATCTGTATAACGAATACTGCATTGAGTGGTTCTCACTACGAGGTTTGCACTGCAGAGTCTATCGAATAGTTTCGTCAGGAAGGACACGTTCTCAATCCAAGTATCCGTGTAGACAGATATGTCATCCACAAAGCTATCAACGCTTGCTAAACCTTTAGCAACTTGCGTATCAGACAACAACACGTGGCACTGGCTGTTACGGAATTGTGTATGACTGGTATCAATATGTATATGTGGTCAAAAATGTACTCGGGTTTCGCTGCCGCGTACAGCGTCACCGAGGGTGGTTTATTAATTATCGGCTCTAGTTATTTCGAAATAGTGAGCGCAACTCAGATCATGCTGCATGTGCAAATTGCCTGCATTTTAAAAGTCTAAGCACATAGCTGCGCATATCGGTCACAGCTAGGGTATATGATAGAACAAATTATTTACATCCAGTCTTGTCAGAAAACTATCCACTTTAAGGAAGCAAAGCTTTCAGCTAAAGCGGTAAAATAGATTTAAGATTGTATTCTTATCGCTATTCGTTTTATATGACTGAATTGTTTCATATATCAAATGTTTTAATATTTATTCTAAATTCTACAGAGTAAATACCTAAGTTATGCAGCGCCATGATAATAGTAATACTATAGTCTGCTTCGAGATAACTTTTGGTTGTAACTGAATAGACAAATTGAGTTCAATTATACGCTGCATGCATTGAACATTTAATGAAAATGGATTACGAATTAATTCATGCGCGCGCATGCGCAACATATATGAATGTAAAAGTACTTAACCGTGTCATATGTATCACACGGTTTAGTTTTAATTTTAGCTGACCTTGGGTGACCGTGTGTGCCCGTGTGTGGTGCCGTGTGTGACCGTGTTTTGGTGCCTGTGTATGGTGCTTTGTGTATGCTGGCTTTGTGTATATATATGTATTATATATAATCGGGTGATGTGAAGTCGCAGCATTGTGTGGTTTCTTGTGACGTATACGCTGTGTCTGGTGACGTTGGTTCATTAGAGTGTACCGGTGTTCTCGATGCGAGGGACCATAGCTTAGCGACCATCGGGTCTGTGTTGAATTTAAGGGCTCTCGAGGGATCCTTCAAACAGAAAGAGAGGAATGGACCATGCGTGGCGACTTTGTAACCATTGACTAGAGCGTGTGGAACCGGAGATACATCGTGGACGTCAGATGGGCGCCACGATATTTATAAAATACGTGTTCCATATTATTGCTATTACCATCTGAGCAAATATTTCACATTTATGTATAACTTCGTTATTTGAACGATAAATTCGTAAATTCATAATTTCGTATTTACATCGCAGTCTCGTTATTTGAACGATATAATTCATAAAGTCATAAATGCAGCTTAACATTGCTAAATCGTTACATGAACGATAAAATCATAACATACATACCTTTACTTTGGTAAGTTGTTATATGAACAATATTACCAAAATTACAGGCATTTACATCTGTCTCGTTATACGAGCTATATATATATATATATATATATATATATATATATATATATATATATATATATATATATATATATATATTTGTAAATTCATACATATACTTATATTTGTTGATTGGGTTGATAAGACGTTAATCACGTCAGTTTCAAATGTCTTTCGTTGAAATCATCCTTTGAGGATTTTTTTTTATTGAGTTACATGTTGTTGATAGTTCCATGTTAGGAACATTATTATATTTCCTTATCTTTTGCTTATGATGGTGTCAGATTTGTTTTACATTTAAATTGCGTTTATAAATAAACATCTTATTAACGCAGTTGCTTTCGGTGTTTTCACTAATCCAGTCCCAACCCTGCTTCATCCTGTGACACTGACACCTACTAACCCGAATGGCATTACCTTGAACTGAAATAATCCTTTCTGGGTCGCATATGCTGCCAATGTACGTGACTCTGGAACAATGAAAACCTGCCAATATTCCTTGGACAGATCCAATTTGGAAACCTATCGCTTGCCCGACAACTTTGCAAATAGCAATGGTTCTGTATAGAACGCCATCATTTTATCTAAGTCGATACAGAATCGGTTCGTCCAGTCTTTTTTTCTGACTTGCACTAAGGGAGAAGAATATGGAGATTTAGATGGTTCAATCACACCTCAATCTAACGTTCTACTCACCTCGTCGCCCACAACTTCTGCTGCGTTGTATGGTACCGGATAACCTTTGATTCTAATGGGGTCAGATGTATTGAGTTGAGCTGTGTGTTCTACCAACTTAATTCAACATCACCTTTCGGTGTATAAGTTCGAGTATTTATCCAAGACCGCGTTAATTTGTTGACGCTGATCTTTGGTCAACTCCCCACTCACACTGACTTGATCTACCCCTTCCCACGCTACACCCAAGGGACACGCGAGAGAAACCTCAGTGTCTGAGTCTACTACATCATCGTCGATGACTGCCGTATAAACGACATTTAAGACGTCTTTTTTTCACCATTGTTGCTCTGTCTCTTGATGTACATTAAACACGTTAGTACGGAATGTCCTTAAATTACCGTTCATGTCAATTGTATAATCCATGTCACCCTTGACCTCTTTAACTTCGTAGGGACCTTTACACTAAACTAGTAACTTGTTTGTGCGAGTAGGAAGAAGCAGTAACCTAATCTCCAACAGAGGATTTCCTAATTCGCTATCTGCGGTTATAATACATGTCATATCTGCGTCCTGATTTCATAAGTTCATCACGTGCCAATTGGCATGTACTCTGTTATTTCTTGCACATCTACCACGTAATGGTAAGTAGTTTTTATGTTTTCGTTCTCGACGTCTCCTGTCGAAAGTTCGCGAAGTAACCGCAACGGGCCTTGAACTGTTCTTCCGTACAGCAATTCGAACGATAAAAACCCTAAACTTTCTTGCGGTACTTTACGGTACGTGAACAGAACGAACTGCGTCAAAATGGCATCCCCGGTCACTTACCCCTATGGCTGTAGTTTTTGTGGTTCAAAACGGACGCTCCTTGAAAATATCCAAGCGATAATGTACCTCTTACTTACTATTTATTCTCTCTCTCTCTCTCTCTCTCTCTCTCTCTCTCTCTCTCTCTCTCTCTCTCTCTCTCTCTATATATATATATATATATATATATATATATACAAACCCATGACGTTCAAGACCCAAGGGTAAAGTACCCGTGCATGTCGAGAAAATATTAGGCATCACGCTACGAGCGACTTACAGCGAGATGTACTCATTTAGCCACTATATGACAAGGTAAATAATACAAGCTCCTCTAGTTAACGATGAACATACATTGTCATCGTTTAATGCATACCGAATTATTGTCTTGCCTTATTCCGTGACATACTCCTAGTAACACAACAGTGTTCAAATATTGAAAATATACGGCAGTTCTGATTTACAATGATACAGAAAATAGTACTTTCATGTACAATGGTCTTTGTTTTCCCATTTGAAGAAGTGTTTACAATTTCATAATTTTTTAATGTACTATTTAGAGAAGATCGACTTTTTCAAATGAGCTTTGGCGGTTGTAAATAAACGTTCGGATTAGTTTATATTGCTACATTCAACAACAAGGTAATAAGTCTACTGAAGTAATGCTTGCGTTGGTTTTATTAATGGGATTAATTAGAGTATTTAAATAGGCCTACCAAATTCATTTTGGTTTGCGAAGCGATTCACAAATAACGCATCAACCTTTTTCTACATGTATTCGTCAATCAAGACATCGTGTCGAATGCATATGACCTCACACAATCTTTGTATTTCTTTGTGCCATCAAGTACGATAATGACATTTTAAAAATTAAGCTTTACTTCGAGGTAGCAAAGTATAGATCCAGTGTATGATTGGGATCATTTTAAGTAACGTTTTGCTTTGTAACGTTTCAAAAAAATCGTATTGAACTTGGCTGTGCGGTACACAGATTTTAAAATACTTGACTGATGTCCGATTTGTGTCAGCATTATGATTTTGTATGCTCTGAGCTTTTCATATCCAGGCATTGTACGTATGAGAAAGATCGTGCTTATGACGTAAATTAGTATACCATGTTATCATAGGTCGCATTCTTGACTCTTAAAATACAAAAGTGTTTTGTAATACATTTTATTCTTAGCTTGTAGTTGGCACTTAGAAGAATAAAATTAGTCAAGCTGAAAATTCGGTCTTAGGAAATCTAATTACTAAATCAATGGAGCTGATATTTGTTTAACACTCAGGTGGGTCTGATTGGATCGCCACGAGTATTACAGGTGGAACATTGAAGTCACGCGAGTTACTAATTAACGATCCAGAATAATCCAACAGTCGAATTCAGTTCACTCTTCCAAATGAAAAACATGTGGTCAGTAAAGGTTGGGAGCTGTGGTAGGATTCGATTTCCAAACTAAAAAGTCCGTATCGACTATTTCTTTAGATATACTATTTTAATATGGTGCTCGCCTCTTTGTAAATGTTTACTGTGTGAATATAGTTAAATATCATACCAAAAAAAGAAGTGCATGTTATTCCCTGTGCGGATACGGTAATTTTAAAACCCCACTGAACCCTTTTGTATGCACGCGAACTAAATAACATTCTACATCTTTGTAGACATGGATGGTATTACTAAATGTAGGCCATACTACAATGGTCGACCTGTGCCATTGTACCAAGCCACCTGATTGATGACATAATTTACTTCTTTCGTTTATACTCATACATTTTCGTTAAGTTTCTCCTTCTTGTTCTACTCAGCATGATATGCAATTCGAATGACCTCTATCTTACGTCGAATGACCTCTATCTTACGTCAGAGGTATACGTATTCACCGTTAAATTAGTCCATAGGAAGTAGTGCAACTGTGGAGGACTATGAAGTCGCTTGTTAACAAACCCATCTGGTGCGCACCATTTAGTCTAGTAATGTGTGCACCGTACTACGAGACAGAAGAACCGCGTTCGATTCCCGATTGAAACATTTAGACTGTGTCTCACATCCTGCTACCTTTGGGGGCTCGTCCAAACCCCATTATCTGGTGGCCCATGTAAGAATGGTTTGAGCACTCTAGGAAACGATTGTGGGTGATACTCAATAACGAGTGTCAGGGAACGAGATGTGTGGCGGTCTAGGTGTGTAAGGTCATTTACTAACCAGTCTAACTGATCCAGACCTTTTAACCTAGTGGTGTATACATCTGATTTTGAGATAGATGGTACGGGGTTCAATTACAAAGCTTGACGGTTAGACGTTGCCTTCACTAAAGTTACAACATTATCGTAAGGTTTTTGCTTATAACTAAATTGATATTTCGTTTGGTTTTTAAATTATCATTGAGGAAACACTATTTCAATTTGGGTACATTGTGTACGTCTCTGAATATATATATATATATATATATATATATATATATATATATAATCATTGGCGCCGTATTCTCGGGAGACCATGCGGATAGCGCCCTTGTATTGTCCTCTGTCTCTGGGTTGTTGGCATCGTCTGTTGTGGCTGTGGAGACCTATGCGCGAGTGGCAGTCCCTCTTGCAGTTTGTGCAGACATGCTGGGAAGCCTGAGTTGCTGTGGTTGCTGTCACGTGGCCCTTTCTGACACGTTTCTCTGCCGACAACTGGCCTCTCCTCGTATCAGCGACTAATATACCTTTACTTACTGTCAGTCTCCAGGTGCCTCGGTCCTCGGCCAGCACTTCCTAGCCATAAGGTGCGATGTCACATGGCGTCAGGTCCCTCTTGCATGCATCCTTGAAACGGAGTGAGGGGCGGCCGACTCTTCTCGTGCCAGTGGCCAGCTGTCCATATAGGATGTCCTTTGGCAGCCTCCTATCCTCCATGCGTCGGACGTGTCCCAGCCATCGAAGGCGACGTTTGCTCAGCAGGGAGAACATGCTATGGGTGTTTGCACGCTGCAGGATTTCGCTGTTTGGGACACGGTCTTGCCAGCTGATTTTCAAGATGCGTTTAAGGCACCGTATATGGAAGGAGTTGAGGCTGCGCTCTTGCCTCATGTAGGTACTCCAGGTCTCACTTCCATATAGAAGGGTGCTGAGAATGCAGGCTTGGTAAACTTTGACTTTGGTTTGCACTGTCAGCGCGTTGTTTTCCCACACCCTCTTGGTCAGTCGAGACATGGAGGTGTTTGCCTTTCCAAGCCTTCTCTCCAGCTCCTTATCAAGCTAGAGAGTGTTGCTGATGGTTGACCTCCGGTAGGTAAAGTTGGTGACTGCTTCCAAGGTGACACCGTTGATTTTGATTGTAGGGGCAGTGGTGGTATCTTTCACGCTGACCTTTGTCTTTTCCAGGCTGATGGTGAGTCAAAACTGCATGCAGGCATCAGAAAAACGGTCTCCCAGTCTCTGAAGGGCTTCCTCAGTGTGTGCCACAAGAGCCGCGTCATCTGCAAAAAGCATCTCCTTGCTGAGCACATCCTTCACTTTCGTCTTCGAGCGCAGTCGTGCCAGGTTGAACAGCCTCCCGTCGGACCTGGTGTGTGTGTGTGTGTGTATATATAAATATATATATATATATATATATATATATATATATATATATATATATATATATATATATATATATATATATATATATATATATATATATATATATGGTTGGTGCCAGAACGCAGCCCTGCTTCACACCGCTGTTAACTGGGAAGAAGGTTGAGGAAGATCCATCATACAGGACTGTTCCCTTCATATCTGCATGGAAAGAGATTATCATGCTGCGGAGGTTTGAAGGGCAACCGATCTTACTGAAAAATTCAAAAAGGCCCTTCCTGCTGACTTAAGTCAAAGGCCTTGGTGAGGTCGATGAACATCATGTAGAGTGGATGAGCTTGCTCTCTGCACTTCTCTTGGAGTTGTAAAGAGAAGATCATGTCTGTTGTCGACCTGCCTTCTCTGAAGCCGCACTGGAATTCTGGGTACACACGGTCTGCCAGCAACTGCAGCCTGTTTAGTATGATGTGGGCATACACATTACCAACGATGCTCAGAAGCGAGATCCCTCTGTAATTATTGCAGTCACTGCGGTCGCCCTTATTTTTGTAAAGGGTCACAATTGTGACATCACGCATGTCTTGGGGGACTGCTCCTTCCTCCCAGCAGAGGCAAAGTAGTTCGTGCAGTGGTTGGAGCAGTGTTGGTTTCCCACATTTGATAGCTTCGGGCGGGATGCTGTCACTACCTGGTGCTTTGTCATTTGGGAGGGAGTCAATTGCTTTGCTGAGCTCTTCTAAGGTTGTCACTTCGTCAAGCTCCTCCATGATGGGAAGATTCTTTATGCTGCTGAGGACTGCTTCAGTGACTAACGTTTCACGGGAGTAAAGCTCTGAGTAGTGCTCCACCTATCTGGCCATCTGTTGCTCAAGGTCTGTGATCTTCTCTCCCATCATAGATTTCAGGGGAGCGACCCCTTTCACTGTAGGGCCTAGAGCCTTTTTGATGCCACTGTACATACCTTTTATGTTTCCGGTCTCGGCACTGCGCTGGTTTCCTTCACACAGTTGTTGCCAGTACTCGTTCGCGCACTGTCTAGCGATGCGTTGGGTGTTGCTTCGAGCTCTTTTAAGAGAAGCATGCGTCCGTTCATTGGGGCATTTTTTGTACGCTATAAAGGCTTTTCGTTTCTCCTCGCTTAGTGGTTCCATCCTTGTTAGGTGTACGTTGAACCAGTCCTAACTGCGTCGTTCCTTTTTGCCAAACGTGGACATGGTTGTTTTATAGATGGCATTCTTCATGGCGTTCCACTTGGCTGTGGCGTCGAGCTATGGCAGGTCCTTGAGAGCCTTGTCCAGGGCGGACACATACTCCTGTACCTTGGAGGGGATCGACATCTGTGTGGTGTTTATGCGTGGGTGTCCTTTCGGTTTTGAGCGGTGTAGTGTCTTTGGCTGTATTTGCACCCTGCTGCTCACGAGGGCATGGTCGGAGTCGCAGTCTGCACTGTGGTAGGTTCTGGTGGAGAGGAGGGTGTTAAGGGCAGAGCGCCTGGTGATGACCAAGTCAAGTTGGTGATAGTGATGGAATCTGGGGTGTTTCCATGACACTTTGTGTTGTGGCTTACCCTTGAAAAAAGTGTTTGTTATGCACAGGCCATGGTAGGTGCACAGCTGCAGCAGTCTCTGGCCGTTTTCGTTGGTCTTTCCAGTACCATGATATCCGAGGCATGTAAGCCATGACTCGTGATCCTCACCAACTCTGGCATTGAAGTCGCCGAGGAGAAAAAGTGATTCGTGTTTGGGGCATCCTTTAATCTGTTCGTCTAGCTGTCCATAGAATTGATCCATTGTGTCTTCTGAAGTCGAGAGGGTGGGGGCGTAGACAGTGATGATGTTGACAGGACCTGCAGCAGTGGTGAGGCGGATAAACAAGAGACGCTCAGTGCCCCCTGTAGGAGGTTCAACCAAGCCCAGAAGATTGTTTTTGATGGAAAGACCTACTCCGTGCTGACGGAGCTCCTCAGGTTCGCGACCCTTCCAGAAGAAAGTGTAGTTTTTCTCTCTGAGGGAGCCACTAGAGGCCAGTCTTGTTTCCTGGAGGGCAGCTATGCTGATATTTAGCTTCGTGAGTTCTCTATCGATGATGGCTGTTTTCCTGGTGTCATCCACTTCACTGAGGTCATCGGAGATGCCTGTACACATAGTGCGAACATTCCAGCTTGCTAATCGAAGAGCTGGAGTCTTCTTTATTAGTTTATTTTTCTTTTTGTCTGGTGTGGAATTTTCGTCTGCTTGTCATGTTAAGCAACACACTGAACTTCAGACACCCACTGGAGCAGGCAGACGATGGCGGGTCAACACCTTAATGACCGGGGGCTGCCCGGTTTGAGGCGGGCTGTAGTTGGCCAGTGGGACACGATGATCCCTCCCACCGTCAAAGGTGACCCGTGGTGCCCCTTCCCTATACCAATCGGGTGGGACTTATAACCCGTAAACTGTCAGCTTCCGTGTTGTTTCCTCACTTAGTAGCGAGACTGGAGTGACCTCTCCAGGGCGCAAGCCTGGGCATGGAATATGGAAATCCTGCGTTGCCCAGGCGTCAGGATCCCCCTCTCGTCCTTGATGGTTGGGTCCAAAGGAATGCTGAGCATAACATTTGGCACCAGTTTGGATGCAGGAGCTGCCGGAAGGAAGTCGTAGTCGACATCCAGCCGCCTTGGGGGCTCCATTCCGGATTTTCTGTCTGGGTTTACTCCCGTAGCCTTTCCTTCTCCCGAAGATATCCACAAGGCAGTGGATCCATTGGTTTTTCAATCAGAGTGTCCTACTCCTAGAAAAATTGCCTTGACTAGGCTAACGAGCTTCATCTACCCGGGTTTGGAGTCAGAGTTTCCCTTCTCTTAGACTGACTGCCTGCCAAGGCTAATGAGCCCAGTCTGCCCTCCCAGTTATATCGCCGAGCACTCGGTCGCGCCACACAACAGACTCTGTGAAAACAAGGGGCTCCGCGTGAAGGTACTGTTGCGGACACAATAGTATAGGAGAGGCTATATGCAAGTAACCTCCTGTCCATCAGAGCAAGACAGTGGTCCTGCAGCAATCACTACACCTGGAAAGGAGAGGCTATGAGAGGCGCTTCACTTCCCTTAGGCAAGCGGGACGTCAGGCCCAGACTTTGCACACACACCCATATATATAGTGTAAGTAAGCAGTATTACAAATTTTACAGTTGACTACATTAATTCATGAAACTTTGTGATTTGGAGATTCCTAATCCAACAATAAAATATTCCTGTGAGATTTATATTTCTTGTGTATTAGAAAGAAGCTTTTTGGCAGCTATATTTACGTTTATAGACACTCTGTGTGTTTTCTTTTTCTTTTTTAGCCCTTGAGAGAAAGAATTTCTTCATTTTCATATGAAGTATCCAAACAACTAATGTCTAATTAAAGTCCTTGGTATCATTAACTAATTATATTTCAGCAAATTCAGTTATGAACAAAGGCATCAGGTATTGAATGCATTCTCCATTTAACCAGAACACGTATTCCAATCATAACATATGAAATATGCGCTGTTACATGATCTCAAAAACATATATGTGACATGTATGTTTATTCATACAGTGTTTGCCAGTTATAAAGGTAAATATAAAATGCAAATGTCTATACAGTACATTCATAGATACTGCGTTTATGCAATTTGTGTCCAACTATAACATTAATTTAAAGCACTTCCTAAAAATTACATTATATATATATATATATATATATATATATATATATATATATATATATATATATATATATATATATATAATATTTTTTCTTTTCTTTTCTTCACATGATGCTATATATAATCCGATGGCTCCGACCCACGTCTGTAATGATACTGACTGGCGTTTTAGGGGCTAATATAGTCTATTCATTTAAATCTGCACATTTCTGCAGACACCCTTGTCTACACCCATAGGTGTACATTTTATGCATACCGTACGCGTGCATTGGTATGTATGCCTTGTCCACAAGTAGGGCACAATGTCAGGAGTTGACAAGCACTTTTCTGATGTGAACCTTACATCTTCAAATGTTGTTGGTAACAGGTAGGGCGAGTACCGAGACCCACAAGGAGAAATGCACACCAAATGTAAAGTGAAGGATTGACTCGATTATCGCACCAGTCGAGTAGTGAATTTTGGGGTATTGAAGGAGCCTTGCAGTCTGGACAGGATCAAAACTTTAGAGTGACCACCTATGAACTGCACAATATTGTACGTTTACCCACACACCAAATAGTCAGTCGACCCTTTAAAAAAGTGTATCAAATCGTGTACCAAAAGAGAGTGCGGCTTCCCAGTCACTTCACTTTACCGTACTATCACGTCGATATTGGTAAACATATAAATAGGGACAACGAACAAGACCGAACGTTATTGTGACCACCATTGCCAAGCAAGGAAGATAATACTTTCACACAGTAAGTATCGAGTGTAAAACTCAAGTCCAAGAAAAAACTCCAGTGGGATGTTGTGCCGGAGGATCACATCACCAATTCAGCACCACATCTTAGTTGTTTATTTACTAACGCCATGGAAACCTATGTGCAACCAGTGAGACTTCCAGGCTACAAGACCTTAGCTTATGTACACGCTGACATCACCTAGTATAATAAAGGAAAGACTTCCAAGAACGACACCTCATTGCGAGGATAAATGCCGAGAACGAATGGATCACGCTACACAGATGAAAAAAGTGAGGAAAAAAAAAACAACATAATTGACCTCTCTCACCACCATACCGTCACAGCAAACGGCATCCAAGAAAGGGAAAAGGATTCAGCAGACCTGAAGGAGTATTTTAGCATCCAAATGACAACGACTTGGAGAAAATGTAATTTGACAACTTACAAAATACGGTGAAATTAAAGGACTTTGCGTCTGACTTTCCAGAGAAGGAATCAGTAGGTTTCATTACAGACTTATTTGACTCACTGTTAGAAGAACTGAAATGTCAGTTTCATGTCAAAGATCTAGGTCGTTTGAGATCCTATCTATTTATCACGACTGTTGGAATTCTTCTGTATGTCTCGGGTTAAGTACACCTTCAGAATTAACTTCTTGAGGTCTATCGAAGACGTGCAGACGATGAGAGAAAAATTTTACATCTCCGGTGGAAAAGTGACTATTCACCATGGCGTACGTTGCATGGGCAGAAGATAATCACCGCCATTGATCCGCTTATCTATAAGTGTCCCTTGCTCAATGGACATAACAGCAAATTTACGAATGAAAGGGGGTACATAATGGGAAACATGTACACTGAGACAAAAGTAATAGCTGACCAGATTGTAAACAACGTGTGTGACGGATATAGAGAGTAACATGAAGTTTCTATTATTTGATTGTTTGTTACTTGTTTTGATTTAGCCTTTTACGTAAAAATGGATATTAATTGTTGTATGAAAAGTGTCATTCTTATATGAAATGCATATGCATTGAATATAAAGTAAGGTCTTTTTTGAAGGCATGAACTTTAATTTTTTTTTGGTATATATATATATATATATATATATATATATATATATATGGGTATATATATTTTTTTCTAGAACCAAGAAATAGATAACATGTGAATGGGTTTGTTCCATGTCCAGATTTGAATGTATTAAATGGATAGCGATTAGACTAAAACAAAGGCCAGAGAACCCATGTATATATTTGAATATAAATGTTTTGAACCCATATCGTAGACTTCCCCTATGTTTTTGTCGTTCTTTAGAACATTACTTTCCTTTTTTATGTGTGTTTGGATGTGTATTTGTTTGTTTCTGTATGTCTATGTTTGTCCCTATCAGCCCTTTGTTGCTACATGTACATTTTATCCTATAAAATGTTTTGATCCTATAAACACAGTGATGTCACCAATGTTCAATTCCCTTAGAACTCAAGGTGACATTCCCATGTTGAATTCCCATTGACGCCAATTTTTGATATACCCATTTTTAATGTTAAATTCCCATTGACGCCAGTTTTTGATATACCCATTTTTAATGTTAAGGTCCCATTGACGCTAAAGTGACCCAGTCCTTGTCGCTATGTCCGATTCCCAATTAACTCCATGCTATATTTACCCTTGTTAAATTCCCATTGACGCTAGTGTTGCCCACGACTTTATGACTGATATTTCCATTGACGCTAAAGTTCCCCCTATTACTACTTAGGTGAACTGCGGGAGGTGGCAATGGGCGTGCGCCCATGGCTATGGTTATAATACGACGGACCAAAACAGAAAACTTATGAACTGTACAAATGTTTCCGATTCACGCATTGTTTAATGCATAGTGTACACTTTGTCAAATTCAGTACCATGGCCAACTTTAAAGTTTATGCAAGTGTGTAAAAACTAATGTATAATTACAATGTATAATTACAATGTATAATTACAATGTATAATTACAATCTTGCCTTTACACGTATTTAGCACCCCTGATGACTGTGTTAAATAGTTGGACAAAACGTCAACTTGTTGGCTCAGACAAAATATATCTTTATTGAAACATGTATTCCATCTAGGTAGTTTAAGACTAGATGACTTCATGTTTAAAAAATATGCTCTGACAACGGCCCTGACATTACAATTGGAAATGTTTGTTTTTAAATACTAGTTCGACACGTAGGTCTAAACTCAATTCCATTCGTCTCCGTCAGTATTCTAAATTAGATAATACTTGTTTGATGTATTCAGCGGGTATAATCTAACATTGTATTGAAAATTTAAAAAAGAATTGACTGATGTGATTAACGTGCATAATAACGGTTTTCCAGATTTATTAGGTTCAGACGTGAATTTGGTATATCATTATACTATATTAATTGATTCTATCTTATTATCAATATTCAAAAGGACACAATACAAAGGTCTCACATTGCTTATACATCATTTGTGTAAGAATTAATGTCCTTTATGAACGGGCATCCAATAAGTGAGGTTGGATGATCACTCAGAAAGATTCAGACGATGCAGTAATTTGTTTTACAAAACTTTAACAGTAGTTACAAAACTTGCTTGTTGAATTATTTGGAGACATTTACTCGGAGTCTTAATGTTAGCAATAGCAAAGCAATAATTATGATGTTTGAAAAGGCAAAACGTCAGATCCACCAGTATATGACAATGATGAATGTATCGACATGTAGTTTCCTTCCAGTACATCGGTTTGCATTTTGCTAAAACAAATTGTTGATGGCTGCGAATGCCAAAATAATTCGGTGTTCAGGATAATTAGACTCTTTCATTTCGATGAATTATTCAAATATACGTTCTACATGTAAGTGAACAATGTAAACCTTTTGATACCATGGTTGGATCTGTGGTTTATTACGGGTCAGATATAAAGAGTTTCCACCCAAGAAAAAGTGTTGAACGAAGTCACATACAATAGTATTAGTAGTGGTTATAAAAACTATTCATTTGGATTTTCTTCATGTGGAACTGGGGTATACCAATTGGCGGAAATTAGAAAACAATATTAGCGTTTGAGACTCGAATGTTGGTTTATATATATATATATATATATATATATATATATATATATATATATATATATATATATCTTGTTTGTAAAACAAGCGACACTGATAACGGCAACACTAATAATGGGGGGGGGGGAAATGGGCATTTAAAGTTCAAACTATGTTACATGAGATATGAATTGCTTGCGTATGGAATAACAAATGCTATAACGGGATTCATCTGTATGTAATTAACTGTATCTGACTTGTTACAAATTCTGGGTCATTACTATCTAAATCAATGCTTTAGACCAAATTCATGATATTCACTGAATCTGACATGATGCAAAATCTGGGACAATACTATCTAAATCAATCATGATATTCACTGTATCTGACATGATGCAAAATCTGGGTCAATACTATCTAAATCAATGCTTTAGACCAAATTTATGATATTCACTGTATCTGACATGATGCAAAATATGGGTCCATACTATCTAAATCAATGTTATAGACCAAATTCATGCTATTCACTGTTATCTGACATGATGCGAGATCTGGGTCAATACTATCTAATACAATGCTATAGACCAAATTCATGATATTCACTGTTATCTGACATGATGCGAAATCTGGGTCAATGCTATCTAATGTGAACGCTATAGACAAAATCCGGCTCAGCACAAAATATCTTAATTTCAATAAACTGTATTGTCTAAGAAATTTGTACTAGTACTTACAGTCAGGATTTGGTGGCTATTGTGTTCAACGTATACAAGAATGAACCACAAAAATGTTTATACTTTGCATAAAAATCTATAAACGGTTAACATACATGTATATTTATTGTTATCAGAGATGTTAATTACTGTCCAGGTCATGAAACAATGATAACTAGGGTAATGTACTAATGGTTGGGTACACTCTAGTGCACAGTAGCCTACTTAGGGGTGGGGTGGAAAGACTGGGTGGTTGCCTCGGGCTCCAGAGGTCATAGGGAGCCGAAACCCATATGAGCCGTTAGATCAAGGAGTCATTTACCCTATGCATTACACTGCATAGTTAAAAATCAAATCGCACGCACGCACACACACACGCACATACACAGACATTCCTAATCGTATGTCTCCTAATAAAGGTATGCAAATAAAAAGAGGGAATAAGAAAAACACTGGCCGTGATATACAGGCAGCCTTTACATATAATTATATATGGATGCAGCCTGACAAATGGAAGAATAAAAAAAGGCAAAGATAAAAAAATGGAGCAGTATTTAAAGTTAAGAGTAAAGAAAGTAGACCACTACGTGTTTTATTTTTAACGCTTAGCCTTAATCGAGAAATTAGCTGTTCTGAAACAAAATGTAATCACTATGGCCTTTATATACAACAATCTTTTGTATTAAGGACAAATATCAGTGACTAATGACTGCAATGCGAAGATGAACAGTTTATGCAGGACATTTAAAGTAAAGAGGCTACCAGACCGAGTGAATCTGATCCCTACAAGCAGGTGACATTTATGTGGAAGTGGGCACTATTAGATGTTTGTCTGAACAGGTAAGTGAAATCAGCTACACATTTAAACACGGTAAAATATAAACATATCTAAATCTACACCAGTTAAACTAATGGAATGTCTAAACCTTTGCCATCGTTTTGTTTATGAATAATAGACGAACTCTGGCCGACTGTGAATCATTTTTGAAAGTATTTACTACTCGAGTTGGCCAAAGAACGGTATTGTAAAAAATTTGTGAGGAAAGATAAATCTATTTTTTAACACATCAAACAAAACCAAGAATGGGCCCTAGCCAAGGTAAAAAAGAATACATAGGCACAAGCATTCACCACTGGACAACGCAAACACCAGGTTAGCATTTTTAATCGCAACAGGAGTACAGGAATTATCAGCGTACATGATTTAATAATAATAATAATAATAATAATAATAATAATAATAATAATAATCATAATAATAATAATAATACAACTAATAATACAACTAATAATAATAATAATAATAATAATAATAATAATAATAATAATAATAATAATAATAATTTGAAACATAAAATTGTTGAGGACGGAGCGAAACGAGACAAAAGCGACATAAAAATGCAAAATGGAAATAGAAAAATGGTGTATGATTATAAAGAAGACCATAACTGTGTTAAATGTTTAAATTTTACTTTATTTTGTAGAGACTCCGTTCTGTGATGTGTACCTTTTGCTATATGTTGCGCATTTTTATTGGAAACAGGACATTACCCCCCCATGTTAATTACCCCCTCAGTGTATTACCCCCCTGCCATTAGCATTATTTAGAAATACAGATACAAAATTGAACTAAAGCAAATACAGTGATGACGAGCAGAGACGAAACACAATCTGATAATATATGTTCATTCTATACTATTGTTAATGACTTTTTGTTTTCAATCTACACTATTGTTAATGACTTTATATTTTCAATCTATGCTATTGTTAATGACTTTATGTTTTCAATCTACACTATTGTTAATGACTATATTTTCAATCTATACTATTGTTAATGACTTTATGTTTTCAATCTATACTATTGTTAATGACTTTATGTTTCAATCTATGCTATTGTTAATGACTTTATGTTTTCAATCTATACTATTGTTAATGACTTTATGTTTTCAATCTATGCTATTGTTAATGACTTTATATTTTCAATCTATACTATTGTTAATGACTTTATGTTTTCAATCTATACTATTGTTAATGACTTTATGTTTTCAATCTATACTATTGTTAATGACTTTTTGTTTTCAATCTACACTATTGTTAATGACTTTATGTTTTCAATCTACACTATTGTTAATGACTTTATGTTTTCAATATATCCTATTGTTAATGACTTTATGTTTTCAATCTATGCTATTGTTAATGACTTTATGTTTTCAATCTATGCTATTGTTAATGACTTTATGTTTTCAATCTATGCTATTGTTAATGACTTTATGTTTTCAATCTATACTATTGTTAATGACTTTATGTTTTCAATCTATACTATTGTTAATGACTTTATGTTTTCAATCTATACTATTGTTAATGACTTTATGTTTTCAATCTATACTATTGTTAATGACTTTATGTTTTCAATCTATACTATTGTTAATGACTTTTTGTTTTCAATCTACACTATTGTTAATGACTTTATATTTTCAATCTATACTATTGTTAATGACTTTATGTTTTCAATCTATACTATTGTTAATGACTTTGCTAATAGTGAGCACTTTGAATACTTGCGAGGGATTGCACATAACATTCACCTGTAATAATATAAATATATTTTATGGTACTATAACCATAATTTTATGGTATATACATTTTGCTCTTCAAAGAGGAATGGTTGACACGGTTGTGGTACTAATACTAAATAATTTAGGTGGTTGTATATCGATATCTTCTGGTATTTGTCAAGTTCTTTAAACTCATTTTTTTATGTTTCATATGCAGAGACTGCTTCAGTCGTGCTAAATGTTCAGGTTTTGTTAGTTCAGTTTTATTTTCTCTTGGGTCTTAGCAAATCGAGGTCGTTGGTGAATTTAAAAAAAAAAACACGTTACCTTTGTATTGTATAAACATCTACCGCTGTAGGACACTCGGTACTAATTATATGGAAGAACTGTGAACCAGTCTAAAAATGGGTAAAGAAATAATAAAGTATATACGGGTTTGGTGGTCCATAATTGGTTAATAATGAAAAATTAAATTTGAGTAAAAATATCTTTTGAGAGATTATTCTATTTGTACGTTTTAACAAAATATAGACAATATTCTACTGATGCAATTTTAGTATTTTTACAGGCTTGACTTAGGAGTAATCAGAAATGAAAGTAGCACCTGATTCATTTGGTTCAGAATCAATAACATGTATCGTGCACATGTAGATAACAAAATGCCGCGCCTTAAATGGTGTTCTCCACAAAGAAGCTTGCATCAAGGATAATTATTGTTTAGTATGGGAGTTGAATTAGTACCGTGACTTCTATAGCAGATTCTGCTGCACGTACGGTCAGCTATTTTAGTTACCGTTGATGCAGTTTCTTTTGTTGATTTAATCAGCGTTGCATATGTTTGTTAAGACCCGCTCTGAGATATTCTCTAGTAGTTTACCTTGACAGCATCATACCTTTGATACTTTCATGACCTGTCATAACATTACGAATTAGTTCCTGGTGTTCACGAGCGGCTTTAGGATTTTGCTTTGTATGCTCTTTTATGACATTACTGTCGAAAAGTAGAGCATTTTGTTGATACACATTATATATTTATTTTGCTAGATTGTTGTGTGAAAGGCATTTACATGAGACACGTTCGTGCCTACACTTGCACGATATATCTGTTTTGGATGGCTTGTCAAATGAATAACCTACGACGATGCAGTCACCTTGGAGCCTCCTGCCTTGGACCTTGCCGCCTTTTCCTCTTCCGGACATTCTGATCGAGTTGATCGGGGAGGTGTGGATTGATCTTGCCTACCTACCCCAGGGCTTCCGTTTACACCGATAGTTACTATTTAGTAATTCGGTGTAACGCCCAATGAATATAGTAATAATTTCCCTCATAAAAAGGGAAACCTAAATGTTCAGTGATATACTGAATATAAAAGTAGCACAAATGATCCTTAGTGATCGGTTGCTACTATAAAACAAGCAAGTCAGTCAGCCTATATGGGTTAGTGATCCGCTTAAACATGTCATGTGGTCAACACCACGCCAAGTCCAATGAATGTTCGCAACTTAGTCCATGAAACGTCAACACCACAAAATATCATTAACATGCTGCATCTGTCACGGGATACTTAAGGAACGTTTGCGGATCATTGAGACATAAATCGCATTTGTGTTTTTGTGTCGATTTCTTTAAAATATTCTTGCGGGATTGATTTGATGTTCAAGCATCACATCTTCGTAAAGTCAAGATTTTTTCACATCCATATTATATTATACGCGCTTCATCAATTGTGAAAAGGAACTCAACAGAAGCTTTTCTTCTCATGTACGATGCATTGTTACTCAGCGCTTCTTTACAGTCTTAGATAATATTATAACACCGTTGATAATCTACTGAAGGCGCATGACGCATACAATTGATTCAAAGTTAACCAACTGAAAATAGTTGCGTTTTTCCTGATCTAGCAAGACCAATGATTAATGAGCAAACTGAGTTTGAAAATATTAAACTGGCTCCATCTGAATTACACTTGGGTTGTTTAGACGCCGCTTCTGCAAGGAGATCTATGACTTTGAATCTCCTTCTATCTGATGCCATTTAGTATTAGTAAAACATTTTTATTATCAAATTATATTTTCTGATTGTGTTCTATGTTGCCTGAAAGCTCAAACGACTAATCCTACTAGAGTTCAAAGACGTAACGACATAGCAACACTCTCTGAAACTTGTGTTAATCGTGTTGATGTTGCATATTCCCGAGTTAATCTTGTTTATTAAGCTTCAAACGATATTAGCGTACGTAAAGGAGGAATTGAAAGCATTTGTGGGACCATGTGTCGTCAGAAAACGAATTGCAAGATGGATCATGAAAGGGAGTACAAAGACAAACCTTGATTCTAGTGACCATTGAAAGTAAAGTATGTAACGGTTTTTGAGAGAATTGCACACACACACACACACACACATATATATATATATAATGGTAATGCTTCTTTCGCTAACCTTATTCGAGCAGCACCATGGTAATATATATATATATATATATATATATATATATATATATATATATATATATATATATATATATATATATATATATATATATATATATATATATATATATATATATTACCATGGTGCTGCTCGAATAAGGTTAGTGAAAGAAGCATTACCAGTGCCTGTGTGATTGGTTCAATTTTCAAATACTATCACGGTGATCTCTTTCACAATACCGTGCACATGATCGCCAACAGACAAGTACAATTAACACGTTAAACATTGTTGATCTTTCAAGTAGATACAAATAAAGTGGAGCCATTGATGTCATTAGACTATAGTGTACTAGCTGTTGGAAGTTTTCTCAATAGGGTTTGGTATAGCAGCTATTGGAAATTTCCTAATTAGGTTTTGGTGTAGTAGCTGTGGGAAAGTTTCTAATTAGAATGCTGTAGTAGCTGTGGGACATTTCCTAATTAGGTTTTGGTGTAGTAGCTGTGCGACATTTCCTGATTAGGTTTTGGTGTAGTAGCTGTGGGAAAGTTTCTAATTAGGTTTTGGTGTAGTAGCTATTGGACATTGCCTAATTAGGTTTTGGTGTAGTAGCTATTGGAAATTTCCTAACTAGGTTTTGGTGTAGTAGCTATTGGACATTTCCTTATTATGTTTTGGTGTAGTAGCTATTGGACATTGCCTAATTAGGTTTTGGTGTAGTAGCTATTGAAAATTTCCTAATTAGGTTTTGGTGTAGTAGCTATTGGACATTTCCTAATTATGTTTTGGTGTAGTAGCTATTGGAGATTTCCTAATTAGGTTTTGGTGTAGTAGCTATTGGACATTTCCTTATTAGGTTTTGGTGTAGTAGCTATTGGAAATTTCCTAATTAGGTTTTGGTGTAGTAGCTATTGGACATTTCCTAATTAGGTTTTGGTATAGTAGCTATGGGAAATTTCCTAATTAGGTTTTGGTGTAGTAGGTGCGGGACATTTACTAATTAGGTTTTGGTGTAGTAGCTGTGAGAAAGTTTCTAAATAGGTTTTGGTGTAGTAGCTATTGGACATTTCCTAATTATGTTTTGGTGTAGTCGCTATTGGAAAATTCTTAATTAGGTTTTGGTGTAGTAGCTATTGGACATTTCCTTATTAGGTTTTGATGTAGTAGTTGTGGGACAGTTTCTAATTAGGTTTTGGTGTAGTAGCGGTGGGACATTTCCTAATTAGGTTTTGGTGTAGTAGCTGTGGGACATTTCCTAATTAGGTTTTGGTGTAGTAGCTGTGGGAAAGTTTCTAATTAGGTTTTGGTGTAGTAACTATTGGACATTTCCTAATTAGGTTTTGGTGCAGTAGCTGCGGGAAATTTCCTAATTAGGTTTTGGTGTAGTAGCTATTGGACATTTCCTAATTCGGTTTTGGTGTAGTAGCTATTGGAAATTTCCTAATTAGGTTTTGGTGTAGCCGCTATTGGAAATTTCCTAATTAGGTTTTGGTGTAGTAGCTGTGGGAAAGTTTCTAATTAGGTTTTTGGTGTAGTAGCTGTTGGACATTTCCTTATTAGGATTTGGTGTTGTCACTATTGGACATTTCCTAATTAGGTTTTAGTGTAGTAGTTATTCGACATTTCCAAATTAGGTTTTGGTGTAGTAGCTGTGGGAAATTTCCTAATTAGGTTTTGGTGTAGTAGCTATTGGACATTTCCTAATTAGGGTTTGATATAGTAGCTGTTTGAAATTTTCTAATTAGGCTTTGGTGTAGTAGCTGTTTGAAATTTCCTCATTAGGTGTTGGTGTACTGTCTGTTGGAAATTTCCTCATCAGTTTGGTGTAGTAGCTTTTGAACACTCCCCAAGTGTTGGCGATGTTAATCATTGTATATAATTTTGTAAAACATATCCCTTGATTGGTAATTGTAGATTATTGCACAGTTATAATGATACGAAACATTTTATCTGATTTACTCTTGGAGCTGTATATGTCATCTACATTATTTGCTCTAAAATCATATGAGAATTCACTCGTTTCAGATATACTATGTGATCTAGTAAATTTCAGAGACTTCATGTTTTCTTGTACATTTCAAATAAACTGTTTTTTGTATATATATATATATATATATATATATATATATATATATATATATATATATATATATATATATATAACTTTTTTCTGTTGTCCGAAGATAATTTCTAACTTTATTAATCTATTGCCATTTTCGTAATATGCTTTTGAAAGCCTGTATGATAAATCTACATGGTACATTTAAACGATAAAGATTTAATGTTTTCTTTCACTCCAGTCATTTGGTATAATAATACCTCTACTAGAGATCTGCATAAATTCTTCCAAAAAGTATGCAGTTTAATCTCTGAATGTTCGCCATCATAAACGATGGTAATTATTCAATATAAAAATATTTCCTGACAAAGTCGATATAACATATTATGCCATTACAAAGCATTCACTGGAATATAAATTTATTCTCTGTATAAAGAATGTGTAGCGGCGATAAATAATTATATTTCTGTACCAAAACTCAAATGTTTGCAATATAGACACTCAATACTAAAGGTCTGATTGAAAACTTTTCAATGCGGATGATTATAATAATAAACTTTCGTGTCTATGATAATGTGTGTTTTATTGCTTTCTGATCTAGGTCATCGCTTCCTTCTTCCATGATTGTTCTTTTGTTGCACTTTTCACTGATTATTATGAGTGCGTTGTACATACCCATCTGGCCCCTCACTCGTGAACGAAAATCATCGGGCACAGAAACAACTGCATATTTAAAAACTGGTTTGACCAAACAGCCCGAACTAAACAATTAACTACTATCGCAGGACACTGAACATAATAACAGATAGTACTAGCACGTAAATGTGTTACATTTAAAGCGTAGTTTGATTATTGTAAAAGAATATTGAAATGATGATTTATATTTTTGTTATTTGGTATGTACTATGTTTGTGATAGAAAGTCAAAACAGTCTACGAATCAAGGTAAAGTTCCGACGCCTTTTCGCATAAATTAGCATGTAAAATATATTTAAATTAAAGGCCACGTGTAAAGAAGGATATCTCTACATTGTACCGTATCCCACACAGGAAAATGTAATCCTAACAAATACAAATGTAATAAAGCTTGTTATGAACCTTGTGATTCAAACCTACTCAAGGACACCATCAAATGATTATAATACAATTTGAACTCAAATGTAAGCTTTACGAAAAATATATTCTTTTGCTATAACGTATTGTTTGGACAAACAGTACCAAATACATCGAAAAATAGAAACCAGTTAACCACGCTATTATATAGTAGTTTATCCGGGTATGGAGGGTAATGATTTTTTTTACAATTAAAGATGAAAAACAAATTAGCAAAAATAATCTTTTGAGAGCTTGTTCTATTTGTAACTGACAAACCCAGAGACAATATTCTGTTAATGCAATATTAGTATTTTTACAGATTTGGTTTAGAAACTCTCTGTACCAAACTTAATCGCTGCTGAATTGGAAACAAGTCTTCATACACAGATAGAGTTGTTTTAATGCTGCTACTCATATGGTTTTCTCCACACAAAAGCTTGCATCAAGCACAGGTCTAAGCTGACGGATACATGTTTGATCATGAATATTTAGAAAATTAACGTAAGTCAATTTTTAAGATTACTGTGGGAGTTGTATTAGTGCGAGCTCAATTTGTTTCTTGGTTGTTCTATGATTGTATTTATTTAGGTAAAAGGCAAGAAGAGCTAAGGACGTTATTTAGCAGGCCGTTCGATTTATGCTGAGTATTTGAGTGATCGATGTTTTGAGTTTATCGATTTATAACAGAAAACTCGTCCCTACGTCATTGTAAAGACATTGCTCGTTCAGTAATGTTGCCATCCTTTGTGTGTATAATTATATCAACACAACATTAAACGTTTACTTTATTTGATTCCTTCAGAAGAGCAATGCACTGGCCACGAAACCTTCTTGCTGCAAATTGTTTAATAAAATGGTTGAAGTTACATTGAGAGTAAAATACATAATAAAGAGCTAAATTTGAATTTTATAATTATATAATTTTTATATTTTATAATTATAACTCCTATATCAAAGTAACTGATCGTGGCACGTAATAGTTAAATCAGAATAGTATGTATGAAATAAATACCGGTCGTTTTAAGTCACGCAATTGTCAGTTAATACAATTAGATAACAATACAGCAATCAATTGGTCTCTTTAATTATAACTTCAATGAAATATCGAGCAAAGCTGTTAATCAGTCGTTAAAATTTTAAACACCGAAATAAGGTATTATTCGGCAGATGCATATCTGAGTGAACACAGCGTATTTTTAAAATTAAGTTTAGATTGGTTCGATCTGTGTTATTTGTGGTGATAATTCTGTTAAAGCCATTGTAAAACAATTGTATGCGTTATTAGAAGAAAAAAAAAACAACAACAATGACTCCCAATTATCAATTAACATGTATCATTTAAAATCAACGTTCTTTCTATTATCTATGTGAAGCAGTCGCACTTATGCATATGAAGGAGAAAATATATTGTAGAACTTGGAAACTTTGTTTTCTAAATAAATACGAACATCATAAACCAAACAGAAATAAAAGCAACGTTACCAATCTATGGTCGCAAACTAAGTAACAGAAATAAGCATAAATAAACTAACACGTTTTGTTAAACTTGACAAATAATTTAGTTATCAATATTGTCACGGAATTGTGTATGACTGGTATCAATATGTATATGTGGTCAAAAATGTACTCGGGTTTCGCTGCCGCGTACAGCGTCACCGAGGGTGGTTTATTAATTATCGGCTCTAGTTATTTCGAAATAGTGAGCGCAACTCAGATCATGCTGCATGTGCAAAGTGCCTGAAATTTAAAATTCTAAGTACATAGCTGCGCATGTCGGTCAAAGCTAGGGTATATTATAGAGTAAATTATTTGTAAACATCACATTACAATCCAGTCTTGTCAGTAAGCTCTCCACTTTAAGGAAGCAAAATCTTTCAGCTAAAGAGGTAAATAGATTTAAGATTTTATTCTTATCGCTATTCGTTTTATATGACAGAATTGTTTCATATATCGGATGTTTTAGTATGTATTCTAAATTCTACAGAGTAAATACCTAGGTTATACAGCGCCATGATATTAGAAATACTATAGTCTGCTTCGAGATAGATATTTGTTGTAACCGAACAGACTAATTGAATTTAATTATACGTTGCATGCATTGAACGTTTAATGTACATGGATAACCAATTCATGTGCGAATGCGCAACATATATAAATGTAGAAGTACTTAACCGTTTCATATGTATTACACGGTTTAATTGCTTTAATTTTAGCTGCCCGTGTATGTGGTGCCGTGTTGTGTTGCCAGTGTGTGTGTGTGGTGCCATGTGTGTTGCCCGCGTCTGTGGTGCCATTTTGTGGTGCCATGTGTATGGTGCCTTGTGTAGGGTGCCTTTGTGTATGCTGCTTTATATATATGTATTATATATAATTGGGTGATGTGAAGTCGCAGAACTCTGTGTGGTTTCTTGTGACATATACGCTGTGTCTGGTGACTTTGGTTCGAAAGAGTGTACTGGTGTTCTCGATGCGAGGAACCAAGGCTTTGCGACCATCGGGTCTGTGGTGAATGTGAGGGCTCTCAAGGGATCCTTCAAACTGACAGAGGAGTGGACGATGCGTGGCGACTCTGTGACTTTTGACTAGAGCGGGTGGAACCGGGGATACGTCTTGGACGTCAAATAGACACCACGATAGTTATGAAATACGTGTTCCATATTATTGCTATTGCCATATGAGCAAAATTTTACATTTACATCTCAGTCTCGTTATTTGAATGATGCATTCCTAAATTCATAAGTTCAGCTTTACATTTTGAAATCGTTACATGAACGATAAATTCATGAATTCAAAAATTTCAGCTTTACATTGCTAAATCGTTACATGAACGATAAAATCATAACATACATGCCTTTACCTCGGTACGTCGTTATATGAACGATATAAACAAAATTACAGGCATTTACATCTGTCTCGTTATACGAGATATATATTTGTAAATTCATACATATACTTGTATTTTTTGATCGGGTGAGAAGACGTTATTCATGTCAGTTTCAAATGCCTTTCGTTGAAATCCTCCTTGAGTTTTTTGTCATTGAGTTACTTGTTATTGATAGTTTCATGTTAGGAATATTTTAATTTTTCCTTATCTTTTGTTTATAATGGTGTCAGATTTGTTTATATTTAAATTGCGTTTATAAATAAACATCTTATTAACGCAGTTGCTTTCGGTGTCTTCACTAATCCAGTTCCAACCCGGCTTATCATGTGACAAATATTATGAAATGAAAATTTGAAAAAAACATACAGTATTATGTATTGGATACAAAACAATCAGATCTATTCAAGTCCAAAGGAATCGAATGTTTCTAATGAATTTCAAATCTTCCAATGCACTAGTCTCCTAACAGTTCTTCTTCAAAAAATTCACAATAGTCCCAGATTAATATTTTAATCCGAACAATATTATGTACATGTAATTTGAATAAATAATCGAAACCAATGTTTTTTTCCTCAAATAATATCTAAACACAAGGTGAAATACATCTTTTGACTGATACTACACCAAGAACATAAGAAATAACAAAATTAATTGCTCAGTTCACCTCCTATCTGCAACCACAAATGTCGAAAACGCATTTTGCAACTATTTTTCAAACATCCCACGTCTTAAAAGAACCCATTGAACCTAACCAATCCAATTGGTAAAAAATTATTATTTCTAAGAATCCACAAGCAAGTGTGAAGTTACCCAAAACGTGTCAACAGGTTTTATTATTAATATTATTTTATTATTAATGATCATAAACATCTACATGCCTGTTTACCGACGTTTTGCAATGTACATTTTTTATATCTTAATATCTCGATATATTGATTATAGATGATCATTCGAATTTAGTCATGAACAAAACTTATATATATATATATATATATATATATATATATATATATATATATATATATATATATATATATGTGTGTGTGTGTGTGTGTGTGTGTGTATCGTAAGGCTAAGGTTACCACGTCTCCCTCTAGTTTATAAACATAGCAAGAAAGGCATCGTAAGGCTAAGATTATCACGTCTGTCTTAAAGACCGACCAGTTCATAAGTTTGTTCAAAGCACTAAATTCGAGAAAGGCGGATTGTGGAAGAAAAGCAAGAGCACCAAAGTCGTAAAGCCAAGATGATGAAGCAGCTTTGTTTTCCGCTGGTGAAATGCGTTCTTACACGCCAGTTACTCTTTTGTGGAAAATATTTGGATTCAGAAGCCGAGACAAGCAAAGAAAATTAAAGCCTGGAGATGTGCCAGAACGCACAGACTCCATCTGTATTCAGTATCTTCAATACCTTGAGAGTGTTTGCCAAACCTTCGACGGCACTGGAATGGTGACTACAGGTCTAAACTCTCTGGCATATTTTTCCCACCAAAACACCCAATTCATCTTGACCTCTAATATTTGAAATGAAGACCCTCAAAAATGATGGATGATTTCTGCCAACTAGGATTACGTAGTTACCAAAATCTGATCCACATCACGATAATGTACTGCAATATGTGGGCCTATAATGTAGACTTCATTTGCAAACGATATTACATCCCGTAGGAGAATTTACCGCACTCCAAAATCATACAAATTAGTTTTTCACTTACAAAAGTATTTAATCCTGTATCCTTGAGAATTTAAAATAAAGTCTTTCAGTTTTTCCAACTTAGGATTCCAAACTATCACTGGCAGAACAGAAACATGCATGCTTATTGTTGTCAACGCCAGCTCTTCGAGCCACAAGCGCATCGTATGGACTCTAGCCACATTTATATATCGTACATATTCTAACAGCTAATGGTTCGTGTCCATCTGAATTAGATAAAATGTATGTAGCTACATTGACAAAAAAAAATTCTTCATGTCTGACCATCTGGGAAGTTTGATCCAAGGAGTAGTCATTTATAACGTGACTTTAAAGTTCAGTTTTCAAAAGAGCAAAATGAGATTTCATTTTTTAAATCACGGACTGAGCATGCGGTATACTATCAGTTTCATATGGACGCTGTGTGTGCAATGCTATGTGCGCATTAATAATGTTCTTCACCAATAGATTTCTTACGATACCTATTCGGTCCAAAATGAAAATGGTTCCGGTCGTACAAGATGATTGCCACTATGACTGTCTTAACAATCGTGTTCACATTACCTACTTCCCTCATTGGATGACCATTGTCCACTGTTCAACTGTTGGATGTGCGAGCAGCACCACGTTTATCGATGACTGATTAGATCATGGGACGAATCTATTTCATGACAATCTTCCAAGCAGTTTTATCAGTGGTTAACCTGTACAAATTTGTACTAACGGACTTGTACTAACGGACTTGCAGACAACAGAAAACAAACGACGGACAACGGACCATCCCATGAGATTTTCTGGTCTATAGCCAACAGAGCTTACAAAATCGAAAGAAGTTTCGTTATTGCATATAATGCATCACTGGTATTCTTATATATTGTTCTTCAAAAGAGAAAATATAAGAAAATGAGTCATTACATTGCTGGATCGTATACTTTAAAGAATAGAGTTTCCAATGATCTGACGATATATATGTCAATCAAACACTGACTCAGGAGCAGGTATGTGTACCGAATTGTTTTTGCCTAATGCAGTGCAAAGTTTCTTTGGCACTGATCGCATTCTGAGATGCATTGTCGAACGTTCTTTAAAGGCCATTTTCCACTATCTCTCATGTACTTTATTTCAGTTAGAAAAGGAAACGGTTTAAACGTGAAAATCATATTAATCAGTTATAACGCTTGTCCAGTAACTAACCGAAATGAAGCACCAGTAAATTTAGAGACAGTGCCAAAAATTATCATTAGAACCAACAAGACATCATTAAAGGTTGTCCAGAAAAAAAATCATTTTAATACGACCATCCAGTTAAGACGGGTAGTGTAAATATTTTCGAGATGGCCGCTGCGATGGCCCTATTTGAACATCAGATAGGTCCATTTTAATTTACGAGCAAATATAAATCAGAAGCAGTCTTTTAGTGAAAACATCATATTGATGTTAACGTACCATTCTGTTATGACCAAAGATTAAAGTTTGTAGGCATACGTCAGGCCTTTGAGCAAATATTTAAAGAGAAGAAGAGACAAAATACAATTCCATATATATATTGGAAAAGAAATTATTGATTGATGGAACACATCATATCATAGACCTGCAGGCGTATAGCCTATTTTAGCCAGTAATGAAGAAAATATATCTCTTTTACAGTATATGCACATGCAACGACCAAAAATAAGATGGATGCGAATGTCAGGATCTCACAATATATTTGTATTTTTATCAAGGGTAATATTTCTAACTTGACCGAGAAAGAAAATTATAATCAGAGAAGTAATTTTAGAAGATCACATAGTATTTAAATTAGAAAACGTAAAGGGGGAGATTATGGAGAAAATATGTTACGTAACGGAGTTAAATTTATAGAACAATCAAAGATGTCTTCAAGATTGAAATTTTTTTTTACAAATTAAAAAGAATGCCATACAACAAGTGCTGCTAAATTAGAAGGAAATTACTATTCTTTTAATGATCGTTTTTTAAGGATCGTAAGTCAATTTTTGATGGGAATTCCATTCATAGCACGGTACTTTCTAATTTCTAATGAAGACAGGTAGAAACTTTTTCTCTTTGGACTGTAGACTATTCTACATGCTTATTAACTAACATTTATAATAAATGTTGCAACATCTATTACGAGAATGAAAATACGATCGTCTTTTTAAATTACAATTAAATTATAATGCCTGCAAATTATTAACCAGTACAGATATTTTATCTTTATGTATGAACGAATCTGGTTATAATACTAACGAATAAAATGTTAATATTCACATAAACGTATAACCTATTTGACAATTTGAGGAAAAGTGATATATGGCACAACAAATAGTTATCATCACTTGAGAAATTATTTGGGTCACAAAGTAAAAGAATCTAGAATATATTCAAGCGAAAGAAAATATAAAGGGATGGCAGACATATTATAAAAGATTAGCTCAAAGGGGTTTATTTGTGTTTACCACTAATATGAGATTTTAATTTGTTATAAACTTAATCATATTTATGGATACTCTCTCTCTCTCTCTCTCTCTCTCTCTCTCTCTCTCTCTCTCTCTCATCGAATGCAAAGAAACCCGTCATCAAATACCCTTACGTCCTCTACACTCTCCTTGTTAGATTTACGAGGTTCTAATGAATGGAACATAATCAATTCCTAATTAAAAGTTACATTAAACAACCAATCAAGCCTATTGACATTTATTACTCTTCTCAACAGCTGCCTATGTTCTCTGGCGCTGTTGCTTGTGATAGGCGTTGTTGATGATGATGCCCTACTCAATTTCTGAGATCATCAGAGTTAACGGCGGCCTTGATTTAACTGTATTGCTGTTACGGTGACGGACATTTTTTTCGGAATGTCATACAAGCTGCGCACGCCTGTAAGTCATCTGATGCACGCACACTTGCCATTGATTGTATTAGTCAAAGGCTCATATATATATATATATATATATATATATATATATATATATATATATATATATATATATATATATAAAAACCAAGCACGTGCTCTTATATATATATATATATATATATATATATATATATATATATAATATATATATATATATATATATATATATATATATATATATATATATATATATATATATATATATATATATATATATGACTTACAGGCGTGCGCAGCTTGTATGACATTCCGGAAAAAATGTCCGTCACCTATTTTATTGTAGGTAGTATATATATATCGTTGAATCGAAATCGTCCTAGAATGAGCATTATTCAACCATTATCATTAAATCTGCAATAGTTATTTAAACCGAAGACTAATTTAAATGGGGTAAGTGTCAACATAAAATACTTTTATTTTATGTTAAAATAATGCGTAGACACTGTTATCTATCTATCTATCTATCTATCTATCTATCTATCTATCTATCTATCTATCTATCTATCTATCTATATATATATATATATATATATATATATATATATATATATATATATATATATATATGAGCACGTGCTTGGTTTTGAGTGACATCCTACGATGAATTAATTATTGGACAAGAAAGTTCAACGAGATTTTACATCTGCAAGGGAAGTTTAGAGTTATGAAGGCTTGAGACTGTTTGAAGGCATTATTATCTATTGTTTAGAGTCTCATTCCAAAACGTAAAATATTTACACCAGGAGTCGGAAACCAATTTTAAATAGCGTGTCACTTGTTTCCGGATCAATTACAAAGTGAAAGAGCGCGTGCCACTAGTACAAGAGTAACACTGTTAATATCGAGATTTTTTGGTTACTATTTTAAAATCTCTTTATGTGGAGTATGCTGCCTGATTTACACAAATTGTATTTTATGTACTGATTTACACTAATACAAATTGTATTTTGTGTACTGATTTACACTAATACAAATTGTATTTTGTGTACTGATTTACACTAATACAAATTGTATTTTGTGTACTGATTTACACTAATACAAATTGTATTTTGTGTACTGATTTACACTAATACAAATTGTATTTTGTGTACTGATTTACACTAATACAAATTGTATTTTGTGTACAGATTTACACTAATACAAATTGTATTTTGTGTACAGATTTACACTAATACAAATTGTATTTTGTGTACAGATTTACACTAATACAAATTGTATTTTGTGTACAGATTTACACTAATACAAATTGTATTTTGTGTACTGATTTACACTAATACAAACTGTATTTTGTGTACTTCCTTGCCAGCCAAATAGCATCATAATAAGGTATATTCTTATTGGATATTGGAACCAATTACTAATTGGAACGCATACAAAATCAACATATTTGCTTTTTAAAAAAGTACTGCAATTAAGACGGCGAATAAAATACGTGAAATGTATCCTTGGGAATGGAAGTTATGATGTTTTAATAAAAAATATCAAACATTGCAGAGAAAAGATAAGCAATTTTTACAAAAGTCTTGTAGACTAATTCAAGCAAGGCTGCCATGAAATTATATCAGTGGTTTAGACATAAAACTGGAACTTGTAACAAACGCCTTTTTTCAGAATAATTTAATGCCAGAAAAGTATAAGTTGATTTTATCATTTAACTCATATAAAGTGTATATTAGTGTATTTTATGTGATATTAGTAAGGACTTGTCCACTCCCGTCAAACCTTTTCATCTCTTTTATTTTCATTCAATGATATATCACCATTTTTTAAAAATTATTTCATGTTTTGGAGCCCAATTCCATAATGTCTGTTCTCTTTGCTTCCCTTCCCATTATTTAGTCTATCGCTGATATATGCGTCAAGCATCCATTGTTCCTGAGGCTATTTACCAACCTATATCTTCACTGAAAACGTTCGACACCTCTGTGCTTTATCCTACGATCCATCGCGCCTAATTGAAAACCACCAACCAACCAATTCACTTGACAGGTCGTCCATGTCAACAAAATAGTGGGAGGAGGGGGTTTGAAGAAGTTTGACAATTGTTGACATGGGGGAGGGGAGAGTTCAAGATAAATTGACGTCAACAATGTTATTTTTAACAATAAATTTAATAAATAAAAAAGTAGGAAATAGGAAAATGGGAAGATTATTGAAGCTAAAATATAAAGTCTCGATTTTTCATGAATTCAAAGTGTTATAGTCAATTTGAAAATCTGTTCTACAAGTAAAACAATGTATTAAAATTTATTTGAAAACCTTTTAATTTCCATAATCTATTTTTAGCATAAAAGCCAGCTGTATAATATATTGTTAGTTTGTAGGGAGGGGGGTGGGTAAAAAAATTTGACGTAATTTTATTATAGGGGTCACTAAAAGTTTGACAGTTGTTGACAAGGGTGGGTGGGTAAAAAATAACCTAAATATTGTTGACATAATTAATGGACGTCCCCTGAAGGACGTTTTCAGACAAAATGCTAGGGGAATATTGTTAGCATTGTGCGAAATACGTAAATAACTACTTGGTCCGGATACGCAAATTTACTTGTTACCGGCCTATAATATTCGCTAGCCAAGTTAGACCGGGCACTAACCGAATAATACAGTGCAAAGAACTGATTAGAGAACTGATTAGAGAACTGATTAGAGAGCTGATTAGAGAACTGATTAGAGAACTGATTAGAGAACTGAGATGAAACGGCAACAGATGATGTACAATGATCCATATTTCACACCATGTCCTTCCTAATAAATTCCTTTTGGTTTTCACCGTGGAGTAGGTTTGTTTTCCCACTGCATGCAAAATTGCAGTACTACTAAGGTAATGCAACTAACAAAATGCGAAACCTTATTCTTGCAATGTAGCATATATAATTATAAATAGGAAAATATATTTGCCTTTGTGGTGGAATAGAAACATATGTAATCAATAGAAACAACCCTGTAACCAAAACATTGAATCAGTGACTTAACGCTGCTCACCTTCCCCGCCCCTCTCTCTCCCCCTCTCGAACCCCCCCCCCCACCCAACTAAACGAAAAAAGTTTCCCACAAAAACACTGAGCAGGTAAAATGTGAAGCTCATTGTTTACAGTTACGTGACTACAACTATGTCATGAGAACGCTCAAAATGCAGGAGATCCATTTGGGTTAGACACTCGAGTTATAATCTGGGTTTTTATTCTGCAGACATCTTGTTTATTTCGGGATCTGCCCCTGCGAATTACATGAAAGCTCTCCTTTTTAAATTCCTAATCCAATGTTAAGATTGCAACAGAACCTTTTCTCGAACTATCCGTTTGGAAATAATCTTTATGAGCGTAAATGAATGCATTGCTAACAAACACCATGTCGACTTTATTAAAACAACAGGTGAGAAACAAGCCAGACCATGCACTGTGGCTGATACTTTTTTTACTGTTTACTATTAATCTTGTTACAGTCATCTATAGTCTAGAGCTGAAATCTTGAAATTCAGGTGTATCGCCTGTACGAAAAATAATTGCGACACATAAAAGCCACTAAAGCTAATTATTCCACGTTGTTAAAATGTTCCATATATAGATTCCGGTGTCTCATTCGTCCTTCCAATTCGAAGATGATATGAAATCACTAATTTGTTTGGTCTTTGAAACCATGTGTGAAGTTGAGCAGGCCAATCGGTGCTCTGAACTGTCTGTGGCACATGAAACAAGATATGTATTATGAGGTTGGTTCATTGGGAGAGGACGGGCCGTAGTTTTGAGATTTTCACTGCTTGTGCTTCTGCACTGACTCACCAGTTATTCTCATCTCATTGCTTGTGTTTGCATAATCAACAAGACTGCGCCAGGTGGAATAATACTGCTCGAGAGCTTCCAAAGACAAAAGGTATGTGTTCCAGTGTTTGAAAGATGAACAGAACGAGTTTTGAAGTGTTTCTTTGACACACACCCCACCCCCACTCCCTCGATAATGCTTTCCCTCCGTTAGCTTACCAAAGAAGACCATTGGTATTCTCTTGGTGACGTACCATGCCGACCACATCTGTGATTTCATTTGCAGATCGATCTTACTTGGAATGTCAGCACTTGTGAGAACCATATTTCATGGGACTTTATACTGTCATCGTATATGTCTCCTGAAACAGTCCAGTGTATTTGCTGCTAGATAGTTGTCGCAGCAATCTCTTGCACTTCTGCTTGTAAAAGAGGATGATGGATGCATGGGTCCCGATGATGGGTGCATGGGTCCCGATGAAAACTCGAATCCAGATTGACAGAATATTGTTGGTTGAGGACAAAGTCGAAGTGTTCTGCCAATCGAGTATGTATTCTCTCAGGTATAAGTTTTCTACCGATAGCATTTGGTATTGTATATGTTTCTTATGACTGTGGCCCGTCTATTGTCTTTAAAGCATCGGAGAAATTCGTTGCGACATTCCATTTTGCGTAGGACCGAATGTCATGAGTGCGAGAGTAAATTAGAGTGATCGATCAGTGTACGAAGGGCATGAATGGGAAAATAACTTCCACCACCTGGCATCTAATAAAAGCCATAGGAATTCATCCTACCTACCCGGGACGATCAACGACATACTCAGGCCTAGCTGTTGTAAACAGTTATTCTAAGGTTAGCCTGTAGAATCAAAGACATTCTGGATCACATCATTGGTACATCAGGACATTCAGGACTATTGCTACATTACGACATTCAAGAATATCGGCATATGAAGACTATTGCAATTAGAACAATAAAGACTCTTGCTTAATAAGTACAATCAAAACTTTTGGAATTCATTGGAATTCATTCGGAACATACAATAATTATGCAGTTGTGGTAGCATATTTAGGATTTGTTTGGTGTTTGTTCACAATGATGTGTGTTTTCAATTTTCACTTTATAACTTAGAGAAATAAATGATTTTGAGCTTGTATTAAATTTATTAATTATGCTTCGATCTGTTAATTCTTTGAGTAGTAAAATTAAATTTTACCAAATATTTATCCAAAGATGAATAAAATCTGTGTTGGAACAGAAGCATCATTCAAACTGGTCAAAGGTATTGCATCTGATGTGCCAAACTAACACGTCAAGATAGCATACCCTATCAGATGTGTTGACTTTTAGACGTGCAACAATGATTCTTTATTATCAAGGATTTACATAATTTAGTCTTTTTGATTTGTACAAGGTAGATAAGGACAATCGCAATGGCGGAACCCAGGGAGAATGGTGTTGGTCCCTTACAAATCTGGTTGGGCCGAATAATCCTACATAGGATGAGAGATAATTGCATGGCTCCACTTGAGGGTAGAAAAGAGGAACAAACTTGACCCACGTTATCAGCGGCGTATGTCTAGCATATTTAAGATCGGGGAGAACGACTGGCATGTTAGTTTGGGAGACTCAGATTGGGTAACGTGGATTTCGACCCCTCCCTAAGATGGAAATTTATGCCATGATGGACTTGTATGTCCCCTACTATTGCTTGCTTGACCGACGAGAATACCGTTTTGAAAGGCGGTCAGTATATGCCATTAGCCTTGACTAAGACAACACGTCGGTCACTATGCTTTCATCAGCTTGAACTCAGATGATCCTTTCAGTGAGATAGGCATTTGGAGTGGTACATTTGTTCTTAATCTTTTGTTAAATCGATGTTATCGCATCATTATCTTTACCCAGTAAATATGAGATGTTTTTGTAAAGTAATTGGATACAAATTAATGGCCTTTTTACATTTGTTAATTTTCACTGGTGTTATTTTGATTTTTTTTAACAGCCGATTATTACCCCCATCCCCCCCAATTATTGATGTGTCATCAACGTTCGAGCATTAATTATGACTCCTAATACATTCACTGAATAAAGCCAGTTTTCGTTTTGTTTTACAAATGTGCTGTTGTTCCTCAAGGTGGATCATAATATGATTCTAAACAAGACAAAACTTAAATTTGTTTACCATATTGAATTATGTCTATGTATCCATATTGAATTATGTCTATGTATCCATATTGAATTATGTCTATGTATCCATATTGAATTATGTCTATGTATCCATATTGAATTATGTCTATGTATCCAGCAGCAGAGAGGGTGAATCCTACAACGTTTTTAGACAAATTTTGATTGAAATCCTAAAACGAGCCGTCCTATAATCTCATTTTAACCAAAAAAAAATATCTCAGGGGAAAACCCTACAACGTTTTCAGACAAAAAATTGATTGAAATCTTAACGAGCCTTCCCTACGAAATCTCATTTTAACTAAAAAAATGAAAACGGAGATTTTACGATTTTTTAATCAATTTTGCTCGCAACTTGTTGTCATCCACCCTCTCTGCTGCTATGGGTTAACAAAAATAATAAATGATTTGATCAAGTCTTTAGGATCTCACAAACAGACTAATCGCTAACACCTCCTTTTGTAAATCAATCAGATTATTTGACTGGTCGGTGAGTTTGAAATTAATTCTCGTTAACGAATTATTATGGCATCGCATGTAGACAGGATTAACCGGAGACTCAATTATTAAAAATCCTGGAGGAGCTGTTGGTGCAAACGAATAAAGAATATATCCTTGCTGAGCTTGATTTGATCGTTCGAGATTAATTTGATAGCTTCCTTCGATAACATCACATACTAAATTGAGCGCAATCACTGAGGATATATTTACGTTGAACGGAGCGATATGCCTACCGCCACCATCTGGATCATTATTATGTTTGAGGATTTTTATTTCCTGTGATGCTGTTTTTTTCCATGCATCATGAATTATTTTAAAACCAACATCGATGGTGTCACTGAGAAGTTTTTTTAGTTTCGGTACGTTATATCCCGGTAGTTTGAATGTCGGAATATTATTCACGGGAAATTTATATTGTTTTGCAAATTCTGTTCTCGATAGGGGATTATCGTCATCTAATATATCCTGAATAATTTTTAGGTTAAATGTTTCCATATCGTCGATAATTTTATTGCATGTTTCTACGACGCTGATAAATTCATCTCGGGTGAGAGAGCCGGATTTAAGAGATATTAACAACAGCGATAAATCATTATTCATTGCTGTGAAATTTTTAATGATTTCAGGTTCGTTAACAAAATGATATCCTTCTATTCTATCCCCTGGCCTCTCTCCTCCAGTTGATCGGAATCCGAGACCAAAGAAATCTATAGTGATTCTGTGATCTTTATAACTCCTTATTGGATTATCGGGTTTTATTCTGTCGGTGATATAATCAGTTTTTTGTGGTTCTGGTAAATCAACGGTTTTTCCACCGGGTGGTAATTCAGGCCATCCCAGTACGGTTCTAATAGAACTCTGATAGATATCTACGACGTATCCTTCTGTGTTTATCTCAATTGCGGATGATAGCGTCGGTTCATGAACTGTTATAGCGATTTTTGACTCTACTCCAGTAATCGATTTTATTCTACGCGCGAATTCATTATTGATTTGTTCGATTTGGTATGACCCTGTTGGTATCGAAACGACGTTCCAGTCTGGGGTTCCGTCGGGTTTATTCTTATTTGCAAACACTAAAGAATTATTGGGTTGTTGACCACCAAATGATTTTGATCTGATATTAGGCCAACTGTGATACACTCGTAGTTTTGCTAGCGCTATCTCCTTCACGGGGACTGGGCTAGGGAAATTCACACTAAACTCGGGTTCCGTTGATGTTATTGATATCATGCTTGTTTGTACTGGGTTCGTGTTCTCCACTACTCGTTGAAGTAATTCCATCGGTGTCGTCATTGTTATTATACTCATGATTTATTTCTAATTTTGGTATCGAGGAATCATAAATACTGACCATCACTGAGAACTCACAATCTGGTATGGTTGAGATTATTGAGATCATTTTGGTTTTTGGGTTTGTTTTTTCTAATTCCATCGGTGTTGTCATTGTTATTATATTCATGTTGTTGCTCTAATTTTGATATCGCTGAATCAAAAATACTGACCATCGCTGAGAATTCACTATCTGATATAATTGTATTATCGAGTGACGACGATATCATCAGGGATAACTGCGAATATGCGGTTGATGCAATATGAAATTGAATTAAGTAATTCTGCAGTTTACTCTGGCTGCATGATGATATCTTTTTTGCTATCCCGGTTGATATACCCCCGATTGTAGCCACCGCAGAAATGCAAATTGGAACTACAACCGGGGCAATCATTGTAACCGATGCAAGTATTATTCCGGCGCCAGCGAGAACGCTTGACACCGAGTACACAATAACATCAATTGCGGTGATTCTTCGTCGGTATTTTTTTATTTTTATTTGATACTCCTCAGTGAGGGTTTTGAGTCTATTTTGAAATTCTCTGACCTGATCATAGCGACATTGCGTTGATGAAATCATTTTTATTTTAAAAATACTAGTGTTTTCAATTGTGAAATCCGAACGATTTTCCTTTCAATTTAGTTATTTACTTAAATCCGCTACGAATTCCACATACCAGGTTGCTGAAACCCTAATCAAATTTTTATCAGTAGCTGTTATAGTGAACTTTTCAGTTGTATCCTTGTCGATGATCGTTGAAATCGTATTATTGACCCCGGATGAACTCGACGATGATATATTAAATTGAGTCAATGGTGTTACTAGTGTTAATCGATAAATACCTTTAACGGTTGCAGTGATATCTAATTTATTGTTTGTAGGTGTCCACGCAAATGATCCGTGTTGGATTGTATATACCACGTTGTTGGTTTTCTCATGAGGAATTTTTGTTTTTTCAATGATTGTTATCATCCTCGAAAAATCACCTTTGATGGCTTCGATGAAAGTTTTTGTCTCATCGATGGATTTTTTAATATCCGGGAGTTTTATTTCAATTTTATCCAACGGGGTTCCAATAAATTTATCAATGACATTTCTACGAAATGATGTAAACTGTTTTCCGTGTTCTTCAATTTTAGATTGAAGTGTTGCTAGTTCTAACAGAGAATTATTCAACTCATTGTCATGGGTAGCAATCTTATCAGTGATCGTAGACACAAGTGCACCTGGTTTAAGTCGTCCGTCGTTGGAATATAGCGCAATAGAGTTTTCAGCGGCGTCGCGCTGCCGTATCAAAATGTCATTCAATGACACATCACTGGATTTCAATTTACCCTGTTTGTCCTGAAATACAACTATTTCGTTCGGGTCAACATTTACTAAATTTAACGTCTCAGCGATTTCATCTTCAATTATTTTTTTTATATCCTTGATAGAATCAAGGGTTGCAGTGTCATCGGGTTTGGGTTTCAAAGATCTCCCCCAAATATCAATCATGTTATTGTAAAACTCTTTCTCTCTCTAAAATCGCTTTTGACGACTTCGTTGAAAAATCTTCGATTTTCGCCAGCGATTACTAGTGTATTCATTCACGACAACATGTGGTGGTTTTCCGCTTGGGTTACTCAAGGAGTTAGAAATAGCGTTAAGGACATTTAATACTTCGCTGCCACATATTGGTGGGTCAATCATCGTTTGTGTTGGTAGCGTAGAATACCAAGTCTTCATTGGAAGGGTTTTTATATAACGCAAAAACTCTTTTGGTGGGGCTAATCCATATGAATCGAAATAGACAATCCCACGTGGATCAATAGCGTATGCAACCCAGTGAGTTCCGGGTCCGGTGCTGTTATCTAAATTAATGATTCCGGTTTCAACGCTGTTTGGTTGATGTGGTAATTGATCTTTCATAAAGACACCTCTGAAGTTTTTAATCGCGAGTTTTTTAGCAGCATCGAGTAAATCAAAATTGGACATAGGAATCTTCGATTCCCGAGTCATAGACTCCTCAACAATTGGGTTGGAAATCGAAGATTTCTGAATTAATAAACCGGTCCTAGTCTTAGACCCTTTCCGCTGTACCACGAATACGGGGTTCCTGGTAGTCTTAGACCCTTTCCCTTTTTTTATATCCTTTCCCAGTTGCCTTCTTTAGTGCCATTCCTGCTGAAGTTCCAACGGCTCCTAACGCTGCCGCTTTAGCCACTGCTGGGGCTGCTGCTGCAATCAATGCTGGTATCGCAGCTAACAACGGGAATATACCGCCTGTTTTAATCATATTTTTGATAGCAGCCGCAGAGAGAGTAATCTGAACACCCTTTTTTGCTACTAGTGCATCATTGAAATGTTTCACCTGACGAGTTGTCAGCGATAGTTTATTTGCACCACCAGTCATTTGGTTGGGTTTCAACGTGATTGTGGTTCCACATTTTTTAGCTGATTCCGATTGCAATTTTTTTAATTGACCGGGAGTTAACGCAACACTAATAATACTATATGACATTATACATAATTGATTGATTCTAATGGAAAAATCCTTCGGATTTTCAATTACATATTTTCTACTGGGGCATCTACCACTCTCATTCTTCCTCCAACACCTTCAAGTAGCATTGATTTATCACTGAGAATGACAGCAACCGCTCTATAATTCGGGATAAGGATAGGAGGTACCCCACCAACTGGTGGACCAGTTGGGCGGGTTACACGGGCTTTAAAGTGTATATCAACGACAGATTGTCTTGTTAAATCAAGATGTTCCAGCGAAAAGTAATAAATCGGATAGAGGCTTTTAAAATCCAATTGTGATATTTGCAAACCAGTATCCACATTTTGATCACGTGACATATATGACAACAGGTTATGATACACGCGTGCAATATGATTCTGACCGTAATCAAGTTGTATATCCTCGGATGGTTCCTGCTGTCCGTTTATTCTCAGCGAGACTTCATTAACACCTAACTGATCAAATATCATATGGCTTCGTTCTTGATTACCAACTCGCGCATTATTCTGTAACGCTACGAATATATGACGTGGAGCTGAAACACCTTGTTTTGATGCCAGGTGCCATGTGAATGTACCATCAACACTGTCTTGTTTAATATCCGTGGTCACTGATAACCAACTTAACAACGACTTTCCTCCTTGGTCCATAAATGATAGTAGTCGTTGTTCTTCGGTGATTGATGGAGTTAACACTGGCATCCACAATGATAGTTTTGTTAAAATAATTACCGGGAGCAACCCCAGCATTACGCCAGATTGCATCATCATCAGTACCCTTTCGTACAAGCGCTACTGTGTGTTTAGCTCCATAAATAACTTTTCGGACGTTTCTACAGAATCCGAAAATATGATGCAGTGGAATAGCACATGAAAATCGTCGACGCTGCCCATGCAACGTTGCTACGCGTGTTGCAAATCCTAAATTGAGATTACCATTAACGCCTCCGAGAATATCAAACGCAGCTCCGGGTCTAGTTCGACGTTCTGGATTAGCTGCTTCCTGTTGATCGGCTTCTGCATTATCTCTAGCTGTTAACACTTTAATGAATTGAAGGTGGTCAGCGTTATCAGAGGTATCCTTTGCAAACATCATAGACGGACCAGCCGATCTTGTATAATCATCAGAATATCTCGCTAACCCTATGATTGTTGTAGCCACATCAACTTCACGGTCAATGGATTCAATTTCTTTTCCATCAATGAGATATCTAGCGCTTTCAAATAACGCCATAATACCGTTATTAACAAAACCAACTCGGACATTTGCGTTATTGTCATATGGGGTATCAGCTGCAACATTTGTTACAAGTTCTCCTTCGATTTCGATAAATGCCTCACACGGTAGAAAATATTTACTGGTATCATGAACTTGAAGTTCAATTCGCGATCGGAGATCTGGTTGTACTGCGTGATAAGAATAAAATTGAAAATCGCGTACAGAATCATTCTTGAGAACTGGGGTATCCATATCAAATGCTGGATCAGGTGACCTTTTGAACATTTTATTCTATTTATCAGAGTCTAAATCGTAAAATCGTAAACGATTTTTCATCGTCGTGGTTTTTTAAAGCCACTTCCCGCTATCATGTTTGCTATCATGTTATTTTGGTCCCCTTGATTTATCAAGGGAGTCACCAATGACGCTAATTTTTCATCTACTGCGTTATTTATAATTCTACTAACACTTGCAGGCATTTCCGCTGTAGACGGTAACGGTTTTGAAAATCCTTTGGATTTCATCCGTGATTTCACTAATGATGTTAATTTATTCTTCACAGTTGAAAACGCTTTTCCAGCAAGATCTCCAACAGCACCAATACCCTTATCACGAATAACATCAATTGCTTTCATTCCTAATTGTTTAGCCAACGGCATCACTTTTGGAGCCATTCTCGCAAATAATCCTAAAATGGTATTACCTAAACCATCTCCGTAGTATGCTCTATAAACCGGAAACCGTGAATTAACTACGTAGACGGGGGTTGGTTTATTATGATTGTAGTGTATGATCATTATTTGAAATCAGAAACAATTTTTCAATTGTTATTTATCTAATCAATTGACTTTTCAATTCAGTCACTATGATACCCACTTTCCACTAACTCGCCAATGAAATCTCGATATGTGCTGATATCCATGATACCACCCTGAAATAATCGTCTACAGATATCAGCTGCTTCATTAATTATTTCCGGTGAGTTATTTCCAGCTCGGAACCCTCCTACAAGAACCTCTAATCGTGATATATCACTGAGAACACTACCAGGACATGAAACGCTAGCGTTTCCAACTAGACCACTCCCCAGAAATTTCTTCTCATCGTATGGCTGTCTTATTTGGAGTTGAAATTTTCTCTTGAAGTCTCTGTATTCTTTCATCCTTCTATCTAAACTCCCAGTATTTATTTCATACACTATATCAGCCCATTCATTATGTGACATTCTATAATCCGAATAATTGTCCGTGAAAAACTTCTCTTGTGAATCATAGCTGTTAGCAGCGAATTCACCTAAATTGTCTATATCCTCGTTGAGAATTTGTTGTTTAGCGCTCTCGGTAAATATAATTGATTTAGGTAGTCCACTAACTAGTTCTTCCTGAAATCCTTTAAATTTTCGTTTCGAAGCGGTTGATATATCCTGAGGAAGTGATTGCAAGGATTTTTTTGTTTGTTTAGTTCTTTTTGCTATTTTTTCTAACACAGGAATAAGACCCTCTTCTTTTCTTTTACCGTCAGGATCATCTCCCAGTATAGCACGCTCTATCTCCTTCGTTGCTGTGGTTACTGGTTTAAACAATTCTTCAGATCCCGCAGCAAAATCAGTCTGAAGACTCTGTCGTTGTTGTAGTTTATTCCGTACAGAGTCACGAATTGGTACAAATCTCTTAATTGCATCTAATCGTTCACGAGCCAATCGGGTTGTTAATGCTTCATTGACCATTATTTGAAATCAGAAACAATTTTTCAATTGTAAAACAATTTTTCAATCCCGACCTAACACCAGTGACAAAGTCACCGTGGAAGTGTTTTAACAGCTCTATCAGTGATGAGGAAAGTATCATAATTGTATATAAAATAATTAATACTGATAGTTTCCTCACTTTTTTGACATGTCGGATGATTTTTGATACGGTCATGGAAGTGTTTTAACAGCTCTATCATTGATGAGGGAACTATCATAATTGTATATAAAATAATTAATACTGATAGTTTCCTCACTTTTTTGACATGTCGGATGATTTTTGATACGGTCATGGAAGTGTTTTAACAGCTCTATCATTGATGAGGGAACTATCAAAATTGTATATAAAAATAATTAATACTGATAGTTCCCTCACTTTTTTGACATGTCGGATGATTTTTGATACCACCATGGAAGTGTTATTTCATCCTATCATTGATGGCGAAAGTATCATAATTGTATATAAAAATAATTAATACTGATAGTTTCGCCACTTTTCTATTTCTAAAAAAAATGATTAATGGTCGGGCAATCAAATATGATAAATGGTCGGTCACAATCAAATAATGATAAATGGTCAATCAAAATTGTTCATTTTCTTGAATTAACGCCCGTAGGTTTCTAACTTTAGAATTAACCTCCTTTTTCAATTCGTATTCGTACCCCAATTCTTTTCGTATTCGTTCTACGATGGTATACAACGGAGCGAACACACTTACGTCACTGGAAAATGCGAGAGAGTCCCGAATAGAATTCTGAATTCTCTTGATGAGCGCATACTTCTTTGGTAGCATATACTTGTTAGTGCTAACTCCGTATTCTATATCCTGAAAATCAGACATGATTTGATCAGGATTTAACCCATCTGATAGTTCAATATCCCAACTTTTCAATTTTGAAATCTCGGATAAAATGCTATTCATGTTTTCAGAATTCATTATTCTATAATAATGATATATTTCTAAATGAAAAATATGACGCATTAGACGTAACTAAATCGAATTTTCTGTCCAGTCCCCTTTGAAATCGCAGATCGATAAATCCCCTCTGCAACTCTTCGTACTGAGGATCCACAAATATCGAAGTGCCTACCGGCGCTGGTTATCGGTTGAAATACTTTTTCTTCGTTAGTTATCGTATTCAAAGATTTCACAGGTCTCTTCCCAACCGTTTTGCATTTTCCAGTCTTCCCTCGTTTGGAATTTTCACTTTGTGTGATAGCCTGCAGATTTGATAAAGAATTATTCTTTGGATTAGATCGATATGATCAATGACAGAATCATCCTCGATCAATCCATAAAAACACTCAAATGCGAAACGATGATTGAGATAAGTTTTCGTTTCTCCCCCCTCCCTAACAGTAAATATCAAGTACCCTTGATTATTCACAACACCAACTGGTTTCTTCAGTCTGCGGTTTCTTACAACACCATCACTAGATGCTTCATAATTTGTGATCACAGGGTGTTGTCTGAATTCTTGGTTCATTCGTATACTAAATACTATTTGTCTAATTCATTGTTTGGTTCAATAATGAATCTTTCAATGTAGTCTTGAGGGGTTCTTATGATTTTATCCTTGATGTTGTCAGGGTCAAGGACCTTTTCAGGGTCAAAATTTCTGATTGATTGTCCATTTTTTATTCTTTTATCATAATAACGCTTCAATTCCCTGTATCGCTTACCACCGCAATTAAGACACAACTGAGATTTTCCCCTGACCCCAACTCCACATAGAATACAAGGTAACGGACCAAGGCTTCCACGTCGAAAGCTTTGCATATGATACCCACAGAACTCATTTCTGCATGATTTGTTACACGGGGTTACTGATCCAATCATAAGCCACTTACAGTGATTCATTATATAAAAATCTTTCATTTAAATGCTTGTTTTAATTATAGCATGAGGGAATTAAGGAGAACGCCTTCGAAAAATGCTGAATTCAATGCTGATAAGGAGTTTAAGAGATTATTAAAAATTAATCCTAAATTTAATATCGATAGACCCAAAAAACGTCCAAGAGACGGAAATATGAAAGAGTTTAAGAGATTATTAAAAATTAGTCCTAAATTTAATATCGATAGACCAAAAAAACGTAACAAACGTCCAAGAGACGGAAATATGAAAGAGTTTAAGAGATTATTGAAAATCAATCCTAGATTTAATCTCGATAAACCCAAAAAACGTCCAATAGACGGAAACATGAAAGAGTTTAAGAGATTATTAAAAATCAATCCTAAATTTAATATCGATAGACCCAAAAAACGTAACAAGAGATTATTGAAAATCAATCCTAGATTTAATCTCGATAAACCCAAAAAACGTCCAATAGACGGAAACATGAAAGAGTTTAAGAGATTATTAAAAATCAATCCTAAATTTAATATCGATAGACCCAAAAAACGTAACAAGAAATTACCCTGGAAAGATGCTCAATTCAATCTCGATATAGTTTCTAATACACCAAAGAATACAATTCTTGATAAAGCCATGATTAGTAAAATCAGAGATTGTTTTACTGAATTCAAACGTGATGGAGCATCTTATTGTTGGTCAACATTTCGAATTGATGGTGTTGTTGACGCTACCATGAATGATGAAAAAGCAGCAGTGATAATTTCACGTGTTGGGGAAAAACGGTATTTTTTCCGAATCAAATTCATTATTGAAGTCGATGGCAAATGGATTATTAGGGATAAATTTGAACCAATCCTCAAGAATAAAAAAGCTGTCATTGTGAGTAGAGATTCCAAACCAGGAATTCTAACCGGCATTGACAAACCATACTACGAAAGATCTTATCCCGTAACAGCAATGGTTTATGGGATATATCCGTTAAATGATAAACCCGATATCGCAAAACTAGCTCCTATGAAATATTCGTCAGGGCTTAATTGTGTAGCAGAACGAATAATAGAACACTTCACAAATGCATCCCGAGGAAATAAACTAACTGATCTGCGACGTAGGAAAATAACCGAATGGGAACTGACAGTGAAACAGCATGGTGCAAAGATTTCTGATATAGCTAAGTTAGAAACATCATTAAGATTTCCAATAACAGTTATGACGATAACCGGAGAGGTTTTATACGAACCGAAATATAACAAAAATGGAGCACCAATACAGATTATTGATCATAACAAACACGCGTGGACACCTGCGGTAACAATATTTCCACGAGAACGAACCGTGAAATATATCCCTAAGGAGTTTGTCGGGGATGTTTTCTATGAAGAGAGATTATTTGATGCTATTCATGCGTTGTGTAAGGATGATCCTGTGTCAGTGTGGTTACTTAGAAGTGATGAAGATCCCGAAATAGAATTCGATCAATTTGTAAAACCAAATGGTGAATTATATCGCGTTGAAGAATTAGATAATAGAATGAGAAAAATCGCTAGTGATTTTTCACCGGAGAATTCCCATGAAAAACTACTCACGGATAGTTTTACTATTCCATCAGTGGTAGCTCACTTCGCAAGAGAAAAAAACTCATGGCGTCCAACACGAAGTGATTTTCTCGAGGATGTTAAATTAAGTTGCGTCGAATTTGGTCATGGAGGATTGTGGAATACGAAATACTCACGTGATGGTATGATTTCAATTGATATAGCCGCGTGTTATCCCGGAAGTTTTCTCGGGTATGGAGAATGCGCTGAGTACTTCAAACGATTTGGACACCCCACGCATGAAATGACTCGTGTTGCGATTAATGGACCATTGCCTAATTTTGATTTAACCGGATTCGCTCGTGTGATATCATTTGAATTAGCTACAGGGTTACATCCGTGTAGTTATGTTTGGCTCGGTAGACATCTATCTGAAAAGGCCTGGATGCCAATAGTGCTATTGAGATATATGATTGATTGTGGTATGCTAATATCGTTGATTGTTTCCGAGGCTATTATATGCTATCGAGCTCAGAAAGAAGTTTGGCTACCACAACCCGATCTAGATCGTATAATCAACGAACTACGAAAACAATTCCCTGATTTCAATGAAGAAGAAATCATAAATTGGTCTAAGAAGTTATTTGAAATTAAAAAAGAACAAGCAAAAGATCTCGGACGAAGAATAATCGGTAAATTTACCCAGGGTGGACGATACGACAACGCAAAATATTCTTCGCGGTTGATCATAGATGTCGCTGAATACGATTTTATTGTAGCGGATTTAATGAAACAGGGAAAACTTGTATCCCGTAAGGATGCTTTTCTATCCAATGGTGAGAAAATGGGTACGGTTGTTACCTACTGTGATGGATATAATTCCCAGTACACACATTTGAGAAGTTCAATGCTAGCCTATGCTTCTATTAATCTATTTTCGATGATAAATAGATTTCCTAATACCGCGGTTAGAGTGGCCACTGATTCGATGTATATACACAATAAGTACAAATCAGCTGTAGCTAAATTCACAGATCCCGAAGAAAATTGGGGGCGTTGGCGATTTAAAAAGGAGATGCTACATGAGTATTGTGAATCCGCAGACGTTGCCATGGATGATAAATATCTTTGTTGTAACCGTATTGAAAATCAATCAGAATTTTCTAATGCACCACCGGTATCTGATCCAGTATGTAGATACAAGACAGTTTATTTAAACGGTTGTGGTGGGTCAGGAAAGACAACTCGTGCAATTGAATTATTTCGTCGGTCAACCATGATTGTGCTAACACCGACTCACAGACTCGCCAGAGAGATGATACAGCGAGGGGTAAATGCCTGTACTTACCATAGTTTATTTCGATGGAAGGGTGACAAATGGACTCCTGAGCGTATGGGTGATAAATTCATTCCTGAAATCATCATTTGGGATGAAATATGCACAGTGTCATTAGATGTATTACAAACATTTCTTGAGTGGTTGTTAAACAAAAACACAAAAGTCGTCATGTGCGGTGATCACGGCCAACCACCACCATTTGTCGGTGCATCTCCACATGAATGGCTAAGGGGTTTTGTAGACTATTATGAAGAAATTACCACTGATTATAGATCACTTGATGAACGATTACGAGAATTCAAAGCGCTAATTAGATTACAACCGGATAGAATCCAATGCGAAATAGCGCGTGAAGTGATTTCAGAAACTCCAATGAATGATTTCTGGGAAACATGGAGACCAAATGATTTGATAATTGCAAGTAGAAAAATAGTCAGGGACACACTTCAGATGAAGTTATTTGAATTACATAAAGAAAAATTTGCAACGCTTCCAGTACCCCTTTGTTATAGGCCATCGGATACACGAAAACAGAACATTGAAGTTGATATTCCAGGACAGAGTGAAAAACAAATTCTCGTATTAAATGATATTGTGCTGGTTGATATCAATGTCGTTGAAGATGCATTGCGTGCTAATAAATCCCCGTGGACGCTAGGATACGCAGCAACAATACACTCTTCACAGGGATTGACTATATCGGATACAATTGTTTGGATGGTGGATAATCACATCGAATGGTCGAATTTAGTCTATCTCGCAGTATCCAGAGTACGAAAAATAAATCAACTTCGAAGAATTGTTTTCGATGATAATGACACAACAATGGATGATATTGATGTTAAAATTATTGATAAAAAACTCTCCGGTTACAAACAACAGGATAAAAAAAAAACAACGAGAATTTGATATTGATGCTGAATTAATAATTACGCTGAAGAAACAACAGAATAATCACTGCGTGAGTTGCAATTGTATAATGCGTTGGCAGTATTCGGATAAGGATCCTCGCCAATTCACCGTAGACAGAAAAAATAACAATCTCGGTCATGTCAGAAACAATGTGATGTTGACTTGTCTTGAGTGCAATAGACGCAACGGTGCTAGTTAAGACCATGCGGTGGCAATTGAGTATCCTCGGGAATTACCTGTAGTTGTTGTCGAGTAAAACCCCGCTGAGGGGCAGTTGAATCCAGTTTATAGATTGCTGGTCTACCAGTTGATCGTGTTATAGTAGATATCTTGTGTGCAGTAACACTCCAAATAGGATCAGTAGCCCTTTTTCTACCCCCTTCAAGCTCTCCTGGTTCATATAAATACCTAACAGTGACATTACTATGAAGAATTGGTTCTTTGAAATCTTTTTGTGGTTGTACGGGTATTGACTTCTTTTTAATCGCATTGATAGGTTTCATGTTGATTGTTCTAGTAATCTCGTTATTCAGTGCAGTAATCACAGATGGTAATCTTTTGACCCATTCACGGGATCTTTTTTCTTGGATGAATTCTTTTGCGTATTGATATCCAAATAACCGCTCAGCAATCGTCCGATTAAATCGTTCTACAATGGCCTGATCGCGATGTAGCGCAGTATGCCCTCGTCGTATGGTGACATTATGATGTTTCATTGTAGATAACACTGCACCCTGAAATTCCTTGCCAGGATCAACCTGCAATAGATTTGGCCAGTGCAGAGGACCTCGTCGATAAATCCTTTCAAATGCAGAAGCCACTTCAGGTGATGATTTTGTTTTTAACGGTTCTGCTTCTTTGTATCGACTTGCAATATCAACTACGGTTAAAGCGTATTTGTAACCACGATCATGTGGCAGAAATAATATATCAGCCTGATGAACTTCATTAGGAACTGTCACATCAAAATGCGAGAATTGAATTTGTTTAGGCGGTGGTAGATAAATTTGCCAGAGTGCCTGTTTGGATAACCAATTAGCCGCAGTGGTTTTTTTCACTTTTGCAGCGCTAGCGAGTTTATGGACTGCTGATTTACCCCTCCAGTATCCTCTTGGGGAATAATAAATTGATTCCATATTATTAATTACCGGCACCTAACATCAATTTGCTTTTCATAGCCGATTTTATCAAAAATGAAGCCAATTTTTCTTTGAAGGATTTATCAGGAATAGCATTTAACGCATGAATTAATTTCACATCCGCGAGATGCCTGTTTTGCAGATTGCTGCTTTTATAAGCAACATCATGAAGGTGACAGGCCTTATCAATGGCGTTTATTGGTTCTTCACCGGGGTTGGGTTGATTTTGATTATTGAGTCTGATATCAAGTCTGGTTCCCGGTCCACAGTAGCTATATCCTGGAAGGTGCTTTTCTCCGGGGTACTTTGCCCATGGGGTTCCAGGGAGCTTTGCCAATTTGGCTGCGATATCACCTCCTCGTTTTTTTTTAAATCAGATCTCATAGACACAAATCTAAATTTCTTTGTACCACATTGCACGCATTTACCAGAAAGCGCTGATCGGTTATTTTTAGTTGTAACCGTCGTCACATCATCTGTGCCAGTACGCGTTTTACACTTCACACAATATAGATCCATAATTTATGTATAGAAATATGGATATAATTGATTTTTCAGCGACTAAAAGAAGAGAACCGGTTAAGCATCATGCAGCGCTACCAAACTCTATCCGGATGATTATAATCGGGCCATCTGGATCTGGTAAAACGCAATTGTTACTCAATTTAATAATGAGATGGACGAAGTGGGATAAGTTGTATTTAATTGCCCCTAGCGTAGATGATCAACGATGTTATGAAGTGCTAAAAGATTTTAATGAAAACGCTTCAGAAATTAAGGGTGAGAACGCCATTGAATTTATAACCGATATCGATGAAGCACCGAGTATTGATGATATTGATGGAGATATTAACAATTTAGTCGTATACGACGATATAATGTTGGATAAACAAAAAAATCCTGCTAGGATCTTTTCCCGGGGGCGTCACAAAAACACTGACGTGATATATGTCACTCAACGCTACACTCAGGTTCCAAAAGTCATCAGAGATAACTGCAATTTATTGTCTGTATTCAACGGAGTTGATACTCATACTCTTAGAAATATTTGGCAGACATGGTGCTCTGATATGGACTTCAATCAATTTCGAGATTTCTTTAGTCATGCTCAGTCGACTCCGCACGGATTCGCAACAATAAATCTACATGATCCTCGGACACGATATCGTATCGGACTGGATCAAATATTTGGTTAAAATCATTTATTATTTTTGTTAACCCATAGCAGCAGAGAGGGTGGATGACAACAAGTTGCGAGCAAAATTGATTAAAAAATCGTAAAATCTCCGTTTTCATTTTTTTAGTTAAAATGAGATTTCGTAGGGAAGGCTCGTTAAGATTTCAATCAATTTTTTGTCTGAAAACGTTGTAGGGTTTTCCCCTGAGATATTTTTTTTTGGTTAAAATGAGATTATAGGACGGCTCGTTTTAGGATTTCAATCAAAATTTGTCTAAAAACGTTGTAGGATTCACCCTCTCTGCTGCTTATCCATATTGAATTATGTCTATGTATCTTTAGAGATTATTTATATTTCACAACCATTGTAACCCTGCTTTGTTATTTAAAGCCGTAGAAATATATACGAGTCAGTTTATGTTCTCTAATATGAAATAAATTTGATCTTTAATCATCTTTAAAGAAAAGTGCTTTCGAGGGTAAGTTCTTTGTTGTTTGCGTGAGTCATTCAACCAACTTATTCGTCATTTGCGAAAAAAAAAACATCGAGCGGTCATGGCCCGGTCAAAACGTACCCAGCGTGTTTATCAAAATGGCCAGGATATGTCCACCTGTAGTGTAGTTACAAAGAGCAGGTAGACCGAAGAAAATTGCTATGTTCTTTACTATCGATGATAAAATCACTATAATTTAGTTTAGTCATGCCTTCCCCATAAACAACGTGAAAACGAGAATTGTTATACCTCACTATGTAAAGCGTTGCTAAACAACAAAAACGTAAATAAGAAAAAAATTAGGATATAGAATATAAGGAAGTCTGTGTCTACAACTAATACAATTCCGAACAGGCTCAAGATATGCAAAATTATTCAATAAGCCGTTCCATATGTAAACTTGTACACACCTCAAATAATCAATTGGTTTCTAAAGTAGAAAAAACATTACTTTGAAATATATCAGCGTGCATTTGGTGCTCTTTTTGAGTACATATTACTTCCTTTGAGATGTAAAATGCATTGCACTGGATGTCGATAATACGATTCATGTAAAGATATATGACATATAGATTGCAATCACGTAGGTCATTTTGGAAGAGCTGTAATAGTCATCATTATTTTCTTTCGGATAAATCTACATGCAGCGATAGTTTACGTATAAGTCATTTGATTACGATTATCACGCACGCGTACATCAAGACTACCTGTTTGTAATTAATAGCTCTATTGATATCTATTGATAAAACGTTAACATAAAGTCAACATCTTCCTACATCTATCTATCTATCTATCTATCTATCTATCTATCTATCTATCTATCTATCTATCTATCTATCTATCTGTCTGTCTGTCTGTCTGTCTGTCTGTCTGTCTGCCTGCCTGCCTGCCTGCCTGCCTGTCTGTCTGTCTGTCTGTCTGTCCGTCCGTCCGTCCGTCAATTTATATATCTATGTATCTATCCGTTCGTCCGTCCGTCCGTTTGTCTGTCAATCTATCTATCTATCTATCTATCTATCTATCTATCTATCTATCTATCTATCTATCTATCTATCTATCTAATAAAACTGTTTGTTAAGATCTCTATCGCAATACTCACATACATAATCTTTGTAAATAAGGTTGACTGTATATAACAATATTACAATTAAAACAATAGATGAAGATAATGTGTAGGTAATAGGCGTGAATAAAGGAAGATATTGTATATAGCATTAGCTCAATTTCCTGTCTAATATTAAAAGCAGTATGTATTTCTCACTTGTTACGTGCAGGTATGTATTGACCAATCGAAAATATAAAGGTGCTAATACTTCCTTTTCCAACTCTAAGGTTACCAAATATCTTCATCTAGATCATTATTTTGAAGGGAATATATATATATATATATATATATATATATATATATATATATATATATATATATATATATATATATATATATATCACCATGGTGCTGCTTGAATAAGGTTAGCGAAAGAAGCATTGGGACAAATTTACCTACCAGTGTCTGTGTGATTGGCTCAATTTTCAAATACTGTCACGGTGATCTCTTTCACAATACCGTGCACATGATCGCCAACAGACAAGTACAATTAACACGTTAAACATTGTTGATCTTTCAAGTAGATACAAATAAAGTGGAGCCATTGATGTCATTAGGCTATAGTGTACTAGCTGTTGGAAGTTTTCTCAGTAGGGTTTGGTGTAATAGCTATTGAAATTTCCTCATTAGGGTTTGATGGGAATGTTCCGACAGAAATTAGAGAAAACAAATTATTAAGGTATAAATCAACGCTACAAAAAATGATGACATACAAAATCCAATGCGTAGAAAGTATGCTATTTCCTTATTTTGCGTATCACCAGGGTCGGACCTGCTATAGGGGCCCAGGGGGCCCGGCCCCCTTTAAAAAACAAAACAAAAAACCCCCTATTCACTGCTTTTGATAAAAGATGCAAAGGGGGTTCCGAATTTTTTTTTAATTTATTTATTTTTTTAAAAATATCTTTTTAGTGTTTTTAAAACATTGCAGTTTTTAGTTACTTTTGTTAGATCCCTTTTTCAAGGTTCAGATAGCACCAGATTGCACCATTTTGCATCCTTGAAAAAAAAATGTCCGGGGGGACATGCCCCCGACCCCCCTAGAAGGCTCGGCGCTTCGCGCCTTCGCTTAACCCAATAACAAGTTTGGCCCCCCGCCTTGAAAAACTTTGGTCCGGCCCTGATCATTATGCTTTAAAACAGAAAAATACTTTGGAAGAAATACCACAACCTTTCATACAAGTTCATTTTGATATATATCTATAAAAAATCAATTTTTGCGTGATGTTTGATATGTTCGTTATATGATTTTTTTGTACAGGATTATAACACACCTACAATTCTAGCTTTTCGTATTTTGAGACCTCCATCAAGAATATATTTATATTTTTTGAGACTTTGTATATGTTTATGTACATCAATCTCATCACGTATCGCATTTATTCCGCCGTAATCTTTTCCACATTACTGTTTTTAATTGATTTTTTTAAAAATAAATTTTGAAAGTCAGCTGCATAAATGGAAGCTATTATTTTTTGGGACACATTATATATATATATATATAAAAATCAAGTTTTGTGTGATGTTTTATCTTCTGTATCTCTACAAGTATACCTCGGTAATAAACTATTTAAAAAATATATCTCTGATTAAGACGATTTTTAGATTATTAGTTTTCAAACTGTATACTTATATTACAATATTATCAAATTGTTAATACCTTGAGTAATATTACAATCCATAACGTGCATTAGATAAACAAAAGTGTACAGGTTTCGCTGTATGAATATAATAAAGAAGCAATTCACAAGGTCCACAGAGGCAAAACATTTTCCCATAAAAAAGACATTTATTCTACGTGGAAACATTTACTCATACGGCTTATTGTACCATCAAGAATAAAGGCATGTGGTAGACATATGTTTCATTTAACCACACACTGTCTGACAATATCACGTAATTTCGTGACAAATTTAATAATAATGAAACATATTGCAAGAGAGAAAGAAGAAATAAATGAAATGACAATGTATACATTAATTAAGATACCATCTCCTAACAGATAAATCGCATACCTAGCACCAAGTGAATCAAATGTAAGCTGTGGTGTTCCGTTCCTTGAATTTTCAGTCATTCTCAATAGTTGCTTGGAGAGTTTTGTGAGCCTAACTGTCAGCATACTTAGCCTAACTGTCAGTCAGCATACTTAGCCTAACTGTCAGCATACGTAGCCTAAGCATACTTAGCCTAACTGTCAGCATGCTTAGCCTAACTGTCAGCATACTTAGCCTAACTGTCAGCATACTTAGCCTAACTGTCAGCATGCTTAGCCTAACTGTCAGCATACTTAGCCTAACTGTCAGCATGCTTAGCCTAACTGTCAGCATGCTTAGCCTAACTGTCAGCATACTTAGCCTAACTGTCAGCATACTTAGTGTAAATCGTCTAAAACTAAGTACTAATTTGACTAAAAAAATTGATCTTTCGTAATTTATTTGAAAATCAGATTCATGGATTATTTTGAACTTAGAATTTATTGATGATACAAAACTGTTTCATGAACATAATTCTTTTATGACAAGCAATTGCACACATGTCTATATCAGATTGATTTATTAAAGGGCAGTACCGGACACTTACGCGGATATTGCAGAATGCAGCTTGCAACAATTGGAAGTGTAGGTTTTAACTCGGACTTCGTCGTCCAACAGTTCTGTTCGGGACAATATCGGTCCAATGTCTTTAAGTACTTGTTTTCAGTCCTGTCTATGCCTCCTAATACACAAATCCTACTGTCTCTGTCAAAAATGAAAAATAACTCCCGGGTCGGGGTCATACAAGAACATAACTTAGACAGGCCACATTTTGGATCAAACCAAATCAGATTTCCACCAGGCGTAGCCATATATACATTGGTATCCAACAACACAGCCTGGCCACCAGAAAATGAAAGTGGAAGGTCCGGCAAGTGTTCAGTAACGTTCGTGATTGTATTCAGACATCGAACACAAGGCAAGTCACGTCCGTCTGAGGCTTTGCCACCAAATATATACAGACATTGCTGATACTGAATAACCAAAGGATTTGAAATGTTCTCCTCAAGGTGTCCGATGGTCGAATATAGTTTTGTTCTTGGATTATATTTCTCGATGAGGGAAAGTTTCTCGCCACCGATCAGATAAATGTTTTCATTAACGGATACCATGGAGTGATTAAAACGTTCACAACATAGTTTGGGGCATGTCCTCCATTTATTTTCGATGACGTCATATTCCAACAGTTTTCTGCTGGAGCGCCCTCTACCACCGGAAATGAATATGTACGGACACTCATTGCGGATTTGGGAACAAACTGAGAAGCCTTGTCCGAACTTGTTCACCTTTTTCACACATTGTTTGTGGATGATCATATTACTGTAAAGTTCCACAATTATAACCGTCTGATTTTCAGTGGCGTCATTTCTGACAAAGAGCACACCATACTGAACACAGTTTTTGTAAATATTTGCATCAGGGCAAATCATTTTGCTTCCATTTTTCTTCAACATATGCTTGCACTCCGCACAACCATGAAGAATGTAGAGTTTATCGGATTCCTCAATATCTTTGTAGAAATTCATGCAGTGTTGCATGAGTTTATTATCAGTACTAAACGTTCGCAGTAAACAGAGGTGGAGAAAAGAATGAAAATTTTCTTCACTGAGTTGCAAATCTGCAGGACACCCATCAGAAAGAAACTTCGCCAGTTTCCTCCTATCCCCTTCAGGTAGATTTTGAATGTAAATACGCTCTTTCAGGACTGGATTATCATTCTTTAGAAAGCATACTTCCTGTGGGTAACGCGCCATTTCCTTTACTTGGAACATTTTTTACAGTTAGAACTACTTCACATATGGAAAACACACTATTCCATCGTACTTAAGGTTAATTTTGGAAAAAATGTAGTTTCATCAGTCAGCCTGGAATATAAAAACTGAAAATAATCTCATCGTTAGAGGACGTTAGAAAAATAATCAGTTATAGAATATGTAAATATGTATTGCCAATCCCTTTGATCTTACTCGTTAACACACACACACACACACACACACACATATATATATATATATATATATATATATATATATAATTATTATTATTATTATTATTATTATTATTATTATTATTATTATTATTATTATTATTATAACCCATGCCAATGTGTTTGTGTGGCACCCAGACATAGCTTTGTTTTCAACCATGATTGCGTTGGGACATTATCAAATATAGAATACCATCATTATATTCAGACATGAATAAGAAAGAAAAGCGGAGAAAAAAATAAATCAGTTATATTTCATTAGAACAGCATGATATGTTATATAATCTAACTTAGAGTTAGTACATTCTAATCGTTTTTAAAATTGCATGAATTTAGCTTATTGGAATAAGCTGTCAGATTAATAGGATTTGAATGTAGTAAATCCTTGTCTTTCATTTTCCCGCAAATAGGTATACCACTTCAAGCGTCAGGTAAAGAGAAAATCTTAATGAAGCTTAATTTCCCTTGCAGACATTATAAATAGAAAGAAAAGGCATTATTTATGAATATCCCTTATGATTATATAGTAGGGTATGATGTTAAAAAGAATGCCGCAGAAAACAGTATGTATGTATGTATGTATGTATGTATGTATGTATGTATGTATGTATGTATGTATGTATGTATGTATGGATGGATGGATGGATGGATGGATGGATGTATGTATGTATGTATGTATGTATGTATGTATGTATGTATGTATGTATGTATGTACGTACGTACGTATGTATGTCTGTGTGTGTGTAATTAATGAAGACGAACATATAAGTTGACAAAAGATATTCAATAAATTACCTGTTTAACGATAAAAGTATCTATACTCGTTCCATTTCAATGTACCGAATTACTGACTCGAAGTATCATTCAGTTACTGTGCACATAGAATGCACGTGTATCCATTTATATACAAGACGGTCATTACGACAAATCACGTAAGAGTAAATACGTTGTCAAGTGAACAACAAATCAACAACTCTAAACAAGAACTTATTTCCCAGCTACAAACCAACTACACCTTTCATAAATCACCTCCATACGAGCTTTCATGTACGTTAAAATTAATATAGGCATGAAGCATGTGTTTGTATCTTTTCATGAAAAAAATATTTCCATTGGTAGTATAAACTGACATTCTACGTTGTAAGGCAAACATCTTATAATAATGTGAACCTTCTGCATATTTTGCATGTTTATTTCTTCTGTCCCTGTTTGATTCTTTGTTCCCGATACTAATGTTAGGATTGAATTTTTAGTTAAATTAATAAGATTGATATTTTCTTTAAATTGTATTATTAAAGCAATGTTTTATTCATATTTTTTTCTTATAACATGCTTTTACCCACTGCACACATAATCACGGAGATTTTAAAAAAAATTATTTCATGTTTTGCTTTATAATAACTCTTGATTTAATTTAATTTAATTTGCAATTAAATATTAGTTAATACTCACCGGTTCAATTACCCTTTCATCTTACGATGGAGAATCATTATGGATTCCTCATAAATCATATCATGGCCGTCTCATATTTTTCAGCCGAGGAAACGGGCTTTGATAGTACCTGACAAGAACACAACCAAGTCACTACAATCTGTCTCTGTCGCTATGAACTGCATCAACATATATTCCATTGCTTTCACACATGAGTTCATTCCGAGCTAAATAAAATCTCTACACTTGACGGTACATTAAACATCGCGGTATAATATGTTTCGAATGGGTATAGGTCTAGTTTTCACTGAATGGATGTGGGTATTCGTGTTTATAAATAGCTAAAAACCATTGAAATATATATCGTATATATTCCCGTGTATGTAGTCACTTTACAAATATTTTATTTTGTGCCGTAGAGAGCGATTACAGTCCCTAGGGTAAGAAACACCAAGACATCTCATAGGTTTTGTTGAAACAAAATATTTTTTGGATTAAATTAAAGTGTTGATCAGTCGTGAGCCCCCTTACGGGGCCGGGCTTTGGTGATATATCCCTGGTTGTCCAAGACCGCTAATCGGCCTTGATTTTATATATTAAACTTTAAATAAATTAGTGCCATTGTTAGATGGATATAATGGCGTGAACACACACACACACACACACACACACACACACACACACACACACACACACACACTTAAAATTAAAATCAGAAAGGAACGTCTATGTATGTATGTATGTATGTATGTATGTATGTATGTATGTATGTATGTATGTATGTATGTATGTATGTATGTATGTATGTATCTATGTATGTATGTATGTATGTATGTATGTATGTATGTATGTATGTATGTATGTATGTATGTATGTATGACTTTATTTCCTCTTCCACAGAGATTACATCAGATTAATCAAATTCAGGATAATACAAAATCATGAAATGCAACAGAACAGAGTATTAATTTTTTTTTAAAAAATGGTGAAAAGTATACCAGTGTAATTATCAATGTAGTTCTTTCTACATTACATATTTGCTTATGCATACATATATATATATATATATATATATATATATATATATATATATATATATACATCTACGCAAATGTACACACATACAGATACATATATATATATATATACATATATATATATATATATATATATATATATATATATATATATATATATATATATACACACACACACACACACAAACACATATATGCAACGGGATATTGATAATTATCAAAGATTATATAAATTTACTTAATGTGACAAACTTTCTCTGGTTTCAGTATATTACAGCTGTCTTTCATGGACAGGAATTGTTCCATTCAACTAGCATTTTCAATGAATTAACAATTACACCTCAGCGAAGATTTATTTTAATTAATTCGTTTGAAAGTATAATTTTAATACTATTAAAACAAATTTAACTATTCTTTTTTTATAATAAATGCAATGCATACCGTGTAATCAAAATGTATTGCAGATGCGACACTCTCATTTGTTTTCTGTAGAAAAAGTTAAGATTGCAATAAATTAACTCCGAAGTGACTTAATTGTTGACACAGGCTGGACACATCTTGTATATTACATATATTTATCGTAGTGACTTAACTGTTGACACAGGCTGGGCACATCTTGTATATTACATGTATTTATCGTATATTGTATATTACATGTATTTATCGTAACTGTCAGTGCATTAATGAAAATGGCATATGGTAGTCCCATTGATACAAGATTTTGTTTTTGGAAACCGCGTATAAACAAAGAGAATTGCCTTTATTTGAAAGAAGTGTCTTACAGGTAAAGCGACAATGAGCGCACTTAGTGCATTATATGGTTAACACGGGTTTAGTGTAGGCTTATAGACACACGTTTTGTGATATAGTAAAATATAAACATGCATTCTTATGTATGTATGTCTGTCTATCTGTCTGTCGGTATGCATGCATGCATGCATGCATGCATGCATGCATGCATGCATGTATGTATGTATGTATGTATGTATGTATGTATGTATGTATGTATGTATGTATGTATGTATGTATGTATGTATGTATGTATGTATGTATGTATGTATGTATGTATGTATGTATGTATGTACGTACGTTCGTGGCCCCGAGTGGCCGAGTGGTCTAAAGCACTCTCCTCGGCCAATGTGGGTATGTGAGAAAGCTTGCCAGTATCTTCTCGTGGGTCTGTGATTCTTTCCATAGGGTTTTCCCGGGTTCTACGTACGTACATTTCATTGAATGTCTCTATCCAAATAATTTTATAAGAGCACGTTTGTATTTCCAGAGAAAATAATCACTCTAAGTCAATACTTGGACGAAATAAAATTCATCCCAACTGGTAATAGCATGTAGAATGATGCCATGTAGACTTCAAAGTGTTTTAATATCATAATCAAGACCAAACAGTCATTATCGATTGTGGTGCTTATTAAGATGTTTAGAAAAATGGCAACACCGTTTTATCTTCTTGAATCAATACTGCTGCAACCCCAACATCATCTGCAACAACAGACAGTTTAAATGAGTGATTGAAATTTAGAGATGTTTGAACTATTGCACTCTTAAGTATGGCCTTTAAATCTTCAAAGTCTCCTGACATTCTTCAGACCGATGAAATTTGGTTTTCTCGTTCAAAAAATTTGTCAGGGGTTCAGCAATAACGGAAAAATTGGAACAAACTTTCCGGTAGTATCCAGCCATACCCCAAAATCGCATCAGTTGTTTTTACTAACAGGCATAGTGAATTCAGAGATAAAATTGACCATAGCATATATAGGATTAATTTAATTTTTCCCATGACGTGTGCTAGAAATGTTACACGAGCATGGTAAAACTTGCTTTTAGATAAATTAGAAGCGAGTCTGTCAAATAATTTCCGAATTGTCTCTAAATGATCTTTCCATGTGTCGTTGTATATTATGACATTATCGATTAAGTATCACAATTATCTAGACCAGACGTAATCATATTCATTAAACGTTGAAAATTACTAGGAGAATGTTTTATCCCAAACAGCAGCATCACTTTATATTGATAACGTCCATCTGGTGGGACGAATGTCGAAATTTCTGTTGCGCTTTCCGTAAGTGGAATTTGCCGAATTTCTTTCAGAAGGTCAATTTTGGTGACGTACTTTGCATTTCCAATTGTATCAGTGCAGTCATCTATTCTTGGTAAATGAAATGAATCTGTTTAGTCAGAATGTTCACCTTTCAAGATTCGGTGCACATGCAGAAAGTATTAACTAGTTCGAGACACTTATGCATGGTGAAATCCAATAACTTCTGCTTGGTTCTATAAACTTATTCTCCAGCAAATACTGAATTTAAGTTTTAAATAATTCCTGTTTGATAAGGTTCATCATGTACGGGTGTTGCCTCAAATGTGTGGGATTTACAATTGTGACGCTATGGTATATTTTTATTTGTTCTTGTAGGAACATCAGGAAATACTTGTTCATATTCAAATAATGACTGTTTTAGTACATTAATTTCTTCTTGTTGCAAATGTGAACATTCATAGTCTAAATTATTCATAATTTCGGAATTGCTAAGACTTGTCACTTCAAAATCAATACAGTTTCATTACATTCCATCCTTTAAATCAGCAGGGACAGGTACAAGTATATTTATTACATGATTAACCTGGTTATCTCTGTAACATAATTAGTACTCCTTTCTTAAATGTATACTCCAGGAGTACGATTATAATACTTTAACTCATTTTCTTCTTAGCATTGTAAGGGTCATGATACCTAATCTGAAGAAAATTCTAAACAATTAACAGAAAGAGAGAAACTCTAACAACAGACTGAAAACTTGTCTCCATTGTAGCTCTAACAACAGACTGAAAAGTTGTCTCCATTGTAGCTCTAACAACAGACTGAAAACTTGTCTCCATTGTAACTCTAACAACAGACTGAAAACTTGTCTCCATTGTAGCTCTAACAACAGACTGAAAACTTGTCTCCATTGTAGCTCTAACAACAGACTGAAAACTTGTCTCCATTGTAGCTCTAACAACAGACTGAAAACTTATCTCCATTGTAGCTCTAACAACAGACTGAAAACTTGTCTCCATTGTAGCTCTAACAACAGACTGAAAACTTGTCTCCATTGTAGCTCTAACAACAGACTGAAAACTTGTCTCCATTGTAGCTCTAACAACAGACTGAAAACTTGTCTCCATTGTAGCTCTAACAACAGACTGAAAACTTATCTCCATTGTAGCTCTAACAACAGACTGAAAACTTATCTCCATTGTAGCTCTAACAACAGACTGAAAACTTATCTCCATTGTAGCTCTAACAACAGACTGAAAACTTGTCTCCATTGTAGCTCTAACAACAGACTGAAAACTTATCTCCATTGTAGCTCTAACAACAGACTGAAAACTTGTCTCCATTGTAGCTCTAACAACAGACTGAAAACTTGTCTCCATTGTAGCTCTAACAACAGACTGAAAACTTGTCTCCATTGTAGCTCTAACAACAGACTGAAAACTTGTCTCCATTGTAGCTCTAACAACAGACTGAAAACTTGTCTCCATTGTAGCTCTAACAACAGACTGAAAACTTGTCTCCATTTTAACTCTAACAACAGACTGAAAACTTGTCCCCATTGTAACTCTAACAACAGACTGAAAACTTATCTCCATTGTAGCTCTAACAACAGACTGAAAACTTGTCTCCATTGTAGCTCTAACAACAGACTGAAAACTTGTCTCCATTGTAGCTCTAACAACAGACTGAAAACTTGTCTCCATTGTAGCTCTAACAACAGACTGAAAACTTGTCTCCATTGTAGCTCTAACAACAGACTGAAAACTTGTCTCCATTGTAACTCTAACAACAGACTGAAAACTTATCTCCATTGTAGCTCTAACAACAGACTGAAAACTTGTCTCCATTGTAGCTCTAACAACAGACTGAAAACTTATCCTGAAAACTTGTCTCCATTGTAGCTCTAACAACAGACTGAAAACTTGTCTCCATTGTAGCTCTAACAACAGACTGAAAACTTGTCTCCATTGTAACTCTAACAACAGACTGAAAACTTATCTCCATTGTAGCTCTAACAACAGACTGAAAACTTGTCTCCATTGTAGCTCTAACAACAGACTGAAAACTTGTCTCCATTGTAGCTCTAACAACAGACTGAAAACTTATCTCCATTGTAGCTCTAACAACAGACTGAAAACTTATCTCCATTGTAGCTCTAACAACAGACTGAAAACTTATCTCCATTGTAGCTCTAACAACAGACTGAAAACTTGTCTCCATTGTAACTCTAACAACAGACTGAAAACTTATCTCCATTGTAGCTCTAACAACAGACTGAAAACTTGTCTCCATTGTAACTCTAACAACAGACTGAAAACTTGTCTCCATTGTAGCTTTGTCGTGCCCTAATTTTACTTTTAACTTAAACCACTGGATGCCAAATTCAAGCATAAATACGTGGAAAATTCTAGACTTACATGTTGACCCTTGATCAGATTGGAAAGATCTGAAAAGACCGAATTGTGAAGAAAAAAACCTTTATCAATGCTTTTAGTATTGTTTTGTTTTAATATTCCTCAAACAAATTACCTGTGATAATAGTTTTTACATTATGGTAACAAGTATTGGTTACCTGAACTGGTCTTAGATAAGAGACCAACACAATTTGCCATAATACTGCTAAATGGTTTGTCATATCAGAAAGGGGTTGCAGATGAGCCTTAGGTATCTTCTGATTGGGTGTTCCTACTATGTGACATGTATGACAATAACTGCAGTATTTACACACATCACTTGGAATGTTTGGTCAATATAAGTGATTCAAGATTTTGTGATAGGCTTATTAATCCCTAAATGACCAGCCATATGAGTTTCATGGGTCAGACTAAGAAGTTCCTGTCTGCGTAATTTTGGAATTGTAATCTGATATTTCACTGACCACTCAATACTAGCAGGTTCCTTACGTGGTCTCCATTTTCTCATAAGAATCCCATTTTTGAACGAAATAAACAAACAGTTACTTCAGTGGCTTCAGTTCATACAATGGTCTTTTGAAACAAACGGGATATCTCAAGATAAACAAGTAATTGTCATTTATCACCATGCCTAGAATAAAGAAAACGAGTAGTTAAGAGAGGATCACTGTGATCAATACCTTTTGATTGGTCCAAAACAAGGAGTGAAAGTGACCTCTTCAAAAGTCTGACCAATACATGTGTTAGCTAGAGGAATACATTTCTGTTCAACATCATTCTCACGAGCTTTCTTTGCCATAGCTCTAGCAACTGCACAAGTTGGGTATAAATCAGGGAAATCTTTTCAATGTTCGTTAGTCTTGCAATAGATACATGTAGGAAGAGATAAGGGCTTCTGATCAATCTTATCAGAAACGTGATTTCTAAACGTTGTTCCAGATTGAGATTTGAAAGGGCTTGTATTAGGTTGAAATACGTTTTTAACGAGACGACTGCTGTGTGGAAGACTTGCTGGCACAACAAACTTTATGAGCCAAGGCATACTCGTCAGCAGTACGAGAAGCATTTCCTGAAGTTTCAACCTTAGACTTATGAAGATAAGTCTTATAGTCACTATGGAAACAGTTCCTGAACTCGTGAACTCTTCAACTAATATGAGTTGTCTGAAATTTTCATAGTCTTGATACACTTTCGTGGCTATGCACCATATATTAAATAACAGATCTTCTACTCCTTTTACTTTTGCTAAGTTTTTCTTTGTTAGATCCTAACGTTTGTCCATAAGCCTCACAGACTAACCCATACAGATTCATTCTTTTACCAGCTCATAGTCAGCACTCCGCTGTATTGACAGGGATGAATATATATCGCGGGGTCTGCCAGAAAGTGTACTTTGTAATAATTGAGTCCAATGCTTCCTTGGCCATTTCAAATTTTTTGTATTTGCTTTCAAAACCTGGGCAATATTTATTTAATTCTTTTTCTCTGAAAAGAGGGCACTAACCTAATATTCTGAGAAACATCAAAACTTGTATTTGTATTAAAGTGGTGGATTCATTTTCACTTGGCAGCTAAAATTCTTTCAACCTAAATTGATATTCTCTTTCTACTTATTTCTTTCTCTCTGCAATTCACTTCTTTTTCTTTTTGCATCCGTATTGATATTTCATTTTATTTTTAAAGCTACATTTAGCATCCGAATCATAGACATACATATACATCTTTTTGTAAATGCATTTGTCTCTCTCTCCTCTTTCATCAATTACATTTGGGTTTCTTCTTTATGAAACTGTATTTTTCTCTTTCTTCACTTTCTCCAACTGCATTTGCTTTCTTCTTTCTCTTTCTTACGCTAAAGCTTTCTTAACTCTAATTCATTTTAATTTGAATTTAATTTAATTTAACTCTAATTCATTTTAATTTGAATTTGAATTCCTTAACCTTTTTTTTAGAATCTGATACAGACTTACTAATCTTATCCAGAATACTCTTTTTTCCACCAAATATTGGGACCAAAATATGTTTTTTATTTCTTGCTTTGTTAAAGAAGTATTTGCTTTGAAAGATCCTATTTTCTAGCAAGTTGAATCAATTCATCCTTTCTGAATGAAGAAGATTTAAAATTAAAGATTTATATAACATTCTAAACTTCTTGTCGATTTCAATAAAGATTTAAAAAATGTGACATAATTACTGGGATTTAGAAAATTCTGGAACAAAGAGAATCAAATTTTCAAAAAGAAAGTGTTCTAAAAATACTTAGCTAACTTGGCATCCCAAGGACGAGCGCCCAATTTTCTGTTACGACTTTATACTATCAAAACAAGTAACGGAAAAGAATGAAAGACACAAAGCTTTGTAAAATTTTACAAATAATGTATTTCCTAAGAATACAAAATAAAAATGAAGAAAAGGATTTTACAGTATTGCGAATTAAATTCCAAACTAATTGAAGAATGAAAGAGACAAGTATTAGCATTTTTTCCTGAATAAAATTCAGTAAAGGTCCAGTATAAATAAAAATACTGCAGGCGATGACCTGTCGGTAATAGCTCCTAATGTGTTGATGCGCGAACAGTCTTTTGTTGAGTCACATAAATATAATTAAATTTTTGAAAAGACTATAAATTATAACTTATGTCCTATCCAATAATACTATCAAAGTACCTTTCTAATTTTAGAGAAAATACTCACTTAATAAATAAAATTCGTCCCAACTGGACACAACATAATACAGTTTGGAAGTTCTAGATGTTAAAGCACGAATGATAAAATCCTATCAGTTACAATGTAAATAGGGGCCCGAATGGCCGAGAGGTCTAAAGCGCTCACGGTTACGTATCACTGCCATCTCATCTCTGTCTGCGTGGGTTCGAGTCTCGAGCTCAGCCAATGTAGTTATGTGAGAAAGCTTTGCCGGTAGCTTCTCATTGGGTCGGTGGTTCTTTCCGGGGTTTTCCCAGGTTCTTCTTTCACCATGGACGCCATGCATAGTCTATATTGTACTGAACAATGGCGTTAAACCCTATTATAACAATGTAAATAGTTCTTTACTTGACCTCACGTCACCATTAGCATTTTCTATAGAAATAAACATTACCTAATGGAAGAAAAAAGTCTAAAATATTCCCGATGCTTACTAAACAAAAGCAATAACCTGTAGATTTCACTTAGTAAACTACATCCCCATTAAACATTTACTTCTTCTATTAATACTATTACTGATTTTAAAACATAAACATAGATAATAATTTAGCTACGTAGAAGCTGTTCTATAATTGTAATTCTTATATACATCCATACTAGGTCAGGTGAAAGAACTAGATACATAGAATTGAATTAAAAGAATTCAGTGCAGGTGTTATAATATATCATATATATATATATATATATATATATATATATATATATATATATATATATATATATATATATATATATATATATATATATATATATATATATATATATATATATATATATATATATATATATATATATATATATATATATATATATATATATATATATATATAGTTTCCAGGTGATATAATTGTATATACATGGATTAGACGTTTCAAAAAAATGATTCGAGGTGATATAATTAGAAACATTGATCATAATTAAGTAATAATCAATCCAGTTGATATACATGTAATTAGATACATGGATAAAACTTTGGAATACTCATTCCAGATTATATAATTATATAAATGGATTAAAGTTTAGAATAATCAATCCAGCTGATACAATTAGATGCTTCGATTACACAATAATCAGTTCACGTGAGTGTGTGTGACTGGGATTTTTAATGTAGCTTTAACCATTTTTCAGTCACATCGCTATGATGTCTACATTGAGGCAGTTCATAGCGATGTCTAGCATGATGTTGACACCAGGTGGACCAGTCCTAATACTAACCTGTTAATGCTGAACGCCAAGCGAGGTAGCCGTTATTACCATTTTGTAAGTCTTTGATATGACTCAGCCGGGGCTCGAACTCACGAACTTCGGCTTCCGAGGCGGACGATCTAACCACTAGGCTATCGGAGCGGTCCAATTCAGGTGATATAATTAGATACATGGATTGCACTTTAGAATAATCAATCCAGTTGATATAATTAGATTCATGGATCATACTTTAAAATAATCAATCCAGGTGACATAATTAGATACATGAATTATACATTAGAATAATCATTCCAGGATTATATGTTAGAATAATCATTCCAGGTGATACAATTAGATACATGGATTATACTTTAGAATAATCATTCCTTGTGACATAATTAGATACATGAATTATACAATCATTCCTTGTGACATAATTAGATACATGAAATATACTTTAGAATAATCATTCCTTGTGACATAATTAGATACATGAATTATACATTAGAATAATCATTCCTTGTGACATAATTAGATACATGAAATATACTTTAGAATAATCATTCCTTGTGACATAATTAGATACATGAATTATACATTAGAATAATCATTCCAGGATTATATGTTAGAATAATCATTCCAGGTGATATAATTAGATGCATGGATAATACTTTAGAATAATCATTCCAGGTGACATAATTAGATACATGAATTATACATTAGAATAATCATTCCTTGTGCCATAATTAGATGCATAGATTACCCATTAGAATAATCCTTGCAGATGATACAGTTATATATGAAGATTACACTTTAGAAGAATCATTTCAACGTGATAGAATTAGTTACATGGATTACACTTTAGAATAATCAATCCAGGTGATATAATTAGATGCATAGATTACATTTTAGAATAATCATTCCTTGTGACATAATTAGATACATGAATTATACAATCATTCCTTGTGACATAATTAGATACATGAAATATACTTTAGAATAATCATTCCTTGTGACATAATTAGATACATGAATTATACATTAGAATAATCATTCCTTGTGACATAATTAGATACATGAAATATACTTTAGAATAATCATTCCTTGTGACATAATTAGATACATGAATTATACATTAGAATAATCATTCCAGGATTATATGTTAGAATAATCATTCCAGGTGATATAATTAGATGCATGGATAATACTTTAGAATAATCATTCCAGGTGACATAATTAGATACATGAATTATACATTAGAATAATCATTCCTTGTGCCATAATTAGATGCATAGATTACCCATTAGAATAATCCTTGCAGATGATACAGTTATATATGAAGATTACACTTTAGAAGAATCATTTCAACGTGATAGAATTAGTTACATGGATTACACTTTAGAATAATCAATCCAGGTGATATAATTAGATGCATAGATTACATTTTAGAATAATCAATCCAGGTGATATAATTAGATACATGGATTACACTTTAGAATAATCAATCCAGGTGATTCGATTAGACACATGGATTACACTTTAGAATAATCAATCCAGGTGATTCGATTAGATACATGGATTACACTTTAGAATAATCAATCCAGGTGATACAATTAGATACATGGATTACACTTTATAATAATTAATCCAGGTGATACAATTAGTTACATGGATTACACTTTAGAATAATCAATCTAGGTGATACGATTAGATATATGGATTACACTTTAGAATAATCAATCCAGGTGATACGATTAGATGCATGGATTACACTTTAGAATAATCAATCCAGGTGATACAATTAGTTACATGGATTGCACTTTAGAATAATCAATCCAGGTGATACAATTAGATACATGGATTACAGTTTAGAATAATCAATCCAGGTGATACAATTAGATACATAGATTACACTTTAGAATAATCAATCCAGGTGATACAATTAGATACATAGATTACACTTTAGAATAATCAATCCAGATGATACAATTAGTTACATGGATTACACTTTAGAATAATCAATCTAGGTGATACGATTAGATACATGGATTACACTTTAGAATAATCAATCCAGGTGATACAATTAGTTACATGGATTGCACTTTAGAATAATCAATCCAGGTGATATAATTAGACACATGGATTACAGTTTAGAATAATCAATCCAGGTGATACAATTAGATACATAGATAACACTTTAGAATAATCAATCCAGGTGATACAATTAGATATATGGATTACACTTTAGAATAATCAATCCAGGTGATACAATTAGATACATGGATTACACTTTATAATAATCAGTCCAGGTGATACAATTAGTTACATGGATTGCACTTTAGAATAATCAATCTAGGTGATACGATTAGATACATGGATTACACTTTAGAATAATCAATCCAGGTGATGCGATTAGATGCATGGATTACACTTTAGAATAATCAATCCAGGTGATACAATTAGATACATGGATTACAGTTTAGAATAATCAATCCAGGTGATACAATTAGATACATGGATTACACTTTAGAATAATCATTCCAGGTGATACAATAAGACACATGGATTACACTTTAGAATAATCAATCCAGGTGATACAATTAGATACACGGATTACACTTACATGGATTATACTTTAGAATAATCAATCCAGGTGATATAATTTGTTACATTGATTATACTTTAGAATAATCAGTCCAGGTGATATAATTAGTTACATGGATTATACTTTAGAATAATCAGTCCAGGCGATATGAAACAGTAGAACTCTTTTGTAGATAATACATTTTTTCTTGCATCCAAGTGTTTCAGGTATTCCATCTGTTTAAAGGGGTGTCTAATTATATGTTTTACAAGGCAAAGGAAATAAGTGTATTTGCAGATATAAAAAAAACAAATTGATGTTTCAATATATAAGGAAAGCGTTGGAAGGGCATTGGTGTGTGATTGATGTTTGTCAGAAGCTTTGAGTCAATAAAATCGGCATGACAAGAGGTTCTGTTCCTTTTAATAATTAAGTATGAAATACTAATAATTTAAAAGCCACGAAGAAATCATAGAAAAGTCATTGAAAAGTAGCTTTTCGAAATGATGACAACACTTAATAACAGAATAAATAGACAGAAATTGTTGTGAAAACTGTTACGCTGTTATTCTATTTTTCTTTTTCTATCAGATTTACTCTGGGTTTGCATCATTATATATATATATATATATATATATATATATATATATATATATATATATATATATATATATATATATATATAAAATTAAAATTTGGACATCATCTTGTAAAACAGATCATGTTTCAACAACAAAAAAATCACATGACAAGAAAACGCAGCTTTTCAAAGGCATTGGATTAAATAACAAAATAACAATTGTATTTGTCAAGGAAATAATCTATATAGCTGAAAAACATGACAAACAACAGTGCCAAACTGTTTAAAACCAGCCCTAGTGCTTGCTCAAGTCCAAGCGTATATAGCCAGAAAAGAAAAATTACACAAATGAAAACATAAAACCCCACAAAGCTCGATTTCCATACAAAGTCTACATTGTGCTTGCTGTATAGGTAAAATTAATTACAAAATTAAGGTTGAATGATTTTGAGTGCTGTTACATTTTAGTGCTAGCAATACAAAAAGAGGCTACAACAAAAAACATAGGCTTTGCAAAGTACTCACGTTGCAATATATATATATATATATATATATATATATATATATATATATATATATAGAGAGAGAGAGAGAGAGAGAGAGAGAGAGAGAGAGAGAGAGAGAGAGAGAGAGAGAGAGAGAGAGAGAGAGAGAGAGAGAGAGAGTGAATTAAGATTACAAAAGACAGGCTAGTTAGTGAGAGGTATATCAGTGTTTCATAAATTGTAATATTTACATTGTATATTTTAATTGATTCTTTACCAAATTCAGTTTAGAAATTTACCAATCCAAATCTTTGCCCTAACTTTAAGAAAGCTACCCAGACATATCAATCACTCTAATCTAGCTCAATAATGTTTCCAATTGGGTAATTTCATCAGTCATGTTTTGTTTACTACTGGTCTGAATGTAAATAAAACGAAACCTGGAGTGCAAATCCATATTGTTTACTTGCGTTCTTGTCTCACATCTCACACTGGTTTTTTGAATAACGCTAGAGTGTATCCGCATATAGGAAAGCAAACACTTCAGTATTAATAGCTAGATGAACACGTTAGTGAAACTCGGATTACAGCTTGGATAGATTAGTAAAATGAGGCGATGTATATAAATATTCAAGCTAAATATAAACAGTGGTTATCTATAAATAACCGAATATGTAACTATTACCAATTAATTTCCTGCAGTAAAAATGTAGACAAATTTCTACTTCACTTATTTATCTATAAATAACCGAATATGTAACTATTACCATTTAATTTCCTGCAGTAAAAATGTAGGCAAATTTCTACTTCACTTATTCATCTTGATTATGCTCTGTTTTGACAGTTGTCAATAACAGCTAAATAATAAATAAAATATTTCCATGACAAAGGAAACTGTCTAGTTAATCTGGACCACGCTGCCTTGGCAATGGACATTACTATCCACATTCTAAAAAGGCGATTCCAAGACAGGTGAGATTTTGTTTGCAGTGTAAATAAACAAATCACAAAATTTGTCATGTAAATTTATACGCCATGAAGGGTGCCATCTACAAAACAGCCATGTCCACGTTTGGCAAAAACGAACGACCCAGTCAGGACTGGTTCAACGCACACCTAACAAGGATGGAACCACTAATCAAGGAGAAACGAAATGCCTTTATAGCGTACAAAAAATGCCCCCATGAACGGACGCATGCTTCTCTTAAAAGTGCTCGAAGCAACACCCAACGCATCGCTAGACAGCGCGCGAACGAGTACTGGCAACAACTGTGTGAAGGAAACCAGAGCAGTTCCGAGACCGGAAACATAAAAGGTATGTACAGTGGCATCAAGAAGGCTCTAGGCCCTACAGTGAAAGGGGTTGCTTCCCTGAAATCTATGATGAGAGAGAAGATCACAGACCGTGGGCAACAGATGGTCAGATGGGTGGAGCACTACTCAGAGCTATACTCCCGTGAAACGTTAGTCACTGAAGCAGCCCTCAGCAGCATAAAGAATATTCCCGTCATGGAGGAGCTCGACGATGTGCCAACCTTAGAAGAGCTCAGCAAAGCAATTGACTCCCTCCCAAATGACAAAGCACCAGGTAGTGACAGCATCCCGCCCGAAGCTATCAAATGTGGGAAACCAACACTGCTCCAACCACTGCACGAACTACTTTGCCTCTGCTGGGAGGAAGGAGCAGTCCCCCAAGACATGCGTGATGCCACAATTGTGACCCTTTACAAAAACAAGGGCCACAGCAGTGACTGCAATAATTACAGAGGGATCTCGCTTCTGAGCATCGTTGGTAAAGTGTATACCCGCATCATACTAAACAGGCTTCAGTTGCTGGTAGACCGTGTGTACCCAGATTTCTAGTGCGGCTTTAGAGCAGGCAGGTCGACGACAGACATGATATTCTCTTTACGAGAACTCCAAGAGAAGAGCAGAGAGCAAGCTCAACTACTCTCTACATGATGTTCATCGACCTCACCAAGGCCTTTGACTTAGTCAGCAGGAAGGGCCTTTTTGAAGTTCTCAGTAAGATCGGTTGCCCTTCAAAACCCCGCAGCACGATAATCTCTTTTCATGCAGATATGAAGGGAACAGTCCTGTATGATGGATCTTGCTCAACCTCCTTCCCAGTTAACAGCGGTGTGAAGCAGGGCTGCGTTCTGGCACCAACCCTACTTGCGATCTTCTTGTCCTTGCTTCAGTCCTACGCCTTTGACTCGTCCACTGATGGCATATATATATATATATATATATATATATATATATATATATATATATATATATATATATATATATATATATATATATATATACCAATTCCGACGGGAGGCTGTTCAACCTGGCACGACTGCGCTCGAAGACGAAAGTGAGGGCTGTGCTCATCAGGGAGATGCTTTTTGCAGATGACGTGGCTCTTGTGGCACACACTGAGGAAGCCCTTCAGAGACTGGAAGACCGTTTTGCTGATGCCTGCATGCAGTTTGGACTCACCATCAGCCTGGAAAAGACAAAGGTCGGCGTGCAAGATACTACCATTGCCAATACAATCAAAATCAACGGTGTCACCTTGGAAGCAGTCAACAACTTTACCTACATGGGGTCAACCATCATCAACACTCTCTCGCTTCATAAGGAGCTGGACAGAAGGCTTGGAAAGGCAAACACCATCATGTCTCGACTGACCAAGAGGGTGTGGGAAAACAACGCGCTGACAGTGCAAAGCAAAGTCAAAGTTTACCAAGCCTGCATTCTCAGCAACCTTCTACATGGAAGTGAGACCTGGAGTACCTACATGAGGAAAGAACGCCGGCTCAACTCCTTCCACATACGGTGTCTTAAACGCATCTTTAAAATCAGCCGGCAAGACCGTGTCCCAAACAGCGAAATCCTGCAGCGTGCAAACACCCATAGCATGTTCTCCCTGCTGAGCAAACGTCGCTTCGATGGCTGGGGCACGTCCGACGCATGGAGGATGGGAGGCTGTCAAAGGACATCCTTTATGGACAGCTGGCCACTGGCACGAGAAGAGTCGGCCGTCCCTCACTCCGTTTCAAGGATGCATGCAAGCGGGACCTGAAGGCATGTGACATCGCACCTGATGGCTGGGAAGTGCTGGCCGAGGACCGAGGCACCTGGAGACTAACAGTAAGTAAAGGTATATTAGTCGCTGATACGAGTAGAGGCCAGTTGTCGGCAGAGAAACGTGTCAGAAAGGGCCACGTGACAGCAACCACAGCAACTCAGGCTCTCAAACATGTCTGCACAAACTGCAAGAGGGACTGCCACTCGCGCATAGGTCTCCACAGCCACAACAGACGATGCCAACAACCCAAAGACAGACGACACCCCAAGGGCGCTATCCGCACGGTCTACCGAGACTAAGGCGCCAATGATGATGAAATTTATACCACACTAAGCATGTTTTTCTTAAGATGTGCAATCTGTGATTAGAAGTCGTAAAGTACTATAAAATGTGATATCTGAACATTTCAAACCTTGTAAATTAAATTTAACGTCGGCCGTATTTTTATTTATTTATTTACAGATTTTAGTCGTTGAAGGAAACTTGCAGTATAAACAATTGGCTTTCGTCCTAAACATTTACCTTCTATTTGTACATCTTGTACTCTTCAGCTGCTAATTATAAAATAAAGTATGCTTAAACAAGACTTTGTAGATATCTTTAACATAATAAATATGTTTTAAATTACAATTTTTTCAAATGCCGTTTAAGAATATCCTGTCTAAGGCACCATATTTAAAAGTCTCCGTATGCTTCCTAGTTTTAATTTTGCACAATTTGCAAATAATTAAACACTGGTCAGCACGCTCAAACCCATACTTGTTTTCTTTCGTTCAATTCACTTTATCCATTTTCTAATAATCTTCTACCGAGATGTATACGTTAATAAACATATTACTTCTTGGTAGGTATGTACTAAATTATCAACTGGATCAAAACAGTCCTGAAAATACTACCGTAGTACTTTATTCCAAAATAAATGGATTGGTCTGTAAGAGTAGTTATTAAAAATGGCTAAATAAAAGAGTGCTGCCAAATTGATTCAATGCATTTTGTCATCTTCTTTTATGGAGTAAATGGATATAGTTTTGTTCGTAGAATGTCACTTAAGGTCTGGAGGTGCTTGTGTAAATGATTAGTTCAGAAAACCAATGCATAATAATTACCTATGATTAGTGTATTTCTTTCACGTACGGTTGAGCAGGTAGGCTGAATACTGATTTATATCCATTGTCGTCAAAATTATGTACAGATTAGAATTTAATATGGAACGATACAATTAGTTTTCTTTCACTTAAACATATTGTGGACACAATATTTGAAATTTTAAAACTAGGTTATTCGCTTCAAGTATTACGATATATTTGTATTTGTTAGCCTAGAGCACACTGCATGATTAAAATGGTGGACAAAATTCTTTGATGTTCCGATAGATACAACACAGGTGTAGAATTTAATTATAATGCAATTTTTCAAACTGAATTTTAATTGGTTGGTGCATATTGTGACGTTTCTTTACTCCATCGCTTCAAAAGAGACCAGAATTAAGCAAATAGCTCTAACGTTAGGATATTGACCTAATATACAATGGCTTAGGTTTTCTTTGAGACGGTCGAAAGAAACAGAATTCGAATGTACATTTTTTTTTCTACTTCGAGGTTTTATGTATTAACCTTTTAAGTACGAAATCATTGTGGTTTGCTCTCCAGAATTACTTCTTTAAAACCATAGTCCATAAGCGCAAACGTTTCTTTGTAATCAGATAGAATTTTCTGCCACTGTAATATTTGACTGAGTTTGAAAGATTTGGAGGTTTTTCACGTCAAACAATTCACAAGTTTTCTTTTGCAACTGTCAAATTCATGTCCAATAGCAAATAATAGCCGATGAAATCAAAATTTCGGTATTTGATTAATGAAAAGTAAATGTGAGCTGTACCTTTAATCCTTTTTTCCTCTTCATGTGTGCTTTATTATAACACATGT
>JARLTB010000095.1:2457500-2645000 GCA_030141615.1 Unio pictorum | reverse complement strand
CAGGTCTTAACGACGGAATGATATCAGGTAGCGATTTCACAGAAATTATTAGAATTTATGACGAAGAAACGACGAATATCCGGTCAAAATCATTCGTGGGTCTACAGTCAAATAATTCATTGGTATTTGCAAACAAAAATAAACCTGATGGAACACCTGATTGGCAGATTATTGGAATACCAACAGGGAATTATAAAATCGAACAGATCAATGGTGAATTTCAGCGTAGAATTAAATATATTACAGGAAAAGAATCAAAAATAGCTATTACTGTTCACGAACCAACATTATCAGCCGCGATAGAAATATATTCGCAAGATTATGTCGTTGATATTTATCAATCAATTAGATCAGTGTTAGGATGACCTGACATTCCATCACCTTATCAAGGACCTCAAGAACCATCACGGGGTGACTTGTCTACTAACGAAATTTTTTAATAGCGGTACCAGAGTACAGAAAAGAGCTTTCGAAAGATTATTTTATTTTTGGTGAAATAGGACCAAGAAAACTTTGGGATTTCTTTAAGAGTTCAAACTCTAGCTTAATTGTAAACGCAGAATTTTTCAGAACAAATTGGACCCGAGCTTGCATGCCTGTTTGATAAATTACAAACTTTGTTTGTTAGTATTACACAATATTATTCTGATGAATCTTGTACGTGACGTAATTGATGGAAGTAATCAGGCAATATTGAAATATAAAACCAGGCTCAACAAGGATATATTCTATATACATTCACCCCTCAAGTACCTCCTGGACTTTTGATAATACAAGAATACAATCCGGTCTATCTCCGATGTCATAATTCACTACTGACAAGAATAAATTTCAAACTTACTAGTAACTTAATTAATTTATCGGGGGAAAATCTGCAATTGAATATCTACATAAAATTGTAGTGTAAACCGATCTGACTCAAAATATGCTTTATGATGAAATAATTGTTCTTCTATCTATAGTCAAGCCACCTTTCATCTTTTTTACGATTTTCGCGGTGGAAATTAAATGCTTACTCTTGAAAAAACCAACTAAAATAGGCAAAACAAATGTAAGATTTTTGACCAATTTTTTCACGACAAAACAAAATCATTAATAATAAAAAATATTTTTAAAAAAATAAAATAAAAATCGTTAATTTCGTACTCGACATACTTTTTTTTTACTGACTCTCACTTGACATAATTTTTCCTAATTAACTTATACGAGTATTAATAGTTCTTTTGCCCCGCACGGCATAATTCTGACCTAATTGAGAGAGAGAGAGAGAGAGAGAGAGAGAGAGAGAGAGAGAGAGAGAGAGAGAGAGAGAGAGAGAGAGAGAGAGAGAGAGAGAGAGAGAGAGAGAGAGAGAGAGAGAGAGAGAGAGAGAGAGAGAGAGAGAGAGATTCCCACATCTTATTTTCTTTTACTGTAGCTAACGATTGAAACATCGCCGTCAGAGTTCGTTTTACGAACTTGTATTCTGATTATATCTGTATATTTACGTTCATGTAATGTCGCATAATCAGAAATAATATTTTTCAGGTCTGGTTCATCGGATGTATTTAGACCGTCTTTTCTAATTTGTTAATAACAGAAATATCATTAATATTTTCCTAATTCATAATATAATAAATGTATTATTAAATTGTATTTTTAACAAATATAAACCGTAACCATGATCAATGTGGTTCTTCTCGGCACCCTATGACCGTTTCCTGCTGCCTGCATACATACATACTTATACATATAAATAGCTATATATAAACAAATTTTCAAACAGGACGTTAGGAATATACTATATCTTTGTGCGTCAAATTCGATATTTCCAATGTATTTATTGTTGTCGTCATGGCCATTTCATAAATATTGTCGCATGCCATTTGTCGAAGTTGGATACAATTGGCCCCAATTTGAATGGTTGAATAACTCTTTTTGTAATACTTTATTAGCTGATCAAATTTCGAAATGTCCAATATAAAGTGAAAGGCTTTGATGTTTTCATCTCGATTGCTAACGAGTGTATTAATGATATTAATAAATACACACCCGTTCTTGAAAGGTATACATTATATTCTCAAATACATATCGGACATTTGTGTCTGTGATATAAATAAATGTTTACTAGTTCTTAAACTGTATGTCTTGTATTGTCAAATGCACACTCATTCTTACATCGTGCCGTATTTTTAGTTCTTCAGTTTCTTTATTGGACCCCCTCCCCCTTTCATGTTTAAATTATAAATGTGTCTTTTATTTCTATAATCAATAGGATGAAACAAAAGATTCAAAAACAAAGAAAGAAAGAAGGACAGAAAGAAAGATATAAACGAAACAAAACAAGAAATTGATAAATTTGTGAAAAGGCTTGTGAATAGCCGAGAAATGAGAGACTTATATTTGGTAGCTAACACTATGTGTAAGGACGTATAGAGTTCAATAACTCCGTCAATACACAGTTACCTTTAATCAACATTAACTCTGATCAAAATGCTAGTTTGTCTATGTGTATGTGAATAAATCAAATATATGCATAGTATGTACGCTGTATCATTGAAATACCACTCGTTGTGGTTTGCTTTTACCTGTTACAAATGAGATCGATTCACCCATTGCTACACGAACAAAATGCATGAAGTGAGAAACCAGAATACCTCAAGTTCTCTGGCTGAGGATTTTAAACCATGAGGTTTCTTATACAGAAAATTGCCGTTTGAACAAAACCAAAAGCCTATAGGCAAAATATCTTACGGAAGACTCTGTCCAACCAGAGCAGATATAATTGTATTTTGAAAAATGCATATACCAGAAACTTGTACGGGGCTATCTTCAGATAGAGACTTTTGTTTTCGGAGAATTATGTCGGCTTACATGTAATCTGTACACTGCCCTGTACGGTAACATTGGCACGAATGACAGTATTGGTTTACTCACTGTAAAGGTCTCGCGGACTAGATTGGGGTGTGGTGCTCCCAGTATTATATTTAATTATTACAGAAAACCCAACTTGGTTCGTTGTTGTTAAGAAATTGAAGTAGTGAAATAGAGATGCAAAGTTCTGAGCCACCAGTCAGCGATGCCGACAGTTTAAGTACTGAATAGACATAAAAGGTGAAATTCAAATAAACAAAAATTTAATACCATTCAATAGGAAGTAGACATTTTTCAAATGAAATTCAACATTCAAAACCCTATCACTCGTCTTTCTCTCGAGCAAGTGACGGACTATTTCATCATATAACTTAGTGTGATAAATATTTCTCATGTACTGTGTTCCTAGTCGTCTGTATTATTATTTTCCCTTGACTGATACTCTAGTACCCCTTCAGTCCATCAACTACGTCATTCAAACTTTTGTCTCCGTTTTTTCCTTTTATTGTCTCCGAGAGAATCGAGACCAACCGTACCAGGGTATTTGTCTTCTCTGTCTCCTGTCCGAAGCTCCTTTGTAATTCCTAGAATAACCCTGTTTCCCGACAGTTTCGAATGACGTCGGAGTAGCTGTTAACTTCGCTTATATAATTTCCACAAGATAGTATAGCAAATACTGACATTTAGTTCGCAAGATACTATATTTAAGCTTGCGACTCCAATGGTGGCCACGCCTTGCTCAACTCCGAGTGGCTGTCGATTCACCCATACTCTGCATGATTAGCAGACATTACTGTATCCCCGGCAGTCTGTCAAGGGAGGATTTACGATCCCCAATTGATATTCTTGTGAAGCCAGCACAGGCAATTCATCACTTACCTGTGAATCGCACGCAGCCAAATAAAATGCCAGTAACAAGTGTCTATAACCATGTTGTACACATCTGGCTTTCACACCTCATTGTTTGCAAGGCTGACACTCGTAACATTTATGGAGCAGAATAATTAGCCTCAGGGTCTAGTATATATATGGTGCAATATGGCTATTGTTCCTTACAACGTGACACAGTGAGGGACCCAAGATTCGCGAAAAAAGGGGTCAGCACGGAATAAAGTTGTTGTTATTTTAGGTTAAACGCCATTTTCAGCACAGGATGGGATATACATGGCGGTGAGGATAAATGGTGGACGCAGAACCCGTGAAAACCCTCAGATATAACCATAGACCCACAAGGAGCTACTGTCATCACGGAATAAAGAGGCCTTAAATGAATATTTTGGCAAACTGTTAATTTAAATATCAATACTATATTTAACATTAGCATTTACATCGCCTCCTTCCCAGGTGTACGGGGCATTTCTTTAGAACTATGTTTCATCATGATCTTTACACAAATGTTTCCTTACATAGAAACTACACAAAACACACTTATCGCTCTGATGGACTAGTGGTTAGAACGTCCGCCTCTGATGTGGGATATCGCTGGTTCAAACCCTGGTCCACTCCGGTGGCCTAGTGGTTAGAGCGTCTGCCTTGGATGCGGGAGGTGGTTAGTTCGATTCCCTGCCGTGTCACACCAAGGACTGATAAAAATGACTTTTAAAAATGGGATTAACAGCTGACTCGCTTGGCGCTCAGCATTAAGAGAATATTTTTAGGAATGGTTTACCTGGATGACTGGGTGGAATATAATCCTACGTGTCTGCAGAATTGTGCCACAGTGCTAGACATCACTATAAACTGCCACAATGCAGAGATTGTAGCGATAGGACTGAAAAAATGTAAAAGTTCAGGATAAAAGTCCAAATCACACCCACACACTCGCACACACACATGCACTCACACCAACGTATGCACTTACAAATATTGAATAGAAAGAACCACTAATACAAATCCCAAGGTATTTACAATACATGTTTGTTTGATATGAAAGTATTAAGAAACCCGCTAAGAAATCAAAACAAAGAATGACAAAAGGGTCCACTTTTTTCTTCAAAACCAATCCCTTATATATTCTATTTAGTGCGTTTTATTTTTATTTTTCTAACTGAGCATATGTTGTCAGGAATTTACATCTGCATCTTTGGCGATACATTTTCCAGGCATTCGTATGATAAAACACAATGTTTATAATATGTTAGACTTGCAATTGTTTTTATGCACAATGTTCTCCTTATATAAACATATTTTCAAGCAAATTTAGGAAGTTGATTATATCATTCTAGTTCTTATTTCCTATTAAGATTTCTTTTCATATAAGTTTAAATCCATTCCACAAATAATTTCCAAAAATGTTCAGTACCAGAACAGTCATATAACAAGTGTTCAATTGATCCATTCCCTACTTACATAATGTACATTTATCATTGTCACTAAAGTTAATCTTTTTCAAAAACTGATTTGTCACAATATTTCTTTAAAAATTTAAAATTAAAGCTAAACAGCTTGTGTCTTTTGTGCAAAGGTAAGCCAAAACAAGAGTTGAACCATTTTGTTTTACATCAAGTGCACACCCTACCTGACTGGTCCAAGATTCACATTTAACCTTTTGGTTTTTGTCTTGGTTCTTATGAGATCTTTATAAATCAAATTATTTTTTTCTCTTACCCCAATCAGTTCTCTTCCTTTGATCTAAATAAATAAATATATATCAGTTGAAATTTAGAACATTTCCACGTCTTGCTTTTCCCCCCCGCTAAACCAGAGCTTTGTGTTACGAGTTTGCCATGGGTCGTGACTGTTACCACTTTGTTGAAAGCAAATCTCAATTTATAAAGACAGCGTTGATGAATGTCATAAATGTCTTTATGCTTATAAGTAGAATGTGTAGAACAAAGAAGAATTGAAAATATGTGTCCATCAACTATGTATATATATATATATATATATATATATATATATATATATATATATATATATATATATATATATATATATATATATATATATATATATATATATGAATATTCTTTCAAACGTACAGTTCATGTCATAAATTATTCTGTAACAAATGAACACCATTTAAGAAACAAACTCATTACTGCTATCAAAATATATAGGTTTATCATTTTTACCATTCCATTTTAAGATCCGCTGCGTATGTACTTGATGCAGTTCCCTTTTAATCTGGACGTTTTACAACACAAATAGATAACTCGGAATTGTAAAATGAAAATCTCGACCCAAGAACGAAACCAAGCGTGGATACACTCACGTATGCATTATGTGTAGTACTATCAATAACGAAGGAGTCTACGGCATATGTATTTCATTTATTATACATATTGTCTCTCAATGCAAGACACAAAGTCCTAAAACAATTCTAAACCAATCTTGAAAAAAAGGATGAATGAAGGCGATCAACATACGTATATAATATTCTTCGCTAATGTCTCTAAACAGATAGCGATGAATTTACCCATTTAGCACTGATAGCTACAAATGAAGGCTAATGTCTCTAAATAGATAGCGATGAATTTACCCATTTAGCACCGATTGCTACAAATGAAGGCTAATGTCTCTAAACAGATAGCGATGGATTTACACATTTAGCACTGATTGCTACAAATGAAGGCTCTCCGTAATGACGGTGCTTCCGTGGATCATTCACAGAGCGCCATGTCGTCATAGTTATTTTAGTAGTAAGTCCTGGTTGCATACAACATCCAACATTGAGTTTAAAATTAACCGCTAGTTGGGTAATGTATATGATGAAATTTTGATATAATCTAGATGTACTAAATAAAAAAAATGACACAAGAGCGACTAAACTAGAGAAAGTATATGTACATCATTGCCAATCCATATTATACCTCAACTATGTTTTATGACTTATTTGTTTTCCAGATTTCTTAAATAATGCTGAACGCCATCAATAAATAAAAGAAAATTGTTGTTTGTGTACATCTCACAGTTGAGTAAATATATTAACAATCTCAGTAATACAAACTTCCATCGATGCTTGACACTCAAGATCTGGTCGTTTGCTCAATGGCCTTACCCTTCGAGTGTGCGGTTGACGGCAAACTGAAATTTGGTTAACCTATTATTCGTGGTCGGCTGTTTTGGGGCTCTTGGTGACAAAGAAATCCGATTCATAGTTATAGTTTAACTGGATCAATGGTATCAAAACATATGTGAGGTTTAAAGCCAAGCCGTGGTCACAGTTGTCCAATTAGTGTCCGATTTTAACGCGAGTAGCCATGAAATTTTAACCTGTATTAACACATCGGACACATGTGATTAAACTATCGCAGAAAAATCGGCACCCATAATTTGATATGTAACTCGTATATCCAATACGGACTGAAGAGTAAATGTTTTGTCAATGGCGTTCATTAAATTCATTCTTTACTTTCCTTCTATAATTGTGAATGATTTACTGGCATGAGAAGGAAAATCAAGACTAATTTGGTCCGAATACCGATTAAAGGTGAATATGCCGATATAAAAGCCCATGTATTAAGACAGAAATTATACAGTTTACCTATGTTATGTAAGCAAAGCAAAACATCGAGTTTCCAAATTTTTTGTTATTGTCGTTCGTTTTGACAGTCCAAACCAAACTTATTGAGCATGTCACTTGTCAATACTAGTGTCATAATTAATGTATTATCGAACTTACTGAGCACATTACTTGTCAATACTATTGTCATAATTAATGTACGTATCAAACTTACTAAGTATGATACTTGTCAATACTAGTGTCATTAATGTACGTATCAAACTTTCTGAGCATGTCACTTGTCAATACTAGCGTCATAATTAATGTATCTATAGAACTTACTGAGCATATTACTTGTCAATACTAGTGTCATAATTAATGTACATCTCGAACTTACTGAGCATGTCACCTGTCAAAAATAGTATCATAATTAATATACGTATCGAACTTACTGAGCTTGTTACTTGTCAATACTAGTGTCATAATTAATGTACGTTACTTGTCAATATTAGTGTCATTGAGGTACGTATCAAACTTACTGAGCACGTTACTTGTCAATACTACTGTCATAATGTACGTATCGAATTTACACTAAGGATGAAATGACACACTATGCTTGACACTAGTGGGAAATACATCTCATGAGAAATATTCATTCACTATGACGGCTTTTTCTGCGTAATATTTAGCGTGCGATCTAATAGATAATCACATTTGTACTTAACACGTATCACTGAAACAACGCCACAAAATAGAACCAATAACGAATTACGAAAGCCGGTTGTATCATTACTAAATCTAGAATATGAGTGCCAAAGCTTTGTGTGTTTTAGATTTTTACTATAGCTTTACCAATTCTCCAGTCATATCGCTACGATGTCTGCAGTGAGGCAGAGTGATGTCTCGTACATGTGGCATTATGCCCCCCTCTGCCAGTCACATTATCCTGACACACCAGGCCGACCAGTCCTAACACTAACCTCTCAGTGCTGAGTACAAAAGCGAGGCAGCTGTTATTACCATTTGTCTTAGTATGACTTCGGGTTCGAATCCATGACCTCCCGCAGCCGAGGCGGACGCTCTAACCACTAGGCCACCGGAGCGGGAGAATCATTTGAACTATTTGTACTGGTTTATAATGAAAATAACCGATAGACGTTTAATCAGTTAGTGTATACTAAATATTCTCGTATCGACCAAACATTTAAAAAGGCCAAATAGAACACACAATGAATTGACATTACGGTAGAAATAGTAAACATTGTTTCTTATGTATTCTATTATGATGCATTTTCTCAGTTACTGTGTATGACTTTTGATTTCTTCGCAAACATTTCAACTTAGAGTGACTGTTTAATTCAAAAGAAATATTTGATATAGTCATAAAGAATTATTGACATGGCTAATCACTGTATGTCGAGTTGTCTGCTCCTGATTGTACACGTGCTCCTGATTGTACACGTGCTCACGTGCTCCTGATTGTACACGTGCTCCTGATTGTACACGTGCTTATTATAAATATCATTTCGCTGTGTGTAAAGCAAATTATTTTATATGAAATTGTAAAGCTTATGTATGCAGCGTGATGTTTTCAAAACAGATTCCAGCTAAATTGAAATACTTGGGGTGTGCAAAATAACGATAAGTAGATTTTCGTTCATTTTCTAAAACGTTATTAGGATTAGGTTTTGTTAAGCGACAGCCTCTTTAATTTTTTCATGGAAACGTTGGTTCCATAGAAATAAAAACTGTTGTACTCGCTAAGGATGCTAGCAGACAACGATGACATTAAGAAAATATCTGCGTTGTCCTCCACTGAAAATGACTGAATAATCCTACGAGAAAATGACTCAAAACAGAGAATACAAGATATGATCAAGATTGAACAGAAAACATTGAAGCAATTGAATCCCTCCTCATCCAATTAATTCAGTGGGTTCGACAGATTTATCCCTCCTTCTTTTAAAGCAGTCAGCATATATGTCTTAAGTTGTTTTTTATGGTCTGAAAGTCATGATATCTCAATACAAACTGCTTTCCTTAGAATCCATCACAATGAGAGTTAAAAATATATAGTTACAAGGAACAAAGAGAATCTTCAATGAACGACAATAATCAGAATTCACCTTACACAGCAGAAACATTTCTGGGGCCACTATTATTGTACAATTGCTGCAAAACCCTTTTCTGATATGAAAATTCTTGGTCTTTAGCAGAATAATTTAATATCTGAACCAATATCTACTGAGAGCAACCCATGCCAATATTAATGTTAATATCTGGACCAATATCTACTGAGAGTAATCCCTGCCAATATTAATGTTAATATCTGGACCAATATCTACTGAGAGCAACCCATGCCAATATTAATGTTAATATCTGGACCAATATCTACTGAGAGCAACCCATGCCAATATTAATGTTAATATCTGGACCAATATCTACTGAGAGTAATCCCTGCCAATATTAATGTTAATATCTGGACCAATATCTACTGAGAGCAACCCATGCCAATATTAATGTTAATATCTGGACCAATATCTACTGAGAGTAATCCCTGCCAATATTAATGTTAATATCTCGACCAATATCTACTGAGAGTAATCCCTGCCAATATTAATGTTAATATCTGGACCAATATCTACTGAGAGTAATCCCTGCCAATATTAATGTTAATATCTCGACCAATATCTACTGAGAGTAATCCCTGCCAATATTAATGTTAATATCTCGACCGATATCTACTGAGAGTAATCCCTGCCAATATTAATGTTAATATCTGGACCAATATCTACTGAGAGTAATCCCTGCCAATATTAATGTTAATATCTGGACCAATATCTACTGAGAGCAACCCATGCCAATATTAATGTTAATATCTGGACCAATATCTACTGAGAGCAACCCATGCCAATATTAATGTTAATATCTTACAATATATAATGTGTATTTAAACGTTCAATTTTTAATTCAAAGTTCTCTGAAAACAGTTAAAAGTTTTGTTTTATTAAATTCTACTGAGAGCAATCCATGCCAATATTAATGTTAAATATCCGGACCAATATCTAATGAAAGCAACCCATGCCAAAATTAATGTTAATATCTGGACCAATGTCATAGGAGAGCAATCCATACCAATATTAATGATAAGATCTGGACCAATATCAACTGAGAGCAACCCATGCCAATAGTAATGTTAATATTTGGACCAATATCAACTGAAAGCAGCCCATGCCAAAATTAATGTTAATATCTGGACCAATATCTACTAAGGACAACCCATGCCAATATTAATATTAATATCTGGACCAATAAATAGTTCAATTCGTATTGAGCACTACATGAATCTAACCTTATACGTTTCTCAGAAGAATTTAATAAAACAAAAATTTTAACTGTTTTCAGAGAACTTTGAATTAAAAATTGAACGTTTACAACATACACATTATATATTGTAAGATAAAGAAAGAAAGCACGTCCTTGCATATATTTTTCATTTAATACACATATTATCTCTCAAAATAATACAAACGTTTTAGTGAAGTTTTAAACATGGTTATTGAAAGAAAGAAAGAGTGAAAGAGAAAATAGATATATAATATATTTCGCTAATTTTTATCAGGAGCTGGCGATGAAAAAACTTTTAATGCATTGATGTTTTTAAATCTAGATTAGTCAGCTTTATGGACCAGAAGTTAGATATGTCCATAATTTATTAGAATGTCCAATTTAGTAAACTGGAATCAACAGCGACTGGACTAATATAAAACATAGAATAAACAGTAAGAAAGCATTCATAAACATATTCAGAAAAGACAGCCTGAACAAGTATCGATGCCAATCTTCATTCCAGACATATTTTACTAAAGGGCATCACCGGGCAATTATACGGATATTGAAACATACAACTTGCGACAACTGGAATGACCGTTTTTAATTTAGATTCAGTCTACATACAGTTCTGTTCTCTGCAATATATGTCCAAAGTCCTGATAATATTTAATTTCATACAGTACATTCAAAGCAATTTTTAAAAAAAAATATATATAATTGTTGCAGATTCACAAATTTGATTCTTAAATAACGATTACTTTCCGGTTTAGTACCATTGTAGGTTTTGAAAAACGATCAAATTTAGATTTTAAAAAATCCCACATGGAGAACTGATACTTAAACATGACAATTTGTTGCATTCCATCAAAACAGTAACAACTTTTACATAACTCATCGCCATGTGAGTAAATAGTAAATGGTTTATATTTCATGGTTTTAAAAGGATATGTCACGTTCTGGAATTTATAAAAACAAAAGTGTAAACAAGATACGTTTATACCAGGATAAATTGTCCGATAGATAGGTGATGATTATGTGTTAACCATCTTGTTGCATATAATGTATTCCTATTGGTTCTCCCAAGAAAGTATGTAAAGAAAATATATTATTTTACATTTGTAACTTACGCAAATGTAATAATTGTCTGATTATAATCTTGTATCAGGAGATAAAGAATTTTGTAAAAGTACGTTGAGCACGATAATGTGTGTGTGTGTGTGTGTGTGTGTGTGTGTGTGTGTGTGTGTGTGTGTGTGAGAGAGAGAGAGAGAGAGAGAGAGAGAGAGAGAGATCACATGACCAGGACATCAGGTATGCTTATCTTTCGTGCAATCGAAGGTAATTTTACAGGTGCAACTAGAAAATATGCCAATATTTAATTTTCATAGTGGCGAATCACTAAATGGGAGTATTTGCTCTGCACACAAGACAAGTACTAACCCATTACCGTACGCAATGGTGAATGCTAAATGACATAACACGAGTACGTTGTCAAGTGAAGAAGAAATCAATACATGTAAATAGGAACTAGTGATGTATATTCCGTCAAGACCCTACGATTTACTTGGTCACACACACACACACACACACACACACACACACACACACACAGAGGCATAAAAAGTACCATTAGTTTATTTCCATTTTACTTTAATCTTTCGCAAACATGTATTTTATAAACGAGAAAGTATTTATCTATTGTGAGACAAAGATGATGAATAACTCGCCTATTCGTGATTGTTTGCATGCCTCTTTGTTTCTTTCTTCCATTGTTGATTTGTTTTTGATATATTCCATATAATAATGTTTCAGTATTTTGTTGAAATATCTCTTTTTGTTTATTTTCTTTTTTCACCTGTTTGTTGTATCTGGGGTAAAATGATTCCACACAGCGACGTAATGGGGTGGGGTGGGGTAGAGGGGCAAGCGAAGGGGGATTAGCCTCTCCTCTCGAATTTGCATGTGCTGTAAAATTGCTGTAACCTATATACGAAAATTAACATGCTCGTCATGTTTTACCATGTTTTGCACACAACCCTGGAAAAAATGAAATGACGTCCCTGATTCCACGTGCTCGTAATATGTAATCATTATTCACGAAACTAAACCAACATCAAAGCAATCACTCAAAAAAGGAACTATCATCCAGAGAACTGAACTCTGCTTTACTCACATGACTGACCCACAATGAGGAAACTGATATCAGCTTGTCCTGAAGATAAGCCCAGAATGGCGAAACTGAAATCAGCTTGTCCTGAAGATGGGCCCAGAATGGGGAAACTGAAATCAGCTTGTCTTGAAGATGGGCCCAGAATGAGGAATCTGATATCAGCTTGTCTTGAAGATGGGCCCGGAATGGGGAATCTGATATCAGCTTGTCTTGAAGATGGACCCGGAATGGGGAATCTGATATCAGCCTGTCTTGAAGATGGGCCCAGAATGGGGAATCTGATATCAGCCTGTCTTGAAGATGGGCCCGGAATGGGGAATCTGATATCAGCTTGTCTTGAAGATGGGCCCAGAATGGGGAATCTGATATCAGCTTGTCTTGAAGATGGGCTCGGAATGGGGAATCTGATATCAGTTTGTCTTGAAGATGGTCCCGGAATGGGGAATCTGATATCAGCCTGTCTTGAAGATGGGCCCAGAATGGGGAATCTGATATTGGATCTGTTCAGTAGATCGACCCACATGGGGAAACTGACATACACTTTTTCCAGAAGATGGACGCAACATTTGGGGAACTGACATCGACTTTGTCCAGCAGATGGTCCCTCTATGAATAATAATATACTTGAAATCACTTGACCTTGACCCTTTAATGACTGAAACTCAACTTTGCCATTTGTCTGAGTGGCAAATTATCGTTATAGCGATGTCAATTTCATTGTCCTTATCGATACATTAAGCAGTGCCTTATAATAGGTATCGGTCGGTTATAGAGGAGTTCGAAAAGTGAATGAAATACGTGAACTAATACTACTAATACTAATACAAATAAATAAATACATAACATTAACAACAACAATAGCACGAAAAAATGCAAACTTAATCAAGCAAAGTTATCTCACTGAAACGTATAGTATCAGATGAACGATAAAGCAAAACAGTAACAAATGTAAATTCGAGACGTTCTTCAAAAGTACAACAATAAAAAAGAAGAAATAGTAGAATGCAATAGCCTCGAGTTTGCGTTAAGGAAAGAGTACATCTAAGGACATACACTTTTTGAAAAGAATATATTCAAGGCAAACTTAGGACATGCACTTTTTGTGCAAACAAGTTCAAGGAAACACTTATGAAAGACGTACATGCAAATATTCACTTGTTCATACCTATATGAATACATACATACATACATACATGCATGCATGCATGCATGCATGCATGCATGCATGCATACATACATACATACATACATACATACATACATACATACATACATACATACATACATACATACATACATACATACATACATACATACATACATACATACATACTGTAACAGGGTTCTTTTTAATACACTGAATTAATTTTCACCCAAGCTAGCGCTCAATACGACTGCCCCTTACACATAACAGATTGATAGTTTTACACCAGGGCGTTATTTTATGAAAACTAGAGAACATATAAAAAGTCAGGGTTCATTAACTTAATATGTTCTTACCTTTACAGGGGCCCCGAGTGGCCCAGTGGTATAAAGCGCTCTCCGTTACGGATCACTGCCATCTCACCTATGTCTGCCTGGGTTCGAGTCTAAGATTCGACTAATGTAGTTATGTGACAAAGCTTGCAACTAGCTTCTTATGGGTTCCGGGGGTTTTCCCGGGTTCTTCCTCCACTATGAATACTGGCCGCCATGTATAGCCTTTCGTGTGCTGAAAATGGCGTTAAACCCTACAACAACTTACCTTTACCGTGATGACAAACGCAGACCCAAGTGTTGTGGGCCAGCCTGTTAATCAAAATCAGACGCGTGAACTATGTACAATTTTGTTTCTAACATTACCCAATGTGGCCGCTTTATTTCCGTTAAGCAAAAGCTACCATATATATTTCCATGGATATTGTCATCATAATAATGGTCTCAATAATAATCAATATTTACACAATATTTAACTTGGAAGAAAATATTAAGCATTATGACAAAACACATACATAACTATATTGTGTATTTAATTTTCGTACATGTGTACATAGGTAAAGGTCATTTGCAAGCAACATAGTACGTAAGGAACTTTTGTCCATGATTTTATATTATAATTCAAGATATTAATCATTTGCAAACAATATGTTTACTTGGATTAGATTTCAGGACATTGGTTTTTACCTTGGAAATACCATAGTCTACCTGATTTTTGTCAGATTGTTGCTAATATATAAGTTATCAGATCTGATTTTCCTTATAAATTTGATGAAATTATTATTGGAAATGACCTACGTCGAGGGAAGTGTTGTGTCACTAGACAGGTGACAGTCTGTTTACAGGAAAAACCAGGTAAATACTTATTCATTCCTATTTTGATGTCAATCTTCGTGTGATTACTCTTAATTGTGATTCTATATGCGTTGAGAGGAATTATTTTTTTAAATTATGTATTGTAATTAGAACAGTGCTTGTTGATATTTTGGATTTTTAAACACCATTTTAGGATTACAGTGCATTCGTCCATAAGCTGTTCTGTATTATATCTTCAGGATTCATCTAAACTATTGGTATATCAGCATATTAAAGACTATTGGTACACCAGCACATTGAAGACCATGAGTTCAATGCTTTTGGACTTGTGATGGACTTTTATGAATTTCTGGGCTTTCAAATTTTCACTCTGCATGCACGGAAGTAACTTATTTGTTGAATATTACTAACGATATTAGTTTTGCTACTTATTTTACTGATTTTAAAACCATAAAGTAACAAACCTTACCTACCTTCCCACATGCACACACAAACACGTACCTACGTACATCCATCCATACATACGTACGTACTTACACACACACACATACCTACCTACCTTCCTGCCGGCCTGCCTACTTACCTACCTACCTACCTACCTACCTTCCTTCATACATACATACATACATACATACATACATACATACATACATACATACATACATACATACATACATACATACATACATACATACATACATACATACTGCCTACCTGCACTTTGAATACAGTATGTTATGAAATCTCATTACTCCACAGAATATCGTAATTTGTTTATCATTTAAAAGGGGTTTACATTAATATGCTTCCAGAAGTAATGAATGTACCAGTCAAGTTGGGTAACGGTTAGTTTTGTTGATAATCTTTGTCACTTTTTAAAATGGAATCATGGGCTAATTTGAACAAATGCATACGTTCTAAACTGAGTATGTATGTAAAAAAAGAAATAAAATCGGTAAAAGACAATTGCTCAACTGGTTAATTGACAGCAATTTTAGTCTTTTTTATTGGTGTAAAGGGATCTAATTATGTTTGTTGGTAGAAACTCGCACAAAGTTTACAATCATTTGTGTATTTTACCTAGTGGATGAATACGAAATATAGATATATGATGATCACCTTGAAACAGTAATACTCTCAGTACCTGTTTGTCGAGGCCATAGTACGGGTTCTATTCGTTGCGTTTTAAAACTGATATAATCTAGCTTTGAATATAACAGTAAATCTTCTATGATTCTTGACTTAGTAGCGTCACTAGGGGTGTGTAGACCAAACCGGATGACACCATTAGAGAGGGGTGACCCCAAAATGACATTAGTTAGGATTCTGAATGGTCTGTTACGGAAGGAGGTCCGTGGGATTGACACCACGAGTTACCGCACTGGGTGACACCAAACCCATTGACGCCACTGGACACGGGCACATTTTCTGTTCTTTTTTCTTTTTATATTGTAGATTACTTGAAATAATATGAACAATATTTTGGCTATAACAGCAATGTATGCTCGAAAAAGACGAAAAGAACAAAATGAAGTATTTCATGTTCAAAAGGTAAAACATATATCTAGAATGTAGATTGTCTGTCTCAAATTGTCATTCGTGTGTGTGTTTCTTTGTACTTTAACGTATTATTGCTCTGTTTCTTCAAAGGACACAGTGTAAATAATATGTTGTAAAATGTTTAGAAAATAGTCACAGTTATTATTATCATATGTCTTAACGTATTGATCCTATTCAGACATGATTGAGATAATAAATATAAAAATAATTTGGTGCAGTGTAATAACATCTCATTGAGGGAATGACAGTAATAAAACTTACATCGCTTAATGAAAAAAGTCGACAATTAAGCTAGTGTTTCTTCCCCAATCAGACAAGAATCGCTGCCGTTAAGATAGTTAAATGTAAAAATCGGTATCTTTGACTACTTTGTCAAAATATTGTACAATCAGGTTTAACTGGAATATCCTCTAAATTTATTATGACATGTCGGAAAGGTTCTAATTCAACGTTTCAATAAATACCCCATAATAATAAATCGGATGGTTTGATGGAAAGGTTCAAGGGCACCGTCAGCAAAAGTTATTGTCAGGTTTACATTATACACTGCAGTCGCTTTAGGGCTATGGTTTCTAATTTGTGTGCAAACAGCTCAACGATTACTAAGAGGTCGTCTTGAGTGTATATTTACTAAAAGGTCGTCTTGGTAAATTTTAAAATAGCTATTCAGATAGGATTTATGTTATCAAGTGTGATTCCTCTGCCAATTGTAATAAGTGCATGTTAATTTTGATGTGATCCACAGATAAAGTCATTTCTTGTAATGGTAGTGCTTCTCATTAAACAGAAGCAAACAGTTAATAGGGACTTTATATAGATTTTACACATATCAAGATGATTAATGCTAGATTCCTAATATAAAATGCAATACAAATTGTCAGATGCAGCAATATTAATGTGATTTTAGATTACATTAGTTGAAGAAGGATATATGATCTTGAGGTAAAATTCAATAATATCCTTATTCGCAAGAAAAAAACCCTCCCAAAACCTCCACCGGGAAAGTTTTTTTGGTATATCTCTAACATTGACAGGTTGCTGTGTGATGTACTGTATTCTGCTATATAGTGCTACACAGTTTTCAGTCTTTAGTCATCAAACGGACTAAAGCTGTACGCAGGACCTGCCCTAGGAAAAGTCAAATGAGACAACCGCCTTGGGTCCTGCGCTAACTCGCAACGCAATTTTCTTGCTTAGGGCACTGCGATCGTCGCTTGATGCCTTGGTTCCCGTACATCCTAGGACCGGGCCTGGTTGTATGCTTAGCAATAATCTTCTAGAAATAACTTTGCAAAATTAAGTTAACAATTCAAGTGATATATACTGTAACGTTATGCAAATGTACATGTATTAGTTAAGTTCCCAGTAAGGTTGTACGAGTTATTTCCCTTATTTATGTTTGTAAGCTCTTTTCAAAAAGAACATTGAATGTGCAACATGTGCTATAGAGTTATAGGTATAACGGTACCAATTGCGCAAGTCCAGGTAGGTGGAGCTTAAGGTGTAGGTAACCTTGCATTCAGAAATAAACAACAACACTAGCTATGATTGGTGGATTATGTAAGAGTTGTACTTCTGTTAGGCTTAACAAAAAGTTTAGCCTCTTGGCAACATGTGAATTTATGCTAATTCCTATATAGATCATATTTTGTATTTTTTTATGATTTTTTGAAAATGTGATACACATGACTGAAAATAAGTATGTTGTGACTAGATAACTCATACCCCTGTCTAGTTCCAGCAGAGTTATCTCTCTTAAATTCAATGGAATACCTGGTTCTGTCATTGTCAAATTGACAATCTAACATTGTTCTCTATGACATTATGTGACATGCATGCTGAAATAGGATGGAAAGTATATTTATTTCACAAAACATTAATGATGACCAGTCATAACACTAAAACTCTTAATGATGACCAGTGATAGCACTAAAACTCTTAATGATGACTAGTCATAACACTAAAACTCTTAATGATGACCAGTCCAAACACTAAAACTGTTAATGATGAGTCATAACACTAAAAATCTTAATGATGACCACTCCTAACACTAAAACTCTAAATGATGACCAGTCATAACACTAAAACTCTTAATGATGACCAGTCCTAACACTAAAACTCTTAATGATGACCAGTCCTAAAACTAAAACTCTTAATGATGACCAATCCTAACACTAAAACTCTTAATGATGACCAGTCATAACACTAAAACTCTTAATGATGACTAGTCATAACACTAAAACTCTTAATGATGACCAGTCATAACACTAAAACTCTTAATGATGAGTCATAACACTAAAACTCTTAATGATGACCAGTCCTAACACTAAAACTCTTAATGATGACCAGTCCTAACACTAAAGCTCTTAATGATGACCAGTCATAACACTAAAACTCTTAATGATGACTAGTCATAACACTAAAACTCTTAATAATGACTAGTCATAACACTAAAACTCTTAATGATGACCAGTCCTAACACTAAAACTCTTAATGATGACCAGTCCTAACACTAAAACTCTTAATGATGACCAGTCATAACACTAAAACTCTTAATGATGACCAGTCCTAACACTAAAACTCTTAATGATGACCAGTCCTAACACTAAAACTCTTAATGATGACCAGTCATAACACTAAAACTCTTAATGATGAGTCATAACACTAAAACTCTTAATGATGACCAGTCCTAACACTAAAACTCTTAATGATGACCAGTCCTAACACTAAAGCTCTTAATGATGACCAGTCATAACACTAAAACTCTTAATGATGACTAGTCATAACACTAAAACTCTTAATGATGACCAGTCCTAACACTAAAACTCTTAATGATGACCAGTCCTAACACTAAAACTCTTAATGATGAGTCACAACACTAAAACTCTTAATGATGACCAGTCCTAACACTAAAACTCTTAATGATGACTAGTCATAACACTAAAACTCTTAATAATGACTAGTCATAACACTAAAACTCTTAATGATGACCAGTCATAACACTAAAACTCTTAATGATGACTAGTCATAACACTAAAACTCTTAATGATGACTAGTCATAACACTAAAACTCTTAATAATGACTAGTCATAACACTAAAACTCTTAATAATGACTAGTCATAACACTAAAACTCTTAATGATGACTAGTCATAACACTAAAACTCTTAATGATGACCAGTAATAACACTAAAACTCTTAATGATGACCAGTCATAACACTAAAACTCTTAATAATGACTAGTCATAACACTAAAACTCTTAATAATGACTAGTCATAACACTAAAACTCTTAATGATGACCAGTCATAACACTAAAACTCTTAATGATGAGTCATAACACTAAAACTCTTAATGATGACTAGTCATAACACTAAAACTCTTAATGATGACTAGTCATAACACTAAAACTCTTAATGATGACCAGTCCTAACACTAAAACTCTTAATGATGACTAGTCATAACACTAAAACTCTTAATGATGAGTCATAACACTAAAACTCTTAATGATGACTAGTCATAACACTAAAACTCTTAATGATGACTAGTCATAACACTAAAACTCTTAATAATGACTAGTCATAACACTTAAAAACTCTTAATAATGACTAGTCATAACACTAAAACTCTTAATGATGACTAGTCATAACACTTAAAAACTCTTAATGATGACCAGTCGTAACACTAAAACTCTTAATGATGACTAGTCATAACACTAAAACTCTTAATAATGACTAGTCATAACACTAAAACTCTTAATGATGAGTCATAACACTAAAACTCTTAATGATGAGTCATAACACTAAAACTCTTAATGATGACTAGTCATAACACTTTAAAACTCTTAATGATGACTAGTCATAACACTTTAAAACTCTTAATAATGACTAGTCATAACACTAAAACTCTTAATGATGACTAGTCATAACACTTAAAAACTCTTAATGATGACCAGTCGTAACACTAAAACTCTTAATGATGACTAGTCATAACACTAAAACTCTTAATAATGACTAGTCATAACACTAAAACTCTTAATGATGAGTCATAACACTAAAACTCTTAATGATGACTAGTCATAACACTAAAACTCTTAATGATGACTAGTCATAACACTAAAACTCTTAATAATGACTAGTCATAACACTAAAACTCTTAATGATGAGTCATAACACTAAAACTCTAAATGATGACCAGTCATAACACTTTAAAACTCTTAATGATGACTAGTCATAACACTTTAAAACTCTTAATGATGACCAGTCCTAACACTAAAACTCTTAATGATGAGTCCTAACACTAAAACTCTTAATGATGAGTCATAACACTTTAAAACTCTTAATAATGACTAGTCATAACACTAAAACTCTTAATGATGACTAGTCATAACACTAAAACTCTTAATGATGACCATTCCTAACACTAAAACTCTTAATGATGACCAGTCCTAGCACTAAAACTCTTAATGATGACCAGTCGTAACACTAAAACTCTTAATGATGACCAGTCATAACACTTAAAAACTCTTAATGATGACCAGTCGTAACACTAAAACTCTTAATGATGACCAATCCTAACACTAAAACTCTTAATGATGACCAGTCCTAACACTAAAGCTCTTAATGATGACCAGTCATAACACTTAAAAACTCTTAATGATGACCAGTCATAATACTAAAACTCTTAATGATGACCAGTCATAACAATAAAACTCTTAATGATGAGTCACGGTTTTATGAGAACTTTTATGAGACGTTTTGTTGGAAGGATTATGGTTCATTCTCATAAACACATGCTGGGAACTAAGGAAGGTAGGAAGAAGAAAGGAATGAGTTCCCAGATAAAGGATGTCACATGATGATGAAAATGTCTTGGGGAAAATTCATGTACGTGATCGTATCTGGAATACGAAGACAGACATCTATTTTCTTGTCAGTACGGAGACTTTTATTTAATTAATCAACACACATATATTTACTACATTCTAGAAACACATCTAAAAACTTTATAATAAAAATTCATGAAATACATATTATATTTTCCTTATTAAGCTTTCCAACTTCATTCATTCGTATAACTTCTGCATTTTAGAATATTATACAAATAGTTAATTCTCGATCAATTTCAAGGTAGCGAAAGTATAAAATGTAATAACTGTAAATAATGCAACAATTAATTTAAGGAAATGCATTTTACTAATTTTAAAATAGAATATTTTTTTAGAATATGTTGCTAGATATGACTATTTCTTGCTTAAAGAATACTTTATTTCAACATTAAATCTAAACAAGAAGTTGGTAGCGAATTCAACTTTTACCATAAAAATTACATAAATATAATTAAATATGAATTCTTTAAAACATAAAACATTCTATTACAATATATTATAAATAAAAGTATTAAATGAACAATATTGCTAACATAACAATGTTACCATTAAAATCTCAAACATTAAAAGTACTTATTCTTAAAAGAAGTTACGACATATACAGTTCTTTCCTGTAATGAAAAAACGAACATCCCGCTAGCTTCTAAGTATGAGGGACTGACCTGTGCGATATACGCCTCTTACTTAGACTCGTTTGGCGCAAGTCAGGACCAAATATGGTAATCCCTTAATATACTAAGCCAGCAGCGATGTCTGTTCATCATTAGATAAGAACCATTTTGTTTTACGTCACTAACATAAGTTCTTTAGAGAAAGGTTATTCCACTTTTATTAACCGAATTGGTAATTCGCCAATGTCTGAGTTACAGAATATATATTTTTACTGATATAACCTTGGAGTTTCTAGCTAAATCAGCGATATGGCATGTATTCGCCAATGTCTGGGTCACAGAATATATGTTTTTACTGATAGAATCTAGGAGTTTCTAGCTAAATCAGCGATATGGCATGTAAAATGTTTTTTGTAATATAGTTCCACACACATTGTACATTGGTAAAGTTTCAGTTAGCTTACTAGTTTTCGACAATATACATTGCTTATTTTTCGCTTGCACAGCAACTATTTTCGTTCCATATAGTTGTGCTTTAAAAATGAAATTACTCTTAATATATTTTAGAAATCTATTTTAATATAATGATTAAAACATTACTTTAATACAATTTATAGAAAATTGCAATCTTATTAATTTTACCAAAAAATCTATCCTAACAATAACACTAAAACTCTGAATGATGACCAGTCCTAACACTACAACTCTTAATGATGACCAGTCATAGCACTAAAACTCTTAATGATGACCAGTCATAACACTTTAAAACTCTTAATGATGACCAGTCATAACACTAAAACTCTTAATGATGACCAGTCATAACACTAAAACTCTTAATGATGACCAGTCCTAACACTAAAACTCTTAATGATGAGTCATAACACTAAAACTCTTAATGATGACCAGTCCTAACACTAAAACTCTTAATGATGACCAGTCATAACATCAAAACTCTTAATGATGACCAGTCATAACACTTTAAAACTCTTAATGATGACCAGTCATAACACTAAAACTCTTAATGATGACCAGTCACAATACTAAAACTCTTAATGATGACCAGTCCTAACACTAAAGCTCTTAATGATGAGCGCCTAGCGAGGCAGATGTTGGCAGCATTTTTATAAATCTTTGGTATGACTCCGCCGGGTTCCCAGGCGACACCCCGCATCTGAGGCAGACGTTGTAAACACTATGCCACCGGAGCGGTCGGAGAGGGGGAGGGGCTTAATCGAGCTCATATGTGGGACGCTGACAGCAGACAAGGCGATGGGTGCCGTAACTTGCAAAACAGGGTTATGATCTTAGTAAAGCACGAATAAAAATATTCTTTAACCTGAATGATATTTTTTCTCATAAACAATCACTTAATATTATGTAGGATACATACATACATACATACATACATACATACATACATACATACAAGCATGCATGCATGCACACACACACACACACACACACACACACACACACACACACACACACACACACACACACACACAGAGTCCGAGATGGATCGATAGGTACAAATATACACCCGAAAGATCGGAGAATGCTGTTAATGGATCCTAAATGAGGATTGAGAAAGAATATTATTTACGGGTATTCCCTATATTAAAACATGCAAAAGTTATTGTAGTGTTTTATTAGTTCATGTTGAATTTTTGAGGACATGGGTCAGCCGTTATGATTTGAAGTTTGATTAGATCATGCAGGATTTCCACCATTATTAGAATGGATGAAATTCTTGAAGATGATTTGGCTTGATCTGTGCTATTCTACAAACTTGTAAATCCACTTTTAGTTCCGGCACTCTGCCAATGAACACTTCATGAAGGAGAATGATGCCACATGGAGCATTTTGTCGCAGAGAGCATTTCATGGCGAAGTTGCTAGTAATATTTTGCCAGTATCCCAGTCGATTTTTTTTGAGAATCTAGTTTCTAATGTCATATGAAACTTTGTAAGGGTAGGATGCTCCCTCGTTGGTTGTTGTGGATTGTCATTTTTAAATTCTGTATTCTGCTCCTTCGCCTAGAGCTATGCCATGTAGTCGACCATTGTTTCCACGCAAAGCGTCTATGAGTGTTTTGAAAGCCCTGTGGCCTCGGTCTCGTCGCAATCGTTGTCATTTTGCGTGTCTTTTTCTTGACATTGAGAGGGTGTGTGTGAAGCTTTGCAAAATCCACGAGACTCGTGGTCCAAAACACAGGACCAGCAACGAACCTTTGACTCAAAGAAAAAGGTTGCTTCTGGCAGGCACTGGGTGTGGTCAACCTTGACTGAACGACGAGTGTACGATCTGTGTGAGCGGCTACCGTAGTGTCCCCCCAAAGCGAATGCCAACCTTTACAAGAGCACACGCATGCCGAACACAGTTAGCCAGAGAATGTATGGTCTGCACATCTCTGCGACTTGATGCCGTTTAAGTGAAGTTATGACACTCGGTCTGCGGCTGATCTAGCTAAGTTGCCCCACCCCATACTAGCTCTTTTGTGCCCAAGGTCTCTATCGTAGATTTTGGGTATATTGTTTATGTGCGAAACGCTATGGTGAGGGCAAGTTCGACAACAAATGATATAGGAAATACCAAGTAGTTAAACGTAATACAACTGTGCCAGGGACGAGATCTTGAAAACAAAACGAGATATTTTTTATCGAGCTGGACAGTGTGAAAAACGGTTTGCCTTTTGCGAGTGTACTAGATGAATCCGGTCAAAGTGGGACAACACAGGAGGAGGGGTATTGTTATATGATGTGGATATAGGCCCTGGACACATCCACGCTGTTAACTTGGGCGGAGGTAGCATCTGCGGGTCCTCATCGGTATGGTAAAACTGATTTGGATGTCCGGGTTATCGTAGATCGGCTTTCCTCTTGGTGCTGTTTCGTTACTTCGATGTTTGACCAACTGCATTATGCTGATAAGGTTCTGCTTCGGTTATGCCTTGTGGTAATCAGAACTGATACCCCACTACGCCGACTGAAATGGCTCGGCGTATTCGCGGCACCGACTTATCTTCCTGTACGCTATAGCTCTCTGTGACAACATTGCGGCAGATCAACCCACGGGACACATTGTTTTTCTCGTGCAGTTCTCGGATTAAAGCTCCAGATTTCTAGCCAATATTGCATCTACGTCAGGCATATCTGCGTGTCATATTGCCTGGGCAATGTCTGGCTCTGTTATCAAGGATACAAATTTCATCCTTATTATTGGGAATAGACCACGTTTCTCAACTAAAAATTATTGTCTCTCTGAGGCGGGAGTTCGATCTGGATTGGTTCACTGGCGGAGAGTTGTTCAATGCACTTTATCTTTGTATCTATCTATCGGATGTATTCGGTGTGGACCGAAACAGTAAAGCGAGTTTTGAAGGTAGTTTTGCGTCGATTTGGTTCGAAACAGTAAGAACGTTGCTGTGAATGTCCCAAAGTGGAATCGAATTATCTAGCTTGGTTAAATATGTGGAATCGTCTTTGTTGCATCCTATCTGCAAGTTCGTGAAGGTACCCGTACAGGAAGTCACTCTTCATCTGGGGGAGGTGGGACATTCTTTATTATTTTCAAAGAAGCCAGAATTAACCGTGCTTTTTGTAAGATTGGTTTGCAGGATGGGTCGCTGACCTGAGTCCTGTAATGGGCTGATGGGCTGTCGTCCAGCACATTTTCACAATTTAGATTTTAAACTCCACAATATTCAGTGAGGGATTCATTTACAAATCAGCTAAAAAATAACGTTGATGCTAATAAATATATAGTTTTGTTTTGTTGCACATTCAAATGCATTTCAGTATGCTTAGAAAAGAAAATATATCGCAAATAACCCAATAACACGAGTCTATGCGATGTTATCAACTATGGGAAAATGAGACGGACACTAAATTGTAAGACGCGGAGTATATCGACCATAATGTGGTAAATCTGTTCTCATTCTGTTTAATAAGATTAAGGCTCAAACGTTAATGGCATCATCGCTATAAATAGTTTGGATAAATCAAATATATATCGGTCTGAAGGACAACGCATGGGTTTTAGCATATGAAACAATTATGTAATGATAAAGAATAAAGAATTTATGCCAGCACGATAGAATTCTTGTTGTACATTATAGGAGGGGTAACTAGGTAATGGAAAGTGACATTATGCTTTTATATATGCACAAATAAAAGCACTGGAAAGTCATATTGTGTCTTGAAACATGGAGGAAAGGAGGGAAATTGGCAATGGAAAGTCGTATTATGTCTTGAATCATGCAGGAAAGAATACTTGATAAATAGAATAAAATAATTATTTTATGACTTTTCCGTTTCTGTATTTCGCAACACGAGGTTGTTATAGATTAAGTTTGTCACACGGACTAGTCAAATTATGCTGTTCAATTGTTATATATAATTCATCAGGTAAAATATTAGGTATCACTCATCTGGTAAAATATTAGCTATCACTCATCAGGTAAAATATTAGCTATCACTCATCAGGTAAAATATTAGGTACCACTCATCAGGTAAAATATTAGGTATCACTCATCAGGTAAAATATTAGCTATCACTCATCAGGTAAAATATTAGGTACCACTCATCAGGTAAAATATTAGGTATCACTCATCAGGTAAAAATATTAGCTATCACTAATCAGGTAAAATATTAGGTATCACCCATCAGGTAAAAATATTAGCTATCACTAATCAGGTAAAATATTAGGTATCACCCATCAGGTAAAAATATTAGCTATCACTAATCAGGTAAAATATTAGGTATCACTCATCAGGTAAAATATTAGCTATCACTCATCAGGTAAAATATTAGGAATCACCCATCAGGTAAAAATATTAGCTATCACTAATCAGGTAAAATATTAGCTATCACTCATGAAGTAAAATATTAGCTATCACTCATCAGGTAAAATATTAAGTATCACTCATCAGGTAAAATATTAGCTATCACTCATCAGGTAAAATATTAGCTATCACTCATCAGGTAAAATATTAGCTATCACTCATCAGGTAAAATATTAGGTATCACCCATCAGGTAAAAATATTAGCTATCACTCATCAGGTAAAATATTAGCTATCACTCATCAGGTAAAATATTAAGTATCACTCATCAGGTAAAATATTAGCTATCACTCATCAGGTAAAATATTAGCTATCACTCATCAGGTAAAATATTAGCTATCACTCATCAGGTAAAATATTAGGTATCACCCATCAGGTAAAAATATTAGCTATCACTCATCAGGTAAAATATTAGCTATCACTCATCAGGTAAAATATTAGCTATCACTCATCAGGTAAAATATTAGCTATCACTCATCAGGTAAAATATTAGGTATCACCCATCAGGTAAAAATATTAGCTATCACTAATCAGGTAAAATATTAGCTATCACTCATGAAGTAAAATATTAGGTATCACTCATGAAGTAAAATATTAGCTATCACTCATCAGGTAAAATATTAGGTATCACTCATCAGGTAAAATATTAGCTATCACTCATCAGGTAAAAATATTAGCTATCACTCATCAGGTAAAATATTAGCTATCACTCATCAGGTAAAATATTAGCTATCACTCATCAGGTAAAATATTAAGTATCACTCATCAGGTAAAAATATTAGCTATCACTCATCAGGTTAAATATTAGCTATCACTCATCAGGTAAAATATTAGCTATCACTCATCAGGTAAAATATTAAGTATCACTAATCAGGTAAAATATTAGCTATCACTCATCAGGTAAAATATTAGCTATCACTCATCAGGTAAAATATTAGCTATCACTCATGAAGTAAAATATTAAGTATCACTCATCAGGTAAAAATATTAGCTATCACTCATCAGGTAAAATATTAAGTATCACTCATCAGGTAAAAATATTAGCTATCACTCATCAGGTAAAATATTAGCTATCACTCATCAGGTAAAATATTAAGTATCACTCATCAGGTAAAATATTAGGTATCATTCATCAAGTAAAATATTAGGTACCACTCATCAGGTAAAATATTAGTTATCGCTACTCGGTTAAATTTTCATGTATTACTCACTCATCACTAAAAATATTAGGTATCCCTCCACGCTTAAAGTAATTAGTACTCCGAGAAGACTAGTACTCCAAAAATAACTAGTACTCCTAGAAGACTAGTACTCCAAAATAACTAGTACTCCTATAAGACTAGTCCTTTGAGAAGATTCTGCTATTTTCCTAACTTGTAATTGTTGTTTCATTCTATCGGGTAACAAGTACTTTTTGAACTATTTCCCCATTACGCGAATTAATTAACTCACTGCGCTTGTTTTTTTTTTCCTGGTAATATTATTTAGTAATATTATTACCTATGATGGTATTTGGTGCCCATGCTTTTCAAATGGTTATCCTTTCTATGTTCTCAGAAGTAATCTTGGTTGTATTTTATATTCTTAGTACATTGGTTGAATTCCCGTTGGCAATCTTTACACCGTTGCTAATGTTTGTCGAATTCGTGAATATATTTCACAGTATGACATTAAACATATATTTCTCGAAGGTAATTTTTTAAAAAAAATATTGTTTCAATATGGTATAATGACATAAACCTTTTCATCATTCTATTTTTTTTATTGATATTTGATGGTGGAAATGTCATGATATGATATCAGCAATGTTTTGGGTCTTTTAAAAAAATGTATATATTTGCATAAGCAAATTAATTGTTCCGCTGATGATACTAAACTCATATGTCGCTCTTTGTATCCATCATGTATTAATTATTTTAAACGCCCATGTATGCATTTCTGTCTGCTCCCTATGTGTAAATAAAGGATGAGAAAAGACAATTTTAGTAAACGCCCAATCGATAGACTGACTACCGAATATAAATTAATGTCGGTGTGTGCTGGATATCAGGTCAAAAACATTACATGAACGATGCTCTGTCTCAAGTGTTACATCCATCATTACGGGTCAACACTGACCGATGACCTCTTATGACCTCTGAGGCCATTGCAATCTTACTCCATAACTAGTTTCCATATTGGAAAGAATCATATCAGAACCCGTTGCGATTTAATCTCCGGATCCAGTAGGCGTGAATCAACAGGTAGTCAGTTCAACAAACCGTACACGTTTTTGATCTTGTTAACCACACTATGTTATAAAAGAGATTAACTTTAAAATATAACCTTTCTATATTCTACCTCCAATGATATCAGATTCAGTTCTGCGTATTACATCAGAACTTTATTCTAGTGGTTCAGAGAGACTCCCAGCTTCAAAATCTCATACAGAAGTTCAGATCCCGATATATGAAATAGCAAAGCTTGTAGTCAATTTCGTCAACGCTTTTTCAATTGTTTTAAGAGATATCAAACCAAAAGAAAAAAAAACATTTAGAGAGGGTTTCAAAACCAAATACTTTAAGCAGAGGTTCGCTTAGTCAAAAGTGTTGATGGAATCGGTTTTCTTTCATGGCACCATTCAGGAGGTGGAAGTGACCGCTCCGGTGGCCTAGTGGTTAGAGCGTCCGCCTTAGATGCGGGTTCAAACCCAGGCCGAGTCATACCAAAAACCTTACAAAAATGGTACTAACAACTGCCTCGCTAAGCGTTCAGTCAGCATTAAGATGTTAGTGTTATGACTGGTACTGATCGGCCTGGTGTCAGGGTAAATGTAACATGGTGGGACATCATGTTACATGCCTGCGGCATAATGCCCCAGTGTTAGACATCGCTATAAACTGTCACACTGCAAACATCGTAGCGATATGACTAAACAATTGCTAAAGCTACGTTAAAAATCGAAACCACACACACACACACGCGCACGCGCGCGCGTGCGCAGCTGGAGATAAGGACACGCCTATTTATCCGATTATGTTAGGACAAGAAGGTCAAAACAATATATAGTTGAGGAAGTCGACCCCTGACTACAAATCAACAGCATGTTCAAATGAAAAGAAGCAAAATAAGTGTTCAGATAAATTCTCTCTGTGACTATATGGAAAAATCTGGAATCACTGGACATGTATTATGCTAATCCAGCTGGACTAATGTCAACACAAACTTTTGTAATGATCGAAGTAGAATAAAACTAACAAATGTCTAAATACAAATACTTTAAATAATACTTATGTGGAGTTATATATATGAACCCAAATTATTTATAGAATCTTTGCCTAATTAGCCTACTAAATTTTAGAAAACCGCTCAACCAATTTCGTCCAATATTTTCCTATGATTTATGCAAATAATCTATTTTTTATTTTGTTTTATCTAATAATCAGCTACAAGACATACAAAAATGGGTCTTTAAAGTAAGTACTTTAGTCAGTATATCTCATAGTCCGATGTGTTCATAATACCAATCAACACCATACAAAGTCCGATGTGTTCATAATACCAATCAACACCATACATAGTCCGATCTGTTCATAATACCAATTATCACCATACATAGTCCGATCTGTTCATAATACCAATCATCACCATACCTAGTCCGATCTGTTCATAATACCAATCATCACCATACATAGTCCGATCTGTTCATAATACCAATCATCACCACACATAGTCCGATCTATTCATAATACCAATCATCACCATACCTAGTCCGATCTGTTCAAAAACCCAATCATCACCAAACAGGATCCGATCTGTTCATAATACCAATAATCACCATACAGGATCCGATCTGTTCATAATACCAATCATCACCATACATAGACCGATCTGTTCATAATACCAATCAACACCATACATAGTCCGATCTGTTCATAATACCAATCATCACCATACATAGACCGATCTGTTCATAATACCAATCATCACCATACAGGATCCGATCTGTTCATAATACCAATCAGCACCATACATAGTCCGATCTGTTCATAATACCAATCATCACCATGCATAGACCGATCTGTTCAGAATACCAATAAAAACCATACATAATCAGATGTGTTCATAATACCAATCAGCACCATACATAGTCCGATCTGTTTATAATACCAATCATCACCATACATAGTCCGATGTGTTCATAATACCAATCATCACCATACATAGTCCGATCTGTTCATAATACCAATCATCACCATACATAGACCGATGTGTTCATAATACTAATCATCACCATACATAGTCCGATCTGTTCATAATACCAATCATCACCATACATAGACCGATCTGTTCATAATACCAATCATCACCGTATAGGATCCGATCTATTCATAATACCAATCATCACCATACATAGTCCGATCTGTTCATAATACTAATCATCACCATACATAGTCCGATCTGTTCATAATACCAATCAGCACCATACATAGTCCGATGTGTTCATAATACCAATCATCACCATACATAGTCCGATCTGTTCATAATACCAATCATCACCATACATAGTCCGATCTGTTCATAATACCAATAATCACCATACAGGATCCGATCTATTCATAATACCAATCATCACCATACATAGACCGATCTGTTCATAATACCAATCATCACCATACATAGTCCGATGTGTTGATAATACCAATCATCACCATTCATAGTCCGATCTGTTCATAATGCCAATAATCACCATACAGGATCCGATCTATTCATAATACCAATCATCACCATACATAGACTGATCTGTTCATAATACCAATCATCACCATACATAGTCCGATGTGTTCATAATACCAATCATCATCATACATAGTCCGATGTGTTCATAATACCAATCATCACCATACATAGTCCGATGTGTTCATAATATCAATCAACACCTTACATAGTCCGATCTATTCATAATACCAATTATAACCATACAGGCTTTACGTAACCAAATCTTAAGGACCTTTTTATTTCCTCATTCCGATAGACGGATTTCATCCATATCTCTTCTATGAGTCCAAACACAACACTACATACAAAATCTCAAACAATTCCGCGAAGGTAAACATCTTAAGACGTGGATCGTATGGCCCATATATTCATATAAGACGTTTGTCTTCCCCCTCCTGACTTTTAATAACTGTAATGTGTTGAGTCTTCCGTTTCCCAGAACCAGCTTCACGAATTTCGTCTGTATTGTTTAATACTGTTTGAGTAGATTCCTAAATCTTTTAAAGAGGGAATCAAATTAGAATACTTTAAGCACGATTTCGTGTAGCATAAAGTACTGATAGAACCAGATCTTTCTGTTCAGTGCTGATAAGGACACTTTTTTGTCTCTGCTGCTACTGTGCGAAGTTGGTCTCAGCTTTTTCTTAGGGTCTAAGTCTACCCTTTGATGCAGAGTCGATATCATGGAATATATTGTTACAAGCCAGGGGTCTTTACTTGACATAGCGGTTGTCAAACCCTAAACAGGGAACTATTTTAACTCCGTCCCCTTAGATCAGTTAACCTAAACAGGGAACTATTTTAACTCCGTCCCCTTAGATCAGTCAACGTTTGCTTTCCAGGCTTATTTTGCGATATAACGGCTCCTTATTCGTCAACCTGGTGGCATAAACGGTATCTGCCATGTTCTTCCTTTGAATATTCCCATAATTCACACAAGAACCCTAACCCAAATCAAAAAAATTCCTTAAAAGAGGGCGCTATCAGATGTACATATTCCAATTTATTATATAAAGCCGGGAACCAAACTATGACATCATCTATGTTAATTGTGAAAGTCCCGATGCAGGCATGTGAAAAAACCAGGCTGTAGCAATTATTTATTCCACCGTGTACTATTTTTAAAAAAAATCTTTCGACTATTTACTAAATAATAAATCTTGATATATTTTTATCATCATGTCACATTTTTGGCGGCATTCTTTATCAAATAGCTCTCCCACGTCAAGACAATTCTCAAAATTAAGTCTCAAACTAGATTCTAAATAGACTGACATAAGGTGTTTACTGACATCTCACTTTGTTGCGTCTCATTGTCTGATATGTTTGGCTATATTTTATCAAAACACTATCAGACAATGAATGTTGAGTGGGCTGGAAAGGGGGAAACAAATGTTTTATTCAACAATAGATCCATCTCAAAGGTTGCAGGAAGACGTGAGAAACAATTTGTGGATAGCCAACATATATTTTAGTCGCCTCCATATGGAAAACAAAAGCGGCTGTTTCAAATTGTTTTCCAGTAAACTGACGTCGTACAGCATACTTTTATCAGTGTGTTGGAGAGAACGACCAAACAAAAAAATGGCACACTCTACCAAGCTAACTATATCACACGCCTCATTTTGTACATTGATACCTTTAAATTCCAAACCAAATCAAAATGTCAGTTTTGTAAATAGACTAAAAATAAAAAAAAATAAAAATAAGCATGCGATGTACTATGATTAAAAGGAGAATAAGATTACAATTTAATATTTGATAGTCATAGAACGATGTATACATTTTTATTTCAAAATATATTCTATGTTTGCCTCTTTTTTAACACTTTAGATTATGAATTTAATCAGAAATACTCAAACAAAACTACATAGTGGACCATTTTTTGGAAACAACAAAACTGACACACGTATATGGATGTGCATAGGCACACTAAACTTTAATTAGAACATATGCGTTACATTGGCAAACTAAATTTCCATGAACACATGTGTTACATTGGCAAACTAAATTTCCATGAACACATGTGTTACATTGGCAAACTAAATTTTCATGAACACATGCGTTACATTGGCAAACTAAATTTCCATGAACACATGCGTTACATGGGCAAACTAAATTTCCATAAACACATGTGTTACATGGGCAAAGTAAATTTCCATAAACACATGTGTTACATTGGCAAACTAAATTTCCATAAACACATGTGTTACATTGGCAAACTAAATTTCCATTTCCGTTTACCAAAATAACTAGAAGTAAATTACTGGCAAGCTAAATTGTATCTTCAATAAATAAGAGAGACGCAGAAAGCAAACATAAAACGATATCTTTATTGATATAAAATTTACATTACACGACATAACACGTTACTTACTGAGCAGAGGTTAATGGTGATAAAAATTATATTTAAAAACACTATATCAAACAAACAAAAGTTATGCAGTCGCCAACTTCTCTTTGTTATCAATTTAATGGATGATGTAACTTCTAAATTAACAGGCGGGCGCCTACAACGTTTGTCTTTTTGAAATAAAAAGCGTGATATTTATGGCGAAAATTTATTAGTAGTTAGATCAGCACTCTGTAATGTTTTAGTTAGTATTGTGATATGTTTGTATGGAAATCAATACAATGCAGGTTGTAAAGGAGCCGTCTTATAATACCAAATTTATTTAATTTGATAATACGTTTAAGTTTTTGGTAAGCCCACTCTATAATTTGTTTTTACCCTGCACACACTAATTTGTATGTCTGTCTTTCCTCACACACACACACACACACACACACACACACACACACACACACACACACACACACACACACTTATAAATATAATACCCTCATATTGCATGTACGTGCAAGACACGTGTTCCTAAGGATAGTATAGTACATTATAAGTTATGTGAGCAAACCATGTACATTCGTGTAGTAGACGCCATAGGTTTTGTGTAAGCAAACCATGTACACTCGTGTAGTAGACGCCATAGATTTTGTGTAAGCAAACCATGTACACTCGTGTAGTAGACGCCATAGGTTTTGTGTAAGCAAACCATGTACACTCGTGTAGTAGACGCCATAGGTTTTGTGTAAGCAAACCATGTACACTCGTGTAGTAGACGCCATAGGTTTTGTGTAAGCAAACCATGTACACTCGTGTAGTAGACGCCATAGATTTTGTGTAAGCAAACCATGTACACTCGTGTAGTAGACGCCATAGATTTTGTGTAAGCAAACCATGTATACTCGTGTAGTAGACGCCATAGGTTTCGTTGATTACATTTGTGAATGAACGAAAGCAGCTATTTCGTCCATTTGAAAGTATAGTGACGAGTTCACTGAGTCAGAAAAGAAACTTTCACAGAAGCAAACGAATGAACGTTATATTCGTAATGTCAACAACTAACGTGATAGACACATTAATTGAAAATACTGTTCTGATCATTGAAACAATTATTTTAGGAGAATATTTAATTTTTTATTCGTAAATAGAATGGTTAATAGTATGACAATTGCTCTCTTGGGTATAAAAAATAGCATAGTAACTCGTACTGAGGTCGAAATGCTAGATTCGAAAAAAGTGCAGCTGAAGGTTCTGGTAGGAAACTAAGACCACAAGAACCAATAATTCAAGACGAAAAAGTTCCGCTGGGTAAATGGAGTGTCACACAACAATTACGTTTAAATTTTCCCCATGAATCTATTTGTATACAATGTTAGGCTAGCGATAGATGACACACACTGTATGATACAGGTCATATATGGGGACCCTGCAACAGCGAAATGCAAGTGACAGGGAATATGCATGTTTTTTTTTTTTAGCTGGTAATAAGAATGGTAATAATGAATTTAACATTTATTCATCTTGAATTTCCTCTAATTGTACTTTATTAATTAGTTTTTCAAATCCGACACACGTCCTGCAAAACCTGATACACACAGAAAATTTACTGGAATTGCGAGTAGCCAACAGTTCCAACTGAAATCCTTTCACCTTAATCACTGAATGGACCCAGAAATCAGAAAAGCAGAACTGGTTTGGATACCGAGATAAAATCCATGTACATTCATCTACAATATGACTTTACTTTTCCATTGTACACAGACCAAACCAAAACAACAATTCTTTTTAAAACTGATGTAGAGCGCGTGACTAGGTTAAAAGATCGCTGGGCGGAGCTATGTGCACATGGACATTTTATTCTGTATTGAAGAATCTACGGTTATGAACATATTTGGGAACAAAACATAAATTCAATTGCAACGTTTCTTGCAATATTCTTTCTTATTAAGCCATATTTAGCTATAAAAAATGGGTATACAAGAACAAGGCTGCTGCATTTGTATGAAAAAATATGAACTCGGTATTTTTTTCTGAAAAATACTGCACTCCGTAAGCTCTTTTAGTAATTTGCAGACACATTATTTCATATTTTCCCATAAAACTGCAATTATCTATCTATCTATCTATCTATCTATCTATCTATCTATCTATCTATCTATCTATCTATCTATCTATCTATCTATCTATCTATCGATCTGTCTGTCTGTCTGTCTGTCTGTCTGTCTCTGTCTCTCTCTCACTCTGTCTCTCTCTCTCTCTCTCTCTCTCTCTCTCTCTCTATATATATATATATATATATATATATATATATATATATATATATATATATATATATATGGTTTATAAAGACTGTGAAGAAGCGAACAAAACTAGGTCACGATAACATCAGATCGAGAGCTTAATGCAAAACTATGCCATAAAACTAGGTCGCGAGTTCATCAGATTGAGATTGTAATGCAGAACTACAGAACTCTGCTAATATATCACATGATCACATATATGTGTGTCATGCAGTAGTCTATTGTTTGCTTATCGCAACAATTACGCTTTATATAATCATGTAATGAAAAGATCTCTATGTGTGTTATGTAATTGATTAAATTAAAATTATCATGACGGATAAAAATGGACTTTCACTAGGTGAAAATAATGGTATCCTATCGTTGTTATAGTGCTGGCTTGTCCAGCAAATTTTTAAATAAACCAAACCGAATTACTTGGAAATTATTAATCTGTGTGCATTAAAGACACATGATATTAATTGTAGTGAGAAATGGGAACCAGTCTAGAAATACATGAAGATAAATTAGAGTGTATATCTATTTGGCTGGCAAGCGTTGGTTGATAATGAAAGTTTTTAGCTAAAATAATTGTTTGAGAGTTTATCTTAGTTGTAAATGAGAAAATAGAGACATTATTTTATTGATGTGATTTTAGCCCTTTAACAATCTTGAGTTCGGAACACTCATTACTAAAATTAGCACCTGACTCTTTTGGTGCGGAATTGAAATCGCATGTTTCAAACACATGTAGATCGAGGTTATGCCGCGGCTCATATCCTTTTCTCAACACAGAAGCTGACATCTAGTTTTCATATATACTGATAACTATAGGTTTCATCATAAGCACTCAGAACTTTAAAGTTTGTTTTTATACTGAACTTTAAATATCATGTTGTTTACATAAGTCTACTATGGGAATTGAATTAATACCGTGGGTCCTTTCAGATTTCTATCGTATTTTAACAAACGTGTAAACGACTCGACTTACGAGGAACTCGGCGGATTTATATTTTTACAGGAAACACCTTGAAACATCTAGGCTGCTGAAGTCTTTTAAAGTTTCTTACGGAAAAAAATCAAGTTGTGATACCGTTTTCTAAATCCCACAACACTTGCAATTTCCAGAGTTATACATCATAATGTACGGATTTGCATATGACACCGTGTTTAGTATCAATTATAAATTGCATATGACACCGTGTTTAGTATCAATTATAAATTGCATATGACACCGTGTTTAGTATCAATTATAAATTGCATATGACACCGTGTTTAGTATCAATTATAAATTGCATATGACACCGTGTTTAGTATCAATTATAAATTGCATATGACACCGTGTTTAGTATCAATTATAAATTCACGGCGAACATAGCCGTATGAATTAAATAGGAAGGCAAGTTACATTTACATATTGTCGGTGATCATTCAGTTGCGGAATATTCACTGTGTTGACAATTCAACATGTTTTTGTTTCGCAAAGATACAATTCAACATGTTTTTGTTTCACAAGGAAAAGTTTGAATATATTTAAAAGAAATGAGCAAATATCTTTCTTTCTTTCGTTTTTCATCCAACTTATATTTTCGGTGAAAATCCAATTTTAGATATGCACTGTAAGAAATTATGAAATGCAGACGATATAAATGTATTGACCACAGCATATATTTCGCATACTTGCTGCAACAACATATAGAAATGGACTATTTACACACTTATCAATATAGTTTTGTTATCTCTACATACATTATATTTGCTTTCATACCTTCAATTAGAAAAAGCACAAATTTCACATGGTTAGATTGAACAATGAAAATTTCATGTCTTTATTGAAATAATCTATTAAAACATCTTTGATCACATACTCCTAAAGAATTGCTGATCAGGTTTTTGCAATGCTTACATGGAAATGGGGGAAATTCCGCAAAAGACCAGATTCGTCATAAACTTTAGTAGAATCAAACATTCTGTTTGTGCAAAATAATAATACTATTCCAGGTGACCTTGAAATCTTAATAATAAAGTCGCAATGCCTCGGTAACTAGCTTGGTATCCCTATAGCGGCAATATCCGCCCAAACCAGCCCGGGTCAGCTGCCTTGGTATTTCATTGGGAAAGACGCTTATGTCCCATTTATTCTGTAAGATATGCCAATACTGTGTTATAGAGTAGAAAAAGATTTCAAAATGAAGCAATACATTCATCTTTCTTCACATTATAACAAGGGTTTATACCAGATGGTATAATGCAAACATTCCTTACTAATTATTCCATGGTAGTTATTAAATGTCCTCACATTACCGTCAACAATAAATGCTGAACCAGTATAATGTTTATCGTTCTTCAATCCTCCTCGTTATGGACATCAATACGTTTTATCGTAAAAAATCAGTCGATGTAATCATACTCGTTAAATAGAACCTGACATTTTTGCGAGTCAGTTGGTTTGTGGGTGGTGGATCTTTAAAGGCACATCATCACATTAAAGGCACATCATCACATGAAAGGCACATCATCACATGAAAGGCATATCATCACATTAAAGACACATCGTCACATGAAAGGCACATCATCACATTAAAGACACATCTTCACATGACAGGCACATCATCACATTAAAGACACATCATCACATGAAAGGCACATTATCACATGAAAGGCACATCATCACATTAAAGGCAAATCATCACATTAAAGACACATCATCACATGATAGGCACATCATCACATTAAAGGCACATCTTCACACGAAAGGCACATCATCACATTAAAGACACATCATCACATGAAAGGCACATCATCACATTAAAGGCACATCATCACAAACATTAAAGGCACATCTTCACATGAAACACTATTCAGTGCTGGAGCAACAGTACGAAGAGACACTTGACGGCACCCTGGTTATGTGACATTCACTTTTACATTGACTATGTAAAGAATTGTTGTATTATGGAATCGCTTTCACTGTTCATAGCACACTTTTGAGGCTATTAGGTGGTATAAATATCCCTGGGTGCTTTGCCCCGTATCGCTGAACACACTCCTGACAGCAGGGCGGTAGTATTGATCAGTCATTAACCGCCTGTGGTGGGCAGTAAGGTCTTGTCTTCGCGCTTCACCCATAACCACTTTAGTAGTCCTACCCAATGCTTGAACCGCCATCTTTTGTGGTTTCTTGCTGCTGTTCATAGAATCCTGAGCATTTTCAAGACCGACTGAGCAGGAAATTGTGTACTTGTACTGAGAGTAATCAAATACTCCATTCCATGCTTGTCTCTATCGTTTGTACATACATAATCAACTTCCTTTGACGAGTCTCTTTACATCTATCTTTCCAAAACTCTGCCAAAATCGCTCTATCTAGTTAAATATATTTCTGAATAATTGCAGTAGAAACCAATTCCTTTCTTTAATTCACACAAGTGTCCCATTCATGGAGGATGTATTTTTGGATTCTGTCAAAACTGATGACTATTGTCTAGTGATTGGTGCTGTTTTTCTTTTTCTCTGTCTAAGATGTAATTAGCTCTCCGATGATCTGTCAGTACCGCCTGGATGATCTGTCAGTACCGCCTGGCATATTATCTGAAATGCTCTAAGCTATCCTTTTAACTATGTTCTTGCTTTGTAACTGAGAACTAATAATGAGTGTCCCTTATTTAGGAGGATTTTTGTTTGGTCTCCAAAATTTGTTTTCAAATGACTATTTAACAGAATAGTTGACAGATACGAGAAAGAAGGGAGCGCGCGCATACACTCATACAAGCGCGGATAGGTAAATAATTGTTCGGATAGAATTTTTGGCAAAGGTGGTAAGATTTACATTTTCTCTAAATTGTATTAGAGTCATGTTTCACTCATTTAAATTAAAGTAATTTTCTAAAATATATTGAGATTAATTTCGTTTGTTTCTGGATCACGGTTGTATGTTAATGGAATAAAAGTGAATGCTGTTACAAGGTCTGTCTACACTTACACGGAACCTAGGTTTTAGCATCCACAAAATGGTGATTGATTTACCGACAGGCGAAATTCGAGTAACGGTGTCTACTGCATATCAATAAGTGGTTCGCCAATGAAGCTTTGTCTCGCAATATCGGTTTATAAAGATTCCAAATTTTAGCAGATTTTGCCACACATAAGTGTTTGAGTTTAAACAATTACAACGCATATTCAGAAAACGAAATTGTCTGTGTTTGCGGTGGCACAATTGTTGTCGGTGTTGGAGTATTAAAAAAAGTAGATATTCTATTTCCAAAGAGTTAGTAATGGTACTGTTTTACGTCAACTATTTTGCTACGTAAACGAATACAGATTTACTGTAGAACATTTCTTATGTCTAAGTTTATCGCAGACAATATAGTTTCATGTAAAATATTATAAGGTCGAGGAGTATAGAAGGCATTGACCTAAATTAGTTACCAAGATTTAAAAAGCCCATTGTGATACTACATTTTGTATGCCGAATACTACACCAGAAATCAACAGTTTGAGGCGATTGACCACAGGCTAGTTAAAAATGGAACAATAGTCCATATTATTATGATGAAAGAAAGTTTTCTATCCAGAACAGTAGCAACTTCTGTGTATCAGGTATATAAAGCCGGTACGTGGAGGAACGACCCTATAGATTGCACTAAGAGGAATTTGAGAGTAGTTCGAGTTGGCAAATAGCTCCACACAACGTTTCTAGAGGTGGTTTCGAAACATCGAAGGCAAACATTTGGTAGATATAAAAAGCCATTAAACAAATTACAGCTTAGTTTCCTATACTCTCGTCAAAGGATTTATACCTTGGCCTTTTTTGCGATTTCTTCAATCACCTCACCTCCCCACCCACAAACACTACCCAGAACAAGTATTGATGACATTTGCCAAATGGAAGCGATGAAAGATCTCTATGGGTACCGGCTATAGTAAGCAATAACTATTCTATAAATAGAAACCCGAAAAAAACCTGCTATAAGTGTCTTGAGTTTAACCCTTTTACCAAAGTAGTATCTAGTGAGGAGTACTCAAAACAATAACAAACAAACAAACAAACAAACAAACAAACAAACAAACAAAATAGTAAACAAACGGTCAGACGAAATTTGTCCAGTAGTTTTACGAGACATAAGAGGCTAAATATTTGGTAGCCATGCAAAGTCCGTTACGAAATTGCACCTTAGAAACATATGGGGGCCCTGAGTGGTAGAGTGGTCTGAAGCGCTCACCGTTACCGATCTTTGTCACCTCACCTCTGTCTGCGTGTGTTCGAATCTCGGGTTCGGCCAGTGTGTGCATGTGAGAAACCTTGCCAGTAGTTTCTCGTAAGTCGGTGGCTCTTTACGGGGTTTTCCCGGGTTCTTCTCCCACCATTTATGGCATATCATGTGCTGAAAAAAGACGTGAAGCTCAAAAAAAAAAAAATCATAGAACATGTATGGTCCATAACATCTTAAAAGACCTTGATGTTAGACATGGAACCATCTCTGAAAAATTTGCTGATTGCGACATATGCAAACCATCCTCCGCCCCACCCCCACCCTACGAAATAGTATCGATATTAGTCAAAACTAATCCAATGATGGTCCTTTTGAGGAAAGGTTATTATAGAAAAGAGCCGACCAATATTGTCAATATATTGTATGACGTGAACCCTTGCTAAAAGCATTCTATTTGAACTCTTCTTTGACGGTTGGTAGCTAAGGATCTGATCCAGCAGTTAAAAATGTTTAGACGAAATCTAAGCTTCGTTAGTGAAATATATTAAAGCAGTATAGCAGGATAAGGAAAGGATGATCGTATGTTAGAAAGTGTAAACAAGTTTGGGTCTGACGGAAATTTAACATTTAGCTTCCATGTTAAAAGTTAGAGGAACAAGACTTGGTCTGTACGTCTTCTCCGGATGAATCTGGCTGGTTAGAAATGCAACAGTGTATGGATCTTTAAAAGTGGGAAATACGAGCTTTTCTGACGTCTAACTTAAATGCCATCCTTTGTTATCTTTCATTGAAAGAATAGAAAGAGAAAAGAGTAAATAGCAAATTAACTAGTCAAATAGCTAATGAACTAGTCAAATAGCTAATGAACTAGTCAAATAGCTAATGAACTAGTCAAAACCAAATCAACATTCAATTTAAGTAAGCCATGCTCACTTAAACATCAGTAAATGAAGAGAAATGATTAGAACTAGTCCTTTCCGTTTCATGTTTAAATATTAAATATTTTTAAATAATATATTACAAGGCTGACAACGTTATGAAGTATGACTTGCAATCATTTAGTTCAGCGGTGTTTATACCATCGATACACACAACGTTTCTAGGCTAAAGAAAATATATAACTATAATGTTTGCCAAAGCACGTTTCTAACAACTACTCCATGTCGTTGTCGTTGTTGTTGTAATAGTAAATAGGGATTGAACCTTAAGAGATAGGGGGATGGAGCATAGCAATCAGTCATTGAAGATAGCAAGATACTTACGCTCCTATTGTGTCAATCGTTTACTCATTATTCCCACTATGAAAACTAAGTCATATGGACAACGTTCTTTTGTATACCAGTGCCCATCAACGTGGAAAGAATTGCTCATTCAAATTAGACACATAACACAGTGATCCCTTTCAAGAATGCTCTTAAAACTCACCTTTCTCGACTGCAAGAACAAACTTAAAAACCTAATAATGTTTCGTATCTTAGATATTTTCAGCATTTTTTATGTTTTCTACTTTTTTGGTGTTTTGCTTTTGTTGTCGTATTATTATAGATTCTAAAGATTAGGCACTATGAAAAGTCCTCATTATTTTTATCATTATGTCTATTATAAAAGCGCTTCAATAAACTATATGTATGTAGCCACAGGAGAGTTCCTCACGACAAGATGTCATATGATATCCAACAAAAGATGTAAACATTTGCAGTAATTTAAAATGGCGAAATTCCAGGGACCTGCAAGTTTTATTTCTGGGCAACCAGTATAGTGGCAAGACTGGAAACATCGTTTTGTGCGCTATTGACTCTACGCTAAATTAAAACAGGAATAGTTCACTTATACATGGAATGGGAAAAGAAAAAGAACAAATAATTAAACTATTTGAGTTAGATATTGACCAAGATGCTGATAGGTACCCTTCAGTTTTGCAGAAAATTATAAACTACTTCATCCCCAAGAGCATTACGTTCGCCAACAAAGACAGCAATTGGGCGAGTCCTTGGAGGAATTCGTAAAACAAATACGAAATTGCAGACCAGTGCGACTTTGAAGTAAAGAGGTACAAAGCAATATGGGATCGTCTTGTAATTAAAATGTTTAAAATATATATTTCCAAGAATCTAAAAATAGAGGGTTAAACAATCTTATCGAAGGCCTTGCAACCAGAGAGACAATTGGAACTGGTGAACAGTCAGACACGCATATAATGTCAGACGGTTAAATATATGGATGAAATTTTTAAACAGCAAAAGGCATCAGACACTAAACCAGGATCAACCAATAGAAATGGATCGCGTAGAAAAGAAAATAATTAGTCTGGTGAAGCAGCAACAGAACATCATGTCACAAATTTTACAAAGGGAGCATAATATAAGTGAACGATTCCCCAATAGAGACATCCAATGTAGATTGCCCACTAGAGACAACCAATGTAGATTGCCCACTAGAGTCAAACAATGTAGATTACCCACTAGAGTCAAACAATGTAGATTGCCCACTAGAGTCAAACAATGTAGATTACCCACTAGAGTCAAACAATGTAGATTGCCCACTAGAGTCAAACAATGTAGATTACCCACTAGAGTCAAACAATGTAGATTACCCACTAGAGACAACCAATGTAGATTGCCCACTAGAGTCAAACAATGTGTACAATGTAACAGAGAGAAAAAAGAAAGTAAAGAGATGTAAATTCTGCCAGATTAAGAAGTCAGAGGAGAAACCCATGGAAGACTGACTATATCACAAACTTTCAATTGATATGTGTGAAGTCAAGCAAGAAAGCTGGTGGCAATATAATTTTTATGACACTCTACACGCAATGTATCTGACAAAAATAACTTTAGCATCCAACCATTAAATAGAAAGTAAAGGAGCACATCCTCATGATGGAAAATCCAAGAAGTGTCGCATCAGAGAATGAGACCAGAGTTGCGTCTTCAGATTTCATGGACTTTGCTGAGAAATAAGCTTCACACACATATTTACCATTCCCCACTACCTACAAAGAAATAGTTAAACAGAAGAAGGTATCACAATAACGTTTATAGTAAAACTGGAAGATAAATTCCTTGCTTTGGTGTCTTATAATGTGACACCAACAGCTCCGACAGGTACCAGCCTGGCCTAAATCCTAATCGGAAGCCAAACGAGGACACTTAAGTGTCCTCTGTTATAGACAAACTAAATAAACACCAAATGTCCAAACCTCAAATTCGCCAGGTACAGAGACCGAAGGACAAAACAGGGATATAATATTTTAGAACTGTCTTTATTTGCACATAGCGTATCAGTCTTAAATGAAGGAGACCTCATCATAATATAAACGCAAAGGAAAATACCCATTGGGAGTTCAGCACAGCATCTTTCACTGAAATGGAATCCGTGTCAGTATCAGATATGTCACCCAAAGCTGTCCACCAATATAACAACCAGGACAATCCAGTGGAATATACGCATTCGTCATGAAGTTCAGGGGTTGTTTCCCCTTTTGTCTTGCAAGTCTATATTTAGTCATTATGGGACCCTTACGCTATATGCGGACGCCATGATGCCGAAATCTTGTCAGATAGTGTCTACTTTACAGAGAGTTTACGATTTAGTTTTACAAGGTTCTGTTTATATTTGTATTCTTACTTTGAAAATCTCATCTGGATGTACTAATTTAGCTTTTATTTAGAAAATTTTGACTTTCGGGGTAAATTTTATATTAAGGAATAGTTTGTTTACTCTTTAATATCGTGCTTATTTCAAGGAATGTTTGTATTAATTATAGGTATTTCTTTTATATTGTAAGTGTGATTGATTGGATGTATATATTATATTTTTAACATTGTCTTTTTTTTCTTTTGTATAATACGCTGGCCAGTTTGATTTATTTGTACCTGACCTATAGCAGTATAGTTAGCAAACGGATGACATAACAGGCAGCTGGACCACAGCATAAAGGGAAAGGGCAATTTCAGTGGCAACAGGCGTCATAGTTATCAACTATGTAACATTATCGGAAACAAACAAACATAGTCAGAAACAGGACAACGTGTTTAGAAACAAATCAACATAGATGAAAATAAGACAACATAGATTGCAACGGAGCAACATATTCGGCAACAAACAAGCTAATTTACAACAGAACAATACGGTTCGCATCATAGCGGTGTGACCCAAAATGTGAATTTGTATTTTGAATCTTGAACATTGAATTTGAAAAGCTGGTACTACAAATGGTTACACGAATCACACACATATTTGATCAAATACATTTTCACTTTATGATAAGTATGCAGTTCATTAGTTGTATATGACAACGTCATATCCGGTCAATGTTTGCATAAATTGAGTGTCTAGCCTCACCTTTGGTCTTATTGTGTGTAAAGCAATGCAGCGTGTGTCATATCTTTAGTTTTTAATGGAATATTCGTGTTTTTCTCTTTTTTTATCATTTTATTGTTGAAATTAATATTTATGGTAAGGGTTTGCAGAGGCTCTCATAATTTTTAAAATTAAAATCCTTTCATTAGTTTACATTGTGGTTCGAAGTTTTCACTTAATCCATGTCCATTCGGTTTCAGTCTTGTTACAAATAACTGGTTCCTAAGAGAAGAAGATCCCAGCGAAACACCACGGAAGAAATCAGACGTGTATTCTGAACGCACGGAAATGAACCTTGTGTGTGTAGCATCTTGACACTTCCTCTTTTTCATGACAGTTATATTTTAACACAAAGCGTATAATTTTCATAATATGTGAGTAAAGGTAATACTCCTTTAGATGTGTCAATATTGTAATTACGTCAGACACGGTTTGAAAGCGGTCTTGTATCTTTTTCGTTAGAAGTCTCCTTTATGTGGTGATACTTTATAAAGTTTTAGCTTTATAGACGGAGTATTGAAAATTTATGTGTCACTCTGTAAATCACCGTATGAAAGCAATGAGGATCAACTGTTGATTCGATGTAAAGCGCATCTAAATAACTATAAATTACTTTTAATTCTTCCAACATTTAAATTAAAGGCCAATACATTAATGCTGTCTGCTCATTACTTTACCGCACTCCTGTGAAAGATTTATGAACATTGTCTAATACGTGTCATGTACCATTGGTTGTATTTACATAACTTGACCTGATATCGTCTGGGTACCTGATAGCATTATACATGCATTCGCATTCTACAGTAGGTTGTCTTCGCATTAAGGGAGAACACCAATCAGGGAATCAAACTATTCTTAGAGCCTTTTAAGAGGGAGGATTCTGTTAAATTGATATTAAGCACGCCGCGGTCACATCGGGACAACCGTGTACGTAATTGTCTTTAAGAATGGGCGACCAGACGAAATATTGCATATTTTTAATATTATTTGGCTCTAAAATTCGATACGGATGTGGATTAGAACTAACAATTCTACACACGAACGATGTTCACGCACATTATGAGGAAATGGGAAAATATTACGGAGATTGTGACAGCTCGGAGACTGCGGCAGGGGCATGTACTGGAGGTGTGACGCGTTACGTTACCATGGTGAATCGAATCAGGGAAGCAAAGAATAACGTTCTATTGCTTGATGCTGGGGATCGCTTCACTGGAACACTATGGTTCACGCAATATCAAGGTCTTGAATCATCCTACTTCATGCATCAGCTGAAATACGACGCTATGGTAAGAAAGTACCTCATTTCAAGTTTCATCCTCCGTTCTGTATAAACCCATATGTTGGTCCAGATAGTTTAGCTGTGAAACATTTGCTTTGTATCTTTGAGGTCCCGAGTTCCACTATTATTTTCACACGAGCAGGCGTAACAGGTTTTACGATAATTTCCATTTTCGGTTTATGCTTGCTGCATCATCATGGGGTTTGAGAATGTATAATATTATTATTTATTCGAACTAAAACAAGCGATGTAAATAAATCACAAACAACTGCTGTATAAATACTAAGTGTAGGCACAGATTCATTGTGTAGGTGAAAATGACATAAGAAATACCAGATAGTAACTAAGTGTAGAAACAGATTCATGGTGTAGGTGAAAATGACATAAGAAATACGTACCACATAGTAACTAAGCCTACTAATTTATATTTCCAACAGTGCAAGTATATGTGACATCCGTACTCTAATACATGACCTCGCAAATGAACGAGATTAACTAAGTTTCTCACTTTAATAAAATACTAGTACATCAGATAGTAAATCTAACACCAGTTGTCGAACGTCAGAGGGTCATTGTCTCTGATAAGAGCTGTTTTATCTAGTTTAATAGTTTATTTCCATGGTGATAGAAAACAGGTAATATATGGCTTTATGTTGCTGTGTTCAACTCGGAAATAAATTTTTGTCCCGCAATTTTTGGATAGTATTTGCTTTGGTTAAAACACAGGTGCGTGCTATATTAAGCTGCAACATATTACCGCCAATATTTACATTCTCTGAATCTGGCAATCCCTGTTATTTCCCCCTTTATGACATGAGAAACAAAGAAACTCAATCTGGCAAGGCTCTTGTATTGGAAAAATCTGCCCCTTGTAATAACATATTGAAGACATTATTAAGTATGTATCTAACAACAGTTCCCTGTTAATATCTAATAGATATTAAAATGTGGATGATGATAAAGTTTCTTTTTTAACTTTGTAAATAAAATGTAAACTATTTAATACAATCTGGTTTACCATTTCAGTCCTTTTTAAACTGATGACTCTTTGTTTAATTCATTGTCTGTTTGTTTCTAATGATTTTATTTTGAGGAAAACTAATTTACGCATTTCATGGCATTGAAAATGTCTTACTGCTGAGGGATGACTGCAAGTGTTTTGGTTGATGTTCTTAACCACCAATAAGGGGACATCCAAAAATATGGCAAAGCTTGACTTCTCTCCCTTCCTGAACACATGCGAACATTTTACACCTCCCACCTGCTTACGTACGCTTAATGCCCCCCACCCCCTCAATTCTATAGAACGGCCTATATTGAATCCGGACAGAAACGATTAAAGATTAAAAATATTAACGTGTATAATAAAAAATATAGTCAACCGAGGTTGAATGTCTGGCTGCATCAAAGAATTAAGCTGCGTAACTTTAATTGTTTTCTCCCAGTGTCCGCTAAAATTCAAACGTCGACAGAACCCAGTCGAACAGGTTAGGTATAGACAAATTATTACCGAGGTTCACCCCACCCGCCGTTTCCTATGCATACGTACATTTTAAGTAGACCACACACACACACACACACACACACACACATACAAGCGTATGCATTTGGGTTAACTCCCTCTCTCCTCCATGCGTACGTACTAAATGGACGGCCCCTAAGGAGACTGGGCACTGTTACGAAACGAGATATCGGATGAGACCACCGTTAGTATTAAATGTATAAATTAGATTTGGTCCATGCGGCTGTACATCTGTCCTAAATATGGAGGTTGTAAAAGTACTACATCACCATGCTTCTTGTGGCCAAACTTTCAATGCGGATACGTGTTGAGAAGTAGGTAGGACATGCTAAATTTTAATCATTGTTGGTGTCATGAGATGAGAGTGTATTTTGTTCTAAGTTTTTTTCGTTTTCTTTTAGCTATCAAGATTTGCTTCAAATTGCTGAACATATTTTTTTATGCAAGAGATCTGCACCGTCTTGGCCATTAGCTTCTGACAGTGTTAATAACAACTATGTGATTTAAATGTGACTGCGTGTTGAAGCCATCTTAAATACCTGTATACATTAGTACGAGACACAGCAATAACGCTGTTGATCGCATTATATTTCACTTTCCATGTATAGTTTTAAATACATGTTTATTTAGGACTTCAATTTTCCAGGTAACAAGCTTGTATGACGCTTTCATGTTAATAGCAGGTCTCGTCTTTACACTCCTTACCTGTCGATGCCGATTTAGCAGCAAAGAATCCCTGGCATAATTATGGGGTAGGATTCATGGTGAATACTTACTCATTCCTACCTCCAAAATCAATACGTTATAGTTTAAAAACATGTAAGTTGTCTTTGAAGGCTTCATACAAAAAAAAAGACTCATATTAAAAACCAATAACTAGTTTTCTCTTCATACTTTCACAAACATTTGTCCATATAAAATCACAATACATTGTGCAGCAATAAGATTTGAATAATGTAATTTTGATATTCAATGAACAAGTCCTACACTTATGTACAAACATGTTTGTTCGAGTACACAAAAATCTGTAATGTTCAGACTATATTTATCATCGGAGCGACTGAATTAAAAAAATATGACCCAAAGTATCATTGTCGACAATTGTAACATCATAGCGGTGAGATGGTAAGGGACAGTAGATGGTAACTTGAACAAGGTTGACTGAAAATCCATGGAACCCGATTTTTGTTTATTTATAGATGAGACTATATAATTTCATAAATCTTATTGTTCAGATATCTGTAATAATTTCCGTAAACCTGCGATGGATGGGCTTATCAATGACCTATCCGCAAAACTAAAAATGTTTAGAAATGATATATTTGATGCCAAATATAACTTCAAATGACACTGGCCCATTTTATGATTTGACTAATCTATGTATATAATAATTATCAAAGGGGAAACGACACCTACCTGCATGAAATGAGCTTGATATTACATTTCCCCAACGCACATAGTACGCATATTTGCCATACCAATTAACTAAAGTATGAACTATGTAGGCGAATATTTGAATATCAATCAACGTTTTAGAGAGTGTCCAAATACTAGCCTTACTAGCCTCTAAAAAATGCAATCACCAGGCTGTCTTGTTATGCATAATAATTGACCTATCAAATGTCTTACTAGCAAACACCAGGCTGTCTTGTTATGCATAATAATTGACCTATCAAATGTCTTACTAGCAAACACCAGGCTGTCTTGTTATGCATAATAATTGACCTATCAAATGTCTTACTAGCAAACACCAGGCTGTCTTGTTATGCATAATAATTGACCTATCAAATGTCTTACTAGCAAACACCAGGCTGTCTTGTTATGCATAATAATTGAATTATCAAATGTCTTACTAGCAAACACCAGGCTGTCTTGTTATGCATAATAATTGACCTATCAAATGTCTTACTAGCAAACACCAGGCTGTCTTGTTATGCATAATAATTGACCTATCAAATGTCTTACTAGCAAACACCAGGCTGTCTTGTTATGCATAATAATTGACCTATCAAATGTCTTACTAGCAAACACCAGGCTGTCTTGTTATGCATACTAATTGACAGTTTCCTTAAATATATTCAGTCATAAATCTGTTGGAGGCTGCTCTTTTAAAACCAATCTGGTTATCGAAGAATGTGACCTATACAAACATAATACCTGCAAATATTTTTTTTTAAATTGTCGTAAAAACAGGTTTAAAAACATTTGTGTCCATCATGTCACCAATTTCGTTTCTCAATAGTGGTGATAATTGTTACATTGTGAAATCATCTAATGGACACTACTATCCTGAACTTAAAAATTACTCCATATACAACAAAGTCGGATCCTGGATATTTGCACTTATTTGTCTAGCTATTGCAAATTCGATCATAGATAATGTGATCATGTGATCAGTTCAATATGAGTTGAAGTAGCCTTGAATGCTGAAAAACATGTTCCTTACTCGAGCAAGTCTTCAAATATATTTTCCTCATGGGCATATGTTTGGCTTTTATGGGGGGGGGGGGCGGCATGGTTCTTATATATGTGTTTTGGTTTTATGGGGGGGGGGGCATGGTTCTTATATATCTGTTTTGGTAGCCTATGGGACGATTTCGTAGTATTTTGTTTGTCTTGTTTCAATTTGGTCGAAATTGTCAAATATTTTTGCAAGCGAGACTGCTCTACCTTTTATTATTTCCTCTTACGTATTCTACGAACATACTTAACTTGAGCTCTTGTTTGGCACATTTGATTACTGAGAGGTCAATGATGAGGTTTACATTTGTTACGCCAATAAGGTCACCATTTCTTGCACGGTCGTGCCGTTCTTTGACAATCATTCAAGCCTGGTTTAACCCAATGACCCGGTCTGGATTTAGGTGCTAATTATTTAACAAAGGTAGATAAAGGTTTAACCCAGTGACCAGATCTGGATTAACGTGCTAAGTATTTTTGCCAAAAGGTAGATAAAGGTTTTACTATAAATGTATGTAATTTGCTAATGTTTCATGTGACCTGATTGCTAAACACTGTAACACAATATGTTTCATGTTACCTGATTACTACACACTGTAACCTGATTACTACACACTGTAACACACTATGTTTCATGTGACCTGATTACTACACACTGTAACACACTATGTTTCATGTGACCTGATTACTACACACTGTAACACACTATGGTATCACTGTATTGATTAATAAGAATGCATATGTTTTGAGTTTAATTCAGTTTTTCTTCAGTAGTGAGACCAATAGATGTTTTATTTCAAATTAAGTGTTCTCTGAGGCAAGAATCAAATTTTGCAAGTAGATATGAACTCAAAGGTCGTTAAAGTAAGGCGATGACTGGACCATATAAGTGTGTGAATTTTTCTCGTATCTCTTGTAGCGAAATAAACAGATTATAAAGAGACACAATGATACAACCAAGATACTGTATTAAGCCATATGAGTGTTAGTCCTTATTACAATCTAATGTGTGAATGGATCATATGACTCCAAGTGCAGTACTTATGATTGGAGACTGGTGAATTATACAACGAAATAAACGAGAATATACTGTTCCGCGGACTGTAGGCTACGTTCATTGTTCCTATGGTGATTACAGACGAAATGTGACTTAAAATCGTGATTTGACTGCCGCAGGTGACATATTTCCCTGTGTTAGGTTGGCGAGTTGTATAGTTTCGGGGCTTAAAATACTGGCGATACGTTATGAAAAGTTAATGAGAACCATGCCGTTATGAAAAGTTAATGAGAACCATGCCGTTATGAAAAGTTAATGAGAACCATGCCGTTATGAAAAGTTAATGAGAACCATGCCGTTGTGCAGTTAATGAGAACCATGCCGTTGTGAAAAGTTAATGAGAACCATGCCGTTATGAAAAGTTAATGAGAACCATGCCGTTATGAAAAGTTAATGAGAACCATGCCGTTATGAAAAGTTAATGAGAACCATGCCGTTGTGCAGTTAATGAGAACCATGCCGTTGTGAAAAGTTAATGAGAACCATGCCGTTGTGCAGTTGATAGACAATTGGGAAGTTGTAAGATTTGTGGTCATGTATTAATTAGATAAATTTTATTTATGACATTTTGGACTTTCCAGTTTACAAAATTGTTGTATGAGAGTCTATGGAATCTGGGGTAACTTATGACTTCGAGCAGGATTCGCACCAGGGTTTGACATTGCTTTACATGGCTCGGTCACATAAAAAACCTTTAGCCGTTACAGTATTTATAGTGTGAGCATAATGCAGATATGTATACTGGCTGGCTTTGACTGCTTCCGGTTATGATGTACAATATGAAATCTGAGTCGGACAAGATAATCTTTAACTACGACATCATTTATTCTAACACTCCGGTCACTATGGTCCCATTGCATCACGGTACCATTCATACTTACAATACCAGTTCCGTTGTGAGGATGAAAAAAAATTGGATTTCAATGGTTCTAAGTACTTGTTTGGTCAATGTTCTGATCTTATTATCTGGTTATTGTAAAAGCATATATCGGTTCTAATCAATGACCTTTAGTTTTATGATTATTCAAACATTCTCTATCAATCGAGCGTAGTATTATTAATATTTCGACAATATTGTTACATGTGTCCAGTACATTTGAATATGTATTTTTGTAAACATTAGGCATTTTAACTTTAGAAAAACAAATTCTCATGAGAAGTGTTTCATCAGCATAAAGAACTCAGTTTTGTCGAATCATAGACTAGGCTACATTTTATAGTACCTATATTTGCTCTTTTCAAATTTTTTAAAAAAAAAACTTAATGGCTCCTTTTAGTGGATAGTTATATTCATTTTCCTATTTCCTCTTTTTCTTTAACAATACAGAATGCGCATGCGCGGATTTTCATTTAATTAATGAATATGCCATTGAAGCACAATAACATAAGGAGCTGTAGAATTTAAATAAATGAAATAATTTAAAGTTCAAAAATGGACTATAAATGAATATAAATTATAAGCACATAGTTGTCAGTAACTTGTATAGATTTAATATAAATTATAAGCGTATAGCTGCTTTTAGTATCTATCTATCTATCTATCTATCTATCTATCTATCTATCTACATATATATATATATATATATATATATATATATATATATATATATATATATATATATATATATATATATATTAAACGGATACCAGTAATTGTTTTTAACTGCATGAAGAATTAATTTGAAATAATATGAATTATTTTTAAGTGTTTTGTAAATTTGACATTTAAGATTTTATAAACATTTAATGAATACTGATATTCACTTTTATATTTGTGTATTACTTGCCGTAAGCGTCCAGTATATATGTCTTGTAAACGTTTGTATTTGTTGGGTTAAAGATCGAATAATGCCTTGGTGAATATTAAACTTTATATTCAACGAAATCTTAAGCAGTGAGTTTATTAAAATCTTATTTTTGGCGTAAATTGTCAAAACCCTTTTTAATGTACTAATTTCCCTCTTCATAGTACAAATATGAGCTAATGCGTTGTGATTCAATCGTTCTAACGAAAAGAAGAGTAAATTTGCACTCGTTTGAACTTGTATAGTCTTTTTTAAGGTTCTCCCCCATCGCAAAGAAAGAGTATTCTGTTTGGAATGTCTCTAAAATCTTGTAAATGTTTGTATAATAGTGTTGATCCGAATCCTTATTATGGTAGAGTGATTGTTCTAAGCATATAATTCACGTAGCGTTTTTTGTTTTTCATTACTCCATAATATCTGCCGTAATCGTATTTGAAATAAGTTGTATTTTAAGTACCAATGAGATAATGTCTGCAATTTCAAACTTACATCGACCGATTTCAAAAGAGTATTAAAGCACGTCATTATATAATGCTTACACTTGGATAATATTAATATTAAGTTTTTCTTCATAAACAATAACTGGAGTTGGTGAGATTCGTATAGGTATTCATTTACCACGAACTTCAACTAATTTAATAAATCTCCATTTCATATATTTATACAATTTTGGAAGTTAAAATATACTCATTTCAAGTATCGTAAACGGCAAACACGTACCCAACTTTATTTTATCAGTATATTGAACAGTTGGACCTACAAAAACTTAAAACAATAGCTTAGGAAAAAGTATCTCCAATGCCGACTTCACCAGTACTAAAACATTTGTCCTTGTTGCTATGGTGATGTTAGTTGAAATCTGTAATAGAATACTTTGGAGGTTTGCGATCTGCTTAAGTTCCTTTGTTTTCCTCCAGTTCAAGAAAAATTCACTTTAAAAACCATTCCTTACGAAATATAATATTTAGTAATTGTAATATTTATCTCCTAATGAACTCGATACTAATTATGTAGACTTTCACTGAAATGTCGGCATGAAATGCATTATGGGGATAAGTATCAAATTTAGAATATATGTACGTGAAATCTTTAGGTTTTCTGCCTATATCGTTTGGTTAAAATATATTCAATGCTCATACATTCTGTTACTAGTACCTTTATTTACAGTGCCCCTACTTCACTGATAATTAATTGTTTAGCTTTGATAAAAATGAGTTAGGTATCGTACTGAGACTTAGTAATAGTTGTACGAGTATTAGTAGTGGTAAAAATTATATTTTTAGTAGTAATATTAGTAGTTGTTATTGAGGCCTCTTACAACAATAACAATAACACCAACAACAACAAATAATAATGTAATAAATTTGGAGTAAGTGTTAGTGAATTTGAACCATGCTTGGGTCGTTAGTAGTGAATTTGGATACAAGCCGAATGCCTGTCCCTTTCGTAACATAGTCCATATTAAAATTCAGTGGTGTATACAAGTAGTGTGATTGAAAAGGCAGCATTTATGGTTGGAAATCAGTAAATTATAGAATGGAATCAATAAGTTGGAACTTGGTAGGTACCGTTTATGTGGCCATAGTGGAAAATGGGCGTATGTATATGAGCGTGATACGCCGGAAATTCTGTGGATGGACTGGCCTAGGGTCGCGCAGTTAAATATTTCCCAGTTAGTAAGGGAATACTAGTGGAATTTCTATGGCATGACGGGCTTGCGGTACGGAAATGGGATGATAATGGAGAAAAACCATGTTAAGGTGCAGTTAATGGACGTTTGGGCAAGTTGTCTCCTCTGGGTCGCCAATTGATTAGAGCAAAGATTATTAGTTATAGCAGACACGTCTCTCTTTCCATTTTACAACTCAAGTTGTATGGAAGTCTTTGGAAATTTGGGGAAAACTTATGACTTCCAGCGAGACTCGCGCCAGGGTTTTGACACCGCTCGGTCAAGTGAATACCCCTGTGCGTATTACAATAATAATAATAATAATAATAATAATCTACAAAAAATAATAATCTTCGAAACAATAATAATGATAATAATCATCGTCTTCACTGGCGACTCAGTCTCGAGAAATTATGTGAATAGCGCCCTTCGGGGGTGTTGTCTGTCTCTGGTGTGTTAGCATCGTCTGCTGTGGCCGTTCAGGCTTATACGCGGGTGACGGTCCCTCTTACACTTGGTGCAGACAAACTGGAAAGTCTGTGTTACTGTGGTTACAGCCGCATCCCTCTTTCCCTCACGTTTCTCTGCCGCCAACTGGCCTCTCCTTGGATCAGCGACTGGTATGCAATTGCTTACCGCCAGTCTCCAGGTGCATCGGTCCTCGACCAGCACTTCAAAGCCATCGGGTGAAATGTCGCATACCTTCACGTCCCTCTTCTACACATCTTTGAAATGGAGTGAGGGGAGACCGACTTTTCTCGTGCCAGTGGCCAGCTGTCCATATTGGTTGTTGTTGGCAACCTCCCGTCCTCCATGCATCGGACTTGTCACAGCCATCGAGGGCAGTGCTGTATTGAAGATAGCTGTACTGAAGATGGCGCCCTTCATGGCGTTCCACTTTGCTGTGGTTTCGTGCTTTGGAAGGTCCTCGAGAGCCTTTTCCATGGTGGACACGTACTCATCCACCCTGCAGGGGATCGATTTTGTTTATGCGAGAGCGTCCTTTTGATTTTGAGCGGTGTAGTGTGTGTGGCTGTAGTCGCACCCTGCTGCTCACGAGGGCGTGGTATGAGTCGTAGTCTGCACTGTGGTAGGTTCTGGTGGAGAGGACGCTGTTAAGGGCAGAGCGCCGTGTGATGACCAAGTCGAGCTGGTGCCAGCGATGGGACCTGGGGTGTTTCCTTGATTCTTTGTGTTGTGGTTTACACTTGATGAAGGTGTTTGTGATGCACAGGCCATCGTAGGTGCACAGCTTTAGCAGTTTCTGACCATTTTCGTTGGTCTTTCCAGTACCATGATATCCGAGGCGTGTAGGCCAAGACTAGTGATTCGCAAATACTCTGGCATTAAAGTCGCCGAGGAGGAATAGTTGTTCGTGTTCGGGGTATCCTTTGATCTGTTCGTCCAGCTGCCCATATAACTGATCCTTTGTGTCTTGTGGGGGGGGGGGGAGTAGAGACTGATGACATGACCTGCAGCAGTGGTGAAGCGGATGGACAAGAGACTCTCAGTACCCCCTGTGGAAGGTTCAATCAAGGCCAGAAGATTGTTTTTGATGGCGAAGACCACACCGTGCTAGCATGCCACCTCATGTTCCCGAACCTTCCAGAAGAAGATGTACCGTAGTTTTCCTCTCTGAGCAATCAATTCTGCTGATGAACTAATAACTGTAAAATTAAAATATAAATTGCATATTAACTCTGGCATCAACACATTTTCATATAAGTGAATAAGTTAAATTGCATAACAACTCGAGCATCAAAACATTTCCACGAAATTGAAGAAATGATACATAATATGGAACATAGTCATATAAAACAAGTTTGCACACAACAAACAATAAAAAATAGAATATTATGTGAAATTAAAGTTGTGTACATCAATGGTGTTAACTTTAGAATTTGTGCACAAGCACTATCCCCTATCACATGGTCCATCTTTTTTAATGAGGAAAGCTCTATAAAATTTCTAGGCGTTGTCGGAACCTAACTTCTCTCTCAGAAAAGTTCAGACTAAAGAATTTCGATCAAGGCTGCACTTTAAATTCACATTACTTCCAAGGTGTACGCCTTAATTTCACTAGGCCAATCAGTGGGTTTTTGTTTCTAAAAACAATTCCTAAGACAATTATTTGTTTTGTCAGTCAGAATCTCTGACCTACGTTATCTAACTTCTTGAAATCTGACACGGATCTAAAGTTCAGCTGTCTCTTTCTCAAAACCATGTGTTTTGATATCTTGTTACTTTCACTGAATCAAAACACTGACCCTTTTGAAATTGTAACACTGACATTGCAGAAATCAAGGATAAATGTCAAAATTACTTTTCTTTTACAAAGACACCCTGGTCTAAATGTGATAAAAATCTTAATGCTAAGTGCATTCAACTTTAAGGTTCAATGCTTATTCAAAAATCAATCCTTCAAAATACTACACATTACACTTTTAATAAACTTATAATATACAATCTTGAGACACGCATTTTGGCATGATGTGGCACCGTAAGTGTTACACAAATCACAATGCTAATTTATTATTCTAAAGAAAGTCCTAAATCGTTTTCCATCTGGATGGCCGTAGCGTTCTTATCCGTTGGATGGCCAGCAGATAGTTATGTTGGCTATTGTGTGCATTTGTTTAATTATTTGTTAAAGACTGTGTTAAAGTATGTTGGTTGATTGAACCTGATTTGCTCAACCATTTTATATCGATGTTCCGTTTCTCGTAGACTTAATTTTTTCCTCTCGTTTGACGATGACGTTACTGGTGGCGATCCTCCCTATATCAGGCTCTTATACCCAATTTAAGGTAAGTTTACTTTGATTTCTGGCAGTACATATTGTATATAATAATTTAGTTATTAAGAACTTGATTCATGCTCGTATATTTGGATTCTAGAGCAAAGGAATGCGAGGGCGGATAACTGCTTTATATATTTCAATGCTGTCAAGACGTACATTTGCAAACCAATATCATAATGGCTTGGCGTATCTCAGATAGGTAGTTCTATGAAGTTTTGCAACTGGACTGCTCTCATATTTCCATGACTTCTACGTATGCACAAAAATGCAAATTGTTTTAAATGTTTGCATATATAAAGCATAGTTGATCTCCCAATTGAATATTTCGGTTTCTAAAACGTGCACTTAACTTTCCTTAACAGTATTTAATTTCCTAACGTGTATATATTCTCTCTCTCTCTCTCTCTCTCTCTCTCTCTCTCTCTCTCTCTCTCTCTCTATATATATATATATATATATATATATATATATATATATATATATATATATATATATATGCAGTGTAATTTTTCCGTGTCATAATTTTATCATAAACTCATTTACTATACTACAGGTCTAACGTTTCCTATATTTTAATAAAGAGCCTAGACATGGTAGAAGATTTGAATGCCCGAAGCTGCATGATTAAATAGATCAAGGACGGAGCACAACCATAGTGAGTTGAATTTTGAATAATATCTTTTGCAAACATAGGTTATCCTAGTGACATCATTCGACGCGTTGGTGAGAGCTATAATTAATAATGTTCATAACTTTTACGAGTAATAAAAAAAATGCCATCATCATTAAATTTATTTCAGTAAAAATTGAATCAATATTGAATCAATATCTTAAACAAAAAATATACCAAGTGTTATAGAGTAAAGAAATAAATATACTTTTCTCTGCCGAGACAATTGTTTTTGTGTCTTTCTGCCAACACTTATGCTTACAAATGACCAATCACATTATCGCATTCCAGAAATAGTACACTGCCTTGTATACTGTATGAACCAATATATGTTGTCTCTCCTTTGTCTCTCCAGCGAGGTATTTCTTTTATTCAGGAACGTTTAAGAAATAATAATTGCAAAACGTATACTATCACTACCTGTACTTTTTGTAACAGTAGATATAAAATTAACTTATTTATTTAAGCTGCCAATCATGAAATTGGAAATGTGAAATCATTTTTTCTCAATGCTGTTAGCTAAAGCATCTACATAGAAATAAAAGTAACATTTAACATGGTGTTTTAGAAACTAACACATCAACTCGAATCAGAGTAACGGATATACATTCCTATCAATACGAGCAAAGGTAATTCATCTTCTAAGTTAGATGCGAAAGCTCTAATCTGTATTTACACCGAGAGTAGATACAAACGTGACTAAAATAATGATCTAAAATTTAACAATTTGCCATTTATTGATAGCTTTAGGTCTAAATTATGGCTTCTAATGATTTATTACCTAAGGATAATAATATAAATAAACATTGTTTGGAGCGTCATCTGTTAAAATATGTTTCTACTGAAACACCTAATTGCTTATACAGAAAATAATAATAATAAAAATGAGGACGTAGTTTAGCGCCTAATCTTTAGAAGCTATAAGCGCTTTACAGCATCTATAATGATATGATTACAGAAAAACTAAACACCATGAAAGTGGAAAACAAAAAATGCTGAAAACATTTAAGGTACGAAACATTATGTCTTTAAGTTTGTTCTTGCAGTCAATAAAAGGTGAGATTTAAGAAAACTCTTGAAAAGGATCACCGTGTCTTTGTGTCTAATTTTAATGGGCAATTCATTCCTCATTGCTAGGCCCTGGTATGTTAAAGAACCTTGTCCATATAGCTTCGTTTACAATGAGTATACGATTGTCAGAAGAGGAGCGTAAGTATCTTGCTGGTCTGTATACATGGGTGAGGCCGGATAGGTATGTTGGACTGGAGTCCGTCAGTGAAACGTTGCACAGAGAATTAATTTCGTGTTTGATTCTGTATCGAATGGATAGCCAGTGTAGGGTACAGATCAGTGGGGTGGGATGCTCCGATCGTGGTACTCTATAGATGATCAGAGCAGCTGTGTTTTGAACTTTTTGAAGTTTCTGGAGTAGATATTGATACGAACCAGCCAGAGTTGAGTTACAATAGTCCATCTGGAGTAGATATTGATACGAACCAGCCAGAGTTGAGTTACAATAGTCCAATCTTGAATGTACTAAAGAACACACGGATGTTTTGGTGGCATCAGCTGAAAGATATTTGCGAATGGAGCTGATGTTTTCCAGCTCAAGATATGCAGCCTTGCATATGTTCATGACATGTTGATGCAATGTGAGAGTATTGTCTATAGTAACACATGGGTTACGTACTGACTGTGAATTTAATGTTGGTGTTGCCAATATTTATTGTTTAAGGTAAATGATGTGAATGTGAAAGTCTTTGTGTTTTGGTCAGAATCGCCTTAGTTTTATCATTATTCATTTGCAGATTGTTACATGTTATCCATGACTTCACATCAGAAATACACCTCTCTACTCCTTGGATGGTAGCATCAACTTTATTCGGGTGGCTAGACTTGTATATTTGGATGTCATCAGCGTACAACTGTTGAGAAACCGGGTGATGATCTATGACACTTGAGAGCGCTGAGTTTATAGAATGAAGCAAACTGGTCCAAAAACATAGATTAACTGGGCAGGAATGTATTCCATTTACAGATACAATTGTGTCCTTTTGACTAAGTAGGACTTGAACCACTGTAACTTAGTGTAAGGCTGTATTGTGAATGCCAAATACATGCTGGAGACGTTGAAGTAATATATCATGGTAGATTGTACCAAATGTTGCAGACAAATCAAGGAGGGTGAGGACTGTAATCTTTCCACTATCCAAAGCAGAGAGAATGGCATTAACTACTGTAAGAAGTGTAGTTTCAGTACTGTGGCAAGGGTGATATGATGACTGTACGTTGCTAACAAAATGACAATTTAAATTCAAATGAGATACAAGTTGGGTTAGAACAGCTTTATCTAAGTTTTTGATAGAAACGGAGATTAGAAACTGGGCGGTAGTTCTTTAAATCGTTATGGTCAAGTGTTGGTTTCTGCAGCAGAGGCTTTACGACCGCAGTTTTCAAAAATGATGGGAATTACCCCGATGATATAGAGATATTAATAACATCAGTTAATGAAAAGCCATATTGAAAAGTCGTTTATTAATGCAGATGGCGATTGTAATAATGCTCTCATTGACAAATTTGGAAGAATAAGATAAAATATGAGACTTACTGAAAGAGGCGGGCATACCAGACTTTTTTCGTATACAGTAATCGTGACCTATATTGATATTGACATTATCTTACATATACTGTATATATATCATCACAATCTCCGTTGAAGTGACTGTTCGTGGTTTTGTTAGAATGTCCATCATGACTGCAGTAAATCTTTGAATTACTACATGTACCCAATATTTCATCATTCACATCACACTTAAATTTAACACACACAGTACCCTTGATCTATATTGTCACTGAACGGTCTCATATTGCAACAGTCTCTGGAAACGACTTTTTTGCTGTATTGTTCGAACGTCTATCATGTCTGCAGTCCAGTTATTGAAGCATTGGATGTACCCGAAATTTTATCATAGACAGTACTCTTGACCTGTATTGAAATTGAGGGGTCTTGCGCACTTAAATTGATACAACATCTAGAAGCGATTTTTTTTCGCTGTATTGTTAGAACGTCTGCAATGACTGCAGTCCAGTTATCGAAGTATTACAGTTTAAAACATGATAAAACCCACGATCCAGGTTAACGAAACCACGCTCCAACTGGGAGGATACACTCTTATAAACACTTTGTGAATGACAAGACTAGCACATTTATTATTATTATTATTATTATTATTATTATTATTATTATTATTATTATTATCCCAGGAGACCAGTCTAGTAAAGGACAGAGTCAGTTACAGTATTACTCTCATTTAATACCAAGAGACCAGTCTTGGTCTAAGGTTGACATTGCCGGGGAGAGAGTGGGAGACAAGCGCCCCACTCCATTTAAATCCCCTATACGGCTTGCGTCTCTGATTGCCTCTGTCAACTAAAATCCAGCTCCTGGCCTTCACGAGTGGCTTAGATCTGAAGCCTGGCGGACCGCATTATCCACCAACAGGAGAAGGGGTGAAGGCGGGCCACAGGCGCCTTAAAACCAGTTGCTTCGGGTAGATGCGACTCGTAAACCTTGGATGGTAGTTCATCTAGGAGAAGGAAAACTCTGATTCCAAACCTCTGCTGCCTTGCGGCTATACACACTCATGTGAAATACTAAGGGAGTAAACCCCAACAAAAACCCGGAGACGGAGTCCCTAAGGCGGTATGACATTGACATCAATGTCATTGCGGCAACTCCTGCGACGCCGTTGGTGCCAAGCTCTATCGACATTTGTCGTTCCCTTGGGCTCACCAGCTGCGTGGAGAGGGGGGATCTGCTGCATGGGCAACAGCGGATTCTCCATACCACCGTGCCCAGGCTTCGTAGCTCCACTGGAGAGGACACTCCAGCGTCGTTGTACGACGTCGGCACAACACGAGAAGTAGCAGTTTACCGGTTCTAAGCCAAAGCTCGATTGGCGTAGAGCTTGGCGCCAGGGGTTACTTCTGACGGTGGGAGAGATCATCAGGTCTCACTGGACAGCTACCGCCCGCCTTAAGCTGGGCAGCCCCCAGGCAGTAAGGTGCTTCCCGCCATGGCCTGCCTGCTTCACTGGGTGCGTGGAGCTTAGAGAACCATTTTGACAAGTGGGTCACAAAACTCCGCACCAGGAAGAACTAAAAGAAGAAAAAAGAAAACTCCAACACTTCGTTTTGCGACCTGGAACGTTAGGACAATGTGTCCTGGACTGACCAATGAACAGATCGACGAGGCGCGGAAGACTGCCGTCATGGACAGAGAACTCCCCCGACTGAACATCGACATTGCCTGTCTCTAATAGACCCGACTGGCTTACAGCGGCACCATCAGGGAAGCCAATTACACGTACTTTTGGCAGAGGAAGCCCTCAAATGAACCTAGGCAGCACGGTGTAGGCTTTGCCGTAGAGAACACGCTAGTTACCTTCATTGAACCGACATCATCAGGTACTGAGAGAATCCTTGCCCTCAGGCTGTCAACATCCTTAGGCCCGGTCCACAACTTCAGCGTGTATGCTCCAACCCTCCGATCTATCCAGGAGGAGAAAGACAAGTTTTATGAGGCTCTGGACCAGGCGATATCCAGCATTCCAGAAAACGAAACCCTTTACTTGCTAGGAGACTTCAATGCTAGAGTGGGAGCCGACCATGAGGCCTGGTCTGCCTGTCTTGGAGTTTATGGAAGGGGCAAGATCAACTAGAACGGGCAGCGACTTCTGAAGATGTGCTGCTCCCACAGCCTATGGGTGACCAACACTTTCTTCTAATGCAAGGAGATCCACCAGGTGTCTTGGAGACAACCACGTTCACTACACTGGCACCAGCTATACCTTGTCATCACCAGGCGTACGGAACTGGCCAGCGTCCTCCTAACCCGCAGCTACCACAATGCCGACTGCGACACGGACCATTTCCTTGTGGTCAGTAAGGTGCGAATATTAACCAAGAAGAAGGGCCACCCTCGCATCAACACTTGCTGTGCAAGTAACCCAGAGAAAACGCAGCAGTTCATCAGCAATGTGCAAGAAGCTCTCACCAAAGTGACACCTTACGACACCATTGACTCCAAGTGGCTCATCTCCGTGACTCTGTGTACAGCTCAGCCATCATAGCTTACGGGAAGAGGGAACGGAAAAATGCCGACTGGTATGAGGCAAACTGGGAGGATATGGAGTCCGTGACTGAGGCAAAGAGGAAAGCCCTCCTGGCATACAAGGCTGTACCTAGCCAAAGAATATTGCAAGCACTCAGGAATGCAAGGAAGAACGCCCAAAAGACTTCCCGCCACTGTGCCAACATATACTGGCTTAACCTTTGCAACAGTATACAGACAGCTGCCGACAACAGGGATGTAAAAGGAATGTATGAGGGCATCAAGAAGGTGACAGGCCCCTCCATCTCAAACACCGCCCCCATCAAGTCCAAAACAGGTGCAGACATCACAGACCAGAGCAAACAACTGCAGCGATGGGTTGAACACTATCTCGAGCTATATGCAACCTAAAACAACGTCACTGACACTGCCCTGGATGCCATTCCAGACCTGCCTGTCATGGAGGAGCTAGACACACAGACCACCATGGAAGAGCTCGGAAAAGCCATAGACTGTCTTGCCTGTGAGAAGGCTCCTGGAAGCGACGGCATTCTGCCTGAAGTCCTCAAGAGTCGGAAAGGCTTTCGCTCGTGTTGCCTTGGCGCGCTTGCAGATCCTAGCCTCCCGCGTCTACCCAGAGTCCCAGTGTGGATTTCGATTCGGCAGGTCAAGTGTAGGCATGATCTTCTCACTACGTCAGCTGCAGAAGAAGTGTCATGAGCAGCAGATGCCCCTCTACATTGCCTTCATAGACCTGACGAAGGCATTTGACCTGGTCAGTCAGAGCGGACTCTTCAGAATCCTGCATAAGATTGGCTGCTCCCCACGTCTACTTGCTGTCTTCATGTCATTCCACGAGAACACGCACAGCACAGTGTGCTACAATGGCGCAACATCAGAGGCCTTCCCAGTAATCAGAAGGAGTCAAACAAGGCTGTGTGCTTGCGCCGACTCTCTTCGCCATATTCTTCTCCATGCTTCTCCAGTATGCCTTCAAGGGCTGCAGCGATGGAGTGTACATCCATACCAGGGTTGACGGAAAGCTGTTCAACATCGCCCGTCTCCGTGCTAAGACTAAAATCACAAAGGTACTCATCCGTGAATTGCTTTTTGCCGATGATGCAGCCTTAACATCCCACACGGAAGATGGACTGCAGCAGCTGGTATGCCGCCTCTCCAACGCTTGCAAGGAATTTGGACTGACCATCAGCTTGAAGAAAAAAAACGTCATGACGCAAGATGCAGACTCCCCTCCCTCTGTCACCATTCACATACCTCGGGTCCAACATCTCTAGCTCACTCTCAATTGATTACGAGGTGAATGGTAGAATTACCAAGGCAGCTGCAGTGATGGCCAGACTTACCCAGAGTGTATGGAACAACCCCAACCTCACCGAGAAGACCAAACTGCGTGTCTACCAAGCCTGCGTGCTCAGCTCACTCCTCTACAGCAGCGAAACATTGACCACCTATGCAAGTCACGAGAGAAAACTCAACAGCTTCCGCCTGAGATGTCTGCGGCGCATTATGCACATCAAGTGGCAGGACAAAGTACAGAACACAGAGGTTCTAAAACGCGCCAACATCAACAGCATGTTCGCCATTCTCAGTGAGAGGCGCCTTTGCTGGCTCGGCCATGTCAAGAGAATGGACCTGGGCCGCATCCCTAAGGACATATTATATGGGGAGCTAGCAGAAGGTACACGACCAACTGGACGTCCACGCCTGCGCTACAAAGACATTTGCAAGAGAGACATAAAGACGGCCAACATCGATGTCAAAGAATGGGAGAGCTTTGCTAATGACCGTCCCATCTGGCTCCTAGCTGTCAAGCAGGGAGTTAGCAAAGCTGAGGATGACAGAAATAGGAAGCATGCTCAAAAGAGAGCCAGAAAGAAGGAACAGCTGACTTTGGAGCTACGCCATCGTCTCACGTAGACGGACGGATGCCACGGATTATTATTATTATTATTATTATTATTATTATTATATTTCTAAAATCACTAGCGTGTATGATATCTGCAAAATGTTTAATAACATATAATTAATATCTAGAATTAATATCTACTATTTGTTGATAGTTTCATATTATCAGTCACACAAAAGGCGTTATCATTTTAAAATGTGGTTACTAAAACAGTTCATTACTCTTTTTCTGAGCAGAAAATAAGTTCAATCAATTTGGAATTCATTAGCCGTTTTCATCCTTGAATATTTAGTAGTTGTAGTGGGTTTCAAAGGACGTCAACAATTACCTATAATGGTATACGTATATTAATGGAAAAAAGAGAATCGTTAAAAAAATTGTGTACTAAATTATAATACACAATGTATCTATTGGCTGAACGATTTTAAATTGCTTTCCTTTATATAAAAAAGAGTATATTACTTATTACTCTCCGTTGATAAAATGATATTTACATCAATTAAATCTTAGCATGTTAGTGTTTATGATTCGGCTTTTTAAAAATATTTTAATTTTGAACTGTTGTTAAAATGTTTGTAAATCGTTAGAGAACCACGTTGACAACGTTCCGTACAGTCAATGTTTGCTAATGAAGCAAATACTGATGAAAACTTAGCAAAAGATACAAAAGTAATGTTTATTATCTGCCTCACATATACACTTCGTGAACTGCATTACCCTTTCCAAAGTCAGTATTTTGATATGTTGCGTTGATGAAATACGAATAAATTATATAACTTATAAGTATCTCAAGAAATGTTAATCTATACAAATTTAATGGTTCGCAAAATAATGAAAATCATAACAAGCAGATAAGAACAAGTAAATTTACATAAATACTATTTAAATTATTTTGTTCCGATTGAATTTGAGAACAATTAGGTGGATCGCCGTTTCATCGCATTTTTTCAAAGTATGTTTAAACGTTTCATCAAAAATATCTTGTTGTACCCGTCGGATATGTATCGGCGATGTTACCATAACCGATAGGTCACATTCTTACTTGATCCGGTATGCATGGTGTTAGGCATAATCTTGCAATGAACTTGTCAATGTAATTTGGATTGTAACGTAGCTTTAAAAAAAATTCAGTCATATCGCTACGTTGTCTGAAATGTGTCTGTTTATAGTGATGTTTAGTACTGGGGCATTAAGCCGCAGACATGTGACATCATGTCCCACCCAGTCACATTATCATGACACCAGGTCGACAAGTCTTAAAAACACCCTCTAAATGCCGAGCGCCAAGCGACATCCGTGCATAATATGAGGCGGAAGCTCTAACCACAAAACACCAAAGCGGTCTGCAATGAAATTAAATTATATTCTGTTTTGTTCTGTCATAATTGATCTGGCGCAGGTTAATATTCTAGCAATGACAAATTAATACACTCGTATCCAGGCCTTAAACCTGTATAAATTTTCAACATGAAACACTGGGAGAAGGTGTAGCTATCTTTAATAATAGATTATGAAGAAAAGACTGTAAATAGATACAGAGTTGCACAATCGAGACTTCTTCACTAAACGTTTATTATTATTATCGCAGTCAAGGGCACGTCTTCATATTACCAACGCAACTTTTTATAAACAGGCTGAAAAGTAATTCAATATTTGGCGGTGATTTGGCGCCAGTACGAACCGATTTTATCATTTAAATGCAAACAGTTTTCTGAATAAACCATGACCTTTTTGACAGTTAGCAGAAACGATTTATTAATATCCGTATTGGAAAATGTGCTCGGTGGACTGGTTACCTTTTGCAAACGTTCTGAAAGGTAAATGTTACAAATGGTTCGCTCAACTCATTACAGGCATTCTTAGAAACTATTTAAATTGTGTGCGTGGCAGACATGTATTATATTTATTTAACAAGCAATTACAGATGTATATCTCTGTTTACTTTGTTTTAATTTATGTATGCAATACAGTTATATAAACAAATTATTGAACTTAAAAGTTTTTAAAACTAGACTGTGATTCACATTGGTATTATTTTTACCTCGTTAATAGCTGTATAAATGGATCAACCATATACGGCATTTGTTATCAGAAAAAACGACTTCTTCAATTAACTTATTACAAGAAAAGTTATGTCATCATGCAAGTAAATGCACATTTTAAATACATGTAAGCATGGTTGTGACAGCGTTGCGAAAATTAACATTGATGTATTTTGATGGTAATTTTAATTCTTAGGAGAAATATAGAAAACAAAATATTGAACAAATATTAAATTCTCATAAAAAACACAAGCTATACGGACTCAAAATTTCCAGCGGAAAAAAAACAAGTAGGAAAGCGGAAAGAAAAAAAAACTGAAAGAGAGAGAAAGAAAGGGTTGTGATTATGTTGAAAGTGATAATTAGTAGTATCAGTGGTTGTTGTGGTAGTACTAAACTTAAAAGTTGTAAAATTGCATACAAAGTCATTATTGTTGCAGTCGAATTACACCATCCATGTCTGACAACAAACAACAACATTATTGAGATAGAAAGCTTTTACTACAATCATATTTTAATCGCACATATTTACAATATTCCGTTATAATTATAATAGTATTCCCCCCTTTATAATACCACAACTCCCTTTACAGAACAATATAAATTCCTAACCTATCGAGGATCGTTGGACAACATATATCCGTTACGGTATGTCAAGAAAGATTCAAACAGTACGTTATTAGTCTCACGAAGAGAGGCAGTTACAAAACTGGATCACCGCTCCTGTAGCCTATTTTTTAGAGCTTCCGCCGCAGTAACATGAAATCGGAGACTCGATCTCCGACCTCGTCATACAAAAGACTTGCAAAAAATGGTACTCACAGCTGCCTCGCTTGGCGCTCAGCATTAAGAGGTCAGTGTTATGACTGATTGGCCTGGTGTCAGGATAATGAGACTGGGTGGGATATTATGCTACATGTCTGCGGCATGATGCCCCAATGCTAAACATCACTACAAACAATGTTGCCAGACACTTTTTTAAATTTCCGCACGTGTACCTTTAAAAAGCAGCCCCCAAACCGTCCAATTTATATATTAAAATCTGAAGAGTAAATAGGAACCAAATACCATAAATTAAGTATGACTACAAACATTTATGTATCTGTAACTTCATAGTATTCCTCAGGTAGTACGTCCTCGTCGTGATCCGCAGATTCAGTTGTCGCATAAATATTTTAATTGAAATTCCGCAGGATTTTGCTGTAGATGGTACATGTCTGTTGCAACAGATTCCGTTGTGCTTCATGTAGCTTCGAATGCGTAACAAAGCTTCCATCATGCCTTGCCCTATCCTGTTTCTTAGTTTTGTTTTAATCAGATTCATTTGAGAGAAAGTTCTTTCGACGGCTGCATTACTGTAAGGCAACGCCAACACACATAAGGCGAAATGTCCTAGTTGTAGAAAGTCAAAAACTCCGCAAGCGTCCGTATGATTTGCTCATCTTCATTATCACTATATTGTGCCAAGAGACTATACTTATTCGCATCAACTGCTGCTCGAGGTCTCCCAAATTTCCCTTGTACAGAGTGAAAAAGGACGACTTTGACATATGCGACTTCTGTGCTCCAAGGACGATAGCAGGTGAGAGATCAGCCACAGTTTCTAGCTGCTCGTCATTTGCCGGCAATCTCTGACGCAGTTCCCTTTGTAGTTCCAACAGATAATGACGACCGCGCTCTTTTATTTGGTCTGCCATAGAGCCCTCAATTTTTTAGTCATGCAGCAGCAAGTTGAATTCAATGCCAAAGTTTTTGGTATATCGTTTCTCGTACTGTGACCACTTACCCTTATTAAACTATAACTGAAGGTGATATTTAACAAATACAGAATGAACTACTACGATTTCAACCGATTAAATTTAACAATATTATAACACTGATAAAGTGATAATAGAGCCTCCGCCCTACAGGCTACAGTTAGCAGCATATATATGCTATTGATATGCTAGCTTAATTTAAATTTGGAATTAGATGCGCGCATCGTTCTTCCGGTTCCGGAATTTTAAAAATAAATTTAAGTATGTGAGATGACATCTATGGAGATACATCCATTGTAACGGATTCATTAAGATTGTTAGATATTATCGTCAATAGCGCCAAAGACAACTGAATGAACACGGAGATGATTCGTTTTTATTTTGTGTCAGTCATCGTCTTACATTGGATTCAAAATATAAATTTAAACGTGATTTAGAATACTGCGCTACATTGAGCGCAATCGGAATTGTGTTAGTACAAAGTTGGGCTCACACAACGTATAATTTACACTGTTTAAAAACAGCTTAATATACTACACTAATTAAATCGCCATCGCAACTTTAATCTTTACCCACTATTGATTAACAGTGATCGCTGTGTCTCAAAAATTGTTATAGCATATCTACAATGTCTATTTGTATATAGTGTATATCGCTTTGTTTAGATTATACATGTATTAATTACCTTTACATTGTGGCCTATAACTATCTAAGGCGAGTAGACACGATACATTACATTGCATTAGATAATATGAAAACTGACCGAAACCAATGTGTATGACGCTATGTATGTGTAACAAATGTGTAGGACGCTATTTATGTGTAACAAATGTGTAGGACGCCATGTATGTGTAAACGTCAGTTTAAACAAATTATTGGCTATATCATACAATAATAATTGTTAGCTAAGTAACTTTGAAAATGACACATCGAAACGCTACATCTCGGAAATTTGTCAGCATGATTATTTCACTTTTTTATGTCTCCCTTAAGCTGGTTCGTCGACGGGACGCCATTGATGACCTTGCGAAATATATCTTCCATGTGCCCTGTTCTCCAGTGCGCTTTGGGATTCTGCAAAGTTCACGCTTGTTCACTCTTTGATGTTATCTTCAAATCTCTGATTCAGTCTGCTTCGTTTCCTCTTCCCTTTCATTGTGCCCTATAGGAATACATTTGTCAGGCTACATGAGACATGACATAGCATCTTAGAGTGTCTATCTTTACGGAGGTGAGCACATTTGCCTATGTCACAATTGCATCTTGGACCCGAACGTAATGTTTCTGTACTTCCGAATATTCTTCAGTCTAGACAGAGCAGTTGTTGTCGTGACAACCTAGTAAAGAACATTAGTTTTGGACCTTCATCAGATGCGGTAAGTGACGCTTATAACTCTGTTGAGCTTCTGTCCATTCACTCACGGGTTGTTTGTCATTAGCTTGGTCCTATCAGCGCTGATCTCCATCTCATACCTTATTGCTTCCTGTTTAAAATGGTTCTTGATCATCTCCTGCTAAGCCATCTGTATCAACAGCAAAGCACAGGTTGGAGATTGTGTTTCCTCCAGCACTAATTCTGCCCACATGATGTTCCAGGGCATTAGGAATTCATACATGATTATTTCTATGTAGATGTTGAAGAGAGTGGATGAGAGATGGTACCATTGTCAGTCTCTGACTGGGTATGTACCAATATCCGACGTTGCCTATGACGAGAACTGTGCTAGTTGTTATACAGGTGTTCTGGGTGTTTTTTAATTTGTGATTTATGTTGCGTTTATGTAGCCCATAAGGTTATCTTCCATGCCTTGTCAAAAGCCTTCCGGAAGTCAGTCAAGACATGATAGAGGTCTTTTCGATGCTGAAGATGTTTCGTTTCGCATACAATTATAAGATTAGAAAAACTGTTATACAGTGCCTCTTCATTCTCTAAAACCTGTCTGTGGTTTCAGGAATGGTGTGCTCAGCTTGAGGTTTCAATCTATTGGGATTATTTTAAGCACAACCTTGCTTGGATGACCTATAAGACTGATCGTTTGGAACCCCTTGCACAACTGCAGTTTATCTTTCTAAAAAGAAGAGTGACGAGTGCTAGACATCACTAAAAACTACCACACTGCAGATATTGTAGCGATATGATTGAAACATTGTTAAAGTTACGTTAAAATTCCTAATCACACACATACACTATGTATACAAGCGTAACATATGTAACTATACGTGTATTTATAAATATAACTGTGCAGGATATAATCGTGCCATCATATCAGCACGGGATGGCTGCCATGATGTGTCCTCTGGTAACTCCATTTGCCTGAGTACAAAATAATAAATTTTGTGTTGCTGTGATGTAAACCATCAACCCTTCCCAGGAAAAAAAAACATGCATGTTTGGAACATGTGTGTCAAGGAGGAGTTTATGAAGGCATCCAAACCTATGGCAATACACTAAATATCAGTCACGTTAATACATCAGTTCTAAATATCAGTCACGTTAATCCATCAGTTCTAAATATCAGTCACGTTAATCCATCAGTTCTAAATATCAGTCACGTTAATCCATCAGTTCTAAATATCAGTCACGTTAATCCATCAGTTCTAAATATCAGTCACGTTAATCCATCAGTTCTAAATATCAGTCACGTTAATCCATCAGTTCTAAATATCAGTCACGTTAATCCATCAGTTCTAAATATCAGTCACGTTAATCCATCAGTCCATCAGTGCATATTAGATCTTCGATATTGAACTAACCTACCCACAGATAACATTTGTAAACCATATAAGAAAAATAAAATGTCAGGTATAACATTCACAAAGGAAGTTAACATTATGGAGATGGAATATGTGAAAGGGAAGAAACCAATACCGATGCCAACATACGATATGACGTTAGACTAAAACTCCTGATTCACAAGTTTGGGATATATGGTATATGTACTATTCAATAGGCCTTTATTTCATTATGAGGCCTTTATTTCATAATGAGGCCTTTATTTCATTATGAGGCCTTTATTTCATAATGAGGCCTTTATTTCATAATGAGGCCTTTATTTCATAATGAGGCCTTTATTTCATTATGAGGCCTTTATTTCATTATGAGGCCATTATTTCATAATGAGGCCTTTATTTCATAATGAGGTAAACTATTACACTGGAGTCTTTATTAATCCCACTAAAGTAAAATTTAGTTATTGTTATATATCTTATATATATATATATATATATATATATATATATATATATATATATATATATCAGTCCAAACCTTTCAAGAATGTGTAAAACAAAAAGTCAAAATCCTAAAGTTGTTCATGTAATAAAGGTGTAAGGTCAAACCTTTCAAGAATGTGTGAAACAAAAAGTCAAAATCCTAAAGTTGTTCATGTAATAAAGGTGTAAGGTCAAACCTTTCAAGAATGTGTAAAACAAAAAGTCAAAACCCTAAAGCTGTTCATGTAATAAAGGTGTAAGGTCAAACCTTTCAAGAATGTGTAAAACAAAAAGTCAAAATCCTAAAGTTGTTCATGTAATAAAGGTGTAAGGTCAAACCTTTCAAGAATGTGTAAAACAAAAAGTTAAAATCCTAAAGTTGTTCATGTAATAAAGGTGTAAGGTCAAACCTTTCAAGAATGTGTAAAACAAAAAGTCAAAATCCTAAAGTTGTTCATGTAATAAAGGTGTAAGGTCAAACCTTTCAAGAATGTGTAAAACAAAAAGTCAAAATCCTAAAGTTGTTCATGTAATAAAGGTGTAAGGTCAAACCTTTCAAGAATGTGTAAAACAAAAAGTCAAAATCCTAAAGTTGTTCATGTAATAAAGGTGTAAGGTCAAACCTTTCAAGAATGTGTAAAACAAAAGGTAAGTATGCAGCATGAACATATAATCAAATCGGCCATATCTGCATACTAATACACCTGTATAATTTTATGTCTGCATACTAATACACCTGTATAATTTTATGTCTGCATACTAATACACCTGTATAATTTTATGTCTGCATACTAATACACCTGTATAATTTTATGTCAAATTTGTTTTTTTTTTAACAGAACATTTTTGCCAAATAAATGTCTAAACAGTTCCTGTTCCACTTCACAAATAATAAACTTTTTAAAAGAAAAATATACAACGAGCTGAAACTCTGAGCAGGTCATAGAGATTTACATACCTGTATGCCTACAAAATTTCGTATCTTCTTTGAGCGTGTTTTGGTCAAAATATGTATAAACAAAAATGTGTAATTAAACATTGATGTAATTGCCTAAAGATAGAAAATATCTATCTATCACTTACAGATAATTAAGTTGTAGATTGTCAAGGATCGCAGAACAACAATATGCCCTACGTACAATATTACAAAAGGCCATAATGACACGATATATTACAGTCCATAGCTAGTAACTCAAGAATATTTGTTTTCTTGGTGTGGTGAAAATGCTATTTATTCAAGAAATGCGGGTAAATAAAAAATACAGTAAGTTGTTCAAAACCTTTTATATAATATTGAGGTCGTTTCTGATTTGTTGAAGAATAACCTAATATATGTTGAGACTCCCAAATTCAATACCTTAAAATAAAACACTCAATACTAAAACTGGGTAAAAATGTGATCTGCACAATTTCTGTTGTAAAACTTACCTGTAGTAATTAATTGCAGTGCAAAATATAGTTGTCAGCTAGTACATTAGATATTTTTGCAGTATGATTTAGGTTCCTTTTACTTAATAAACCATCGTATGCCAGGTAAATGTTTGCTTGGGCTTTCATAGGCTGCACTGAAAACGGTAATGTGCTTAATTTACGTGCAGTCTAAAATTTGTTTCTACTGTATACAATAAAGTTCGTTTCCATACTGGTTTTGATTAAGTCGAATTAGATTAATACGGTAGAGCCACTCTTAAACAGTCATCGTGAAACAAGTAGCTTCTGGAAACAATTATTCGCCTTAAAGAGGTTGATTTCTTCTACATGTTTGACGCAAAACTCCTAAACATTTATTTGCTAAAGAAAGGTTCTAACATAATGGTTATCACCCTTCAGGTAGATTCGATGAGCCTTGTAACTTCATGCTTTATTAAAGATAGATGACACCCACACATGATTCATGATTCCTGACACCCACACATGATTCATGATTCCTGACACCCACACATGTTATTTACCTGCAGGTGGTATGTAAGTATGTAGTTATGTAGTTCAGCAACACTACTGGCTATATGTGTTAAAAATAACGTTCTGAACTGACTACCCAGCCCAAATGAGAGATCGTATCATTGGTTAAAACATCAACACGATATAGTTTATTTCAATAGTTAACTTATTTACACACCAACATTCTTAAGACTTATCGTGCAACATGCTTACACACCAACATTTGAGAGGACTGCACAGATCAAGTAAGTATTATCTCATTAATAAAGCAATTAGCATTAGCATTAATCTAAGAAAAGTAATAATTAATTCCATACTGTTTTTTTCCTCCTAATGCTGGTGTGTAAACATCGGGTATTCCTCCTAATGCAGGTAATATGCACACACACACACACACACACACACACACACACATATATATATATATATATATAAGGAAGAAAAAGCCATTTCACCAAATGGACTATACCTTACACCACAAAAAATACCATTTAACACCCCCAACCCCCTTAACCTTTCATAAATTCTTTATTTAATCTCAGAATGTAAACAAAGAAGACAAAATCTTACAAAATAGACTCTCCCTTACACCACAATATCTGTATTTATCACACCCACTATGCTATCCAATATATCATACTCTCCAAAATGCCATGTGTTCGCTTAGAATGTAACAGAATGATATGAAATCTCACAAAATATCTATCCCTTACATCACAAAACATCAGAAAATACTATCCATAACATCAGAAAATACTATCCATTACACCACAAAATACCATCCAATACACCACGAAATACCATCTATTACACCACAAAATACCATCCATTACACCACAAAATGCCATCCATTAAACCATCGAATTACCATCTATTACACCACAAAATACCATCCATTACACCACAAAATACTATTCATTACATCACAAAATACTATCCATTACACCACAAAATATTATCCATTACACCACAAAATACTATCCATTATATCACAAAATATTATTCATTACACCACAAAATACTATCCATTACACCACAAAATACTACCCATTACACCACAAAATACTATTCATTACATCACAAAATACTATCCATTACACCACAAAATATTATCCATTACACCACAAAATACTATCCATTATATCACAAAATATTATTCATTACACCACAAAATACTATCCATTACACCACAAAATACTACCCATTACACCACAAAATACTATCCAATACACCATAAAATATTATCCATTACACCACAAAATATTATCCATTACACCACAAAATACTATCCATTACACCACAAAATACTATCCATTACACCACAAAATATTATCCATTACACCACAAAATACTATCCATTACATCCATTACACCACAAAATACTATCCATTACACCACAAAATACCATCCATTACACCACAAAATACCATCCATTACACCACAAAATACCATTCATTACACCACAAAATATTATCCATTACACCACAAAATACTCTCCATTTTACCACAAAATACCATCCATTACACCACAAAATACTATCCATTACACCACAAAATATTATCCATTACACCACAAAATACTATACATTACACCACAAAATACTATCCATTACACCACAAAATACTATCCATTATACCACAAAATACTATCCATCACATCCATTACACCACAAAATACTATCCATTACACCACAAAATACCATTCATTACACCACAAAATATTATCCATTACACCACAAAATACTCTCCATTTTACCACAAAATACTATCCATTACACCACAAAATACTATTCATTATGCCACAAAATACTATCCATTATACCATAAAATACTATCTATTACACCACAAAATATTATCCATTACACCACAAAATACTATCCATTACACCACAAAATACTATCTATTACATCCATTACACCACAAAATATTATCCATTACACCACAAAACACTACCCATTACACCACAAAATACTATCCATTGCACCACAAAATACTATCCATTATACCATAAAATACTATCTATTACACCACAAAATATTATCCATTACACCACAAAATACTATCCATTACACCATAAAATACTATCTATTACATCCATTACACCACAAAATACTATCCATTACACCACAAAATACTATACATTACACCACAAATTACTATCCATTACACCCACTATACAATCCATTAAATCATATTCACTATCCAACCGCCCTGTGATAGCTTAAAATGTAACGGTAGGAGAAACAAATTCACTTTACTTAGAACTGGGGGAAAATAGAAACAATGTAGCAAGTGGTTGACCTGAATACGCGCTACTCTAGGTAGGTAAGTTGGTAAAATGAATTTGATAGATAAAGTAAGTTCTATAGGGACAAACAAAGACACCAATCGTTTGAGCAAGGCGTGGCCAATAATAGCATCGCAAGCGTAAATCTATTATCTTGAGAACTAAACGTTAGTAGCTGCTAAACCATCTTGCGGAAATTATAACGGAAGATAAGCTATTCCGACGCCATTCAAAATTGGCGGGAAACTTGTTATTCTGGTAATTACAAGGAGCTTCAGTACATGTAACTGACTATTTGCTCCATTGTTGTAAAATATTACGGCAAAGTAATTGTACTTTAACTATTGCAGTATATATAATTTAGTACGTTGAATTACCATTTGTAGGGTTTGATTCATCGTAGTATTTGATCTACAGGCTTATTTTGAGATATCAGCAATGTTTATGTAAAGAATTAATATTGTAATTCGCTATTGGGTTAATTCGTAGTAACCTCATGCATTTATTCATTTGATATTATATATTTTCAAATGTTGAATTGACTTATTAACTTTGTATAATGGTTGCAGTGTGCAACATTCGTTAATTACGGATTTTTTTATTTGTGTATACTTTGTAGGAATATCATGTGTAAGGATATATCAGCACATGGATATGTGAATATACGTGTACACTTTGCAGAAGTGCAATGGCCAGAGATGAGTCTGATTATCTGCTATTGTTCTGTATAATAAAACTGAGAATCTAAATATACCCTGTACACATATCAGATAGATGAGCACGAATGCGTGACCAAAGAAGGAAATGGCTTATCTAATTATATCGTTGGTTAGTGTGAGTTAGATAGCTAAGGGAATATGCTATGCTAATGTCCTTGTGTGTTAATACAGGAAGCTTTTAGGTACCAGAGGAACTGTATGAGACGAAGGGAAATATCCTAGTGCAGTTGATCCGAGTCTCTGGGAGACAAAAGAGAGAGGAAGAACGGAGGCAGAAGTTATACGGACTGGATGGAATTGGATTACAAGTCCAGAGAAAGTTCGAACATATGAGAAGGAACACGGGGCAGGAGGAAAATCTATCAAACTAAGTCCGATGATGAAATAGGCCGTCACATGCTCGAGTGATAGGGTTTTAATTTGAATTTTATTTGAGATATAACTATTATTGATTGATATTAAATTTATTTGAGAGATAACTATTATTGATTGATATTAAATTGTTGTTTATTTGAACTTTGCATGTTGTGTTTTCATTAATTTAACTGTCGGCACCACTGACTGGGGGCTCAGAGCTTTGCATCTCTCTGTCAATACTTCAATTTCTGACAAAAACGTGCCAGGGTTGGTCTTCTGTAATAGTTTAAATAATATTGTTAGCACCCAACACAACCTAAAAGACGGGAAAACCTTTACAGCCAGCAATACTAGTGTACACGATACGAAAGCAGTAGCTGGATGAAGGAATCTTGGAAGCGTTTGCTCCCAGCTGTCAAAGTAGTCCAGTCACTGACCAGTCTTTTTATCAATATGGCTTATCAGTGGACGCAGTTTTGGTTGTAATGATGACTGTTCAACTGTTAGGTGTGTCTTATCTGTATGATTTATGTTCCCGCCAGCAGACGTTGCATCGGAGGCAGCTAGCTTTTCTGTCATGTGACAACACCAAGGTCTGTAGGTAGTAGACAATGATATTAGTCTGCAGTGACTGCATTCAACTGGAATGAAACCATCTTACAATGAATCCAAGACTAAAACTAGTTATTGGACTTTTTCGTGCGCGGGCACGTTGTGTGTGTGTGTGTGTGTGTGTGTGTGTGTGTGTGTGTGTGTGTGTGTGTGTGTGTGTGTGTGTGTGTGTGTATTGCTGACAGGGGTGGGAGGGTAAGCAAGTGTTGGCTGGGTGACAGTGTCTCTTTCGAAAAATGGACAGCTGCGGTACTTTATAGGCTATGAGTTGTTTCTAAATCAGCCGGGGGTGTCATATTGATAATATAACATTGTCATCGGGTGTCATATTGAAAATATAACATTGTCCTATATGGGGTGTCATATTGAAAATATAACGTTGTCCTATATGGGGTATCATATTGATAATATAACATTGTCCCATACGGGGTGTCATATTGAAAATATAACGTTGTCCCATATGGAGTGTCATATTGAAAATATAACATTGTCCCATAATGGGGTGTCATATTGAAAATATAACGTTGTCTTATATAGGGTGTCATATTGATAATATAACGTTGTCCCATATGGGGTGTCATATTGAAAATATAACGTTGTCCTATATGGGGTGTCGTACTGAAAATATAACATTGTCCCATACGGGGTGTCATATCGAAAAAATAACTTTGTCCTATATGGGATGGTTTGACAATCCTTTAGGTGAGATCATAGGAGGGGTTTCTTGTACAGTTACAATAGTCCTTTGTTAAACGGAGCGTGAGGATGGATCAGGTAGAAGTGGATGAATGCAACTGAATTTTTTTTTTTTTCTCCAATCGAAACAATATGCTCTTATATGAGATTGCTCCGTTTTCCGAATCATCAGAAAAAGAATGAATTTCCTGTATTGTTTGTAATATGGGATGTATTTATCTACATAACGAATAAATTTCCCGTATTGTCCGTAATGTGTTTATCCACAGAAAGAATACATTTCCTAAATTGTCCGTAATATGGATGTGTTTATCCACAGAAAGAATAAATTTTCTGTATTTTCCGTAATATGGATGTGTTTATTCACAGAACACTTAAATTTCACGTATTGTCCGTAATGTGTTTATCCACAGAAAGATTAAATTTCCTGTATTGTCCGTAATATGGATGTGTTTATTCACAGAACGATTAAATTTCCCGTATAGTCCGTAATGTATTTATCCACAGAAAGAATACATTTCCTGTATTGTTCGTAATGTGTTTATTGTTACGTATATTTGATATGTCATTTATATTTATTTTTATTTTTGTTTGTTTGTTAGATTTAAATTTGGCATTTTAAGTTTTAAGATTCGTTCATTGAAACGGGGGGTGGGGGTGTGTGACCTGTACTTTACAGAGTGAACACCAGGTGTTGACCTCATTTCTGACCTGGTTTCAGAGTTGTAAACAAGCTTTTAAAATGATTGGTTGGTTCCAAGAACAAAATGGAGCTTTTGTATAAACATCTTTCTATTTTAGTTAGGTCATACGCTGGATACGTGAGTTTTTGAACGTAAATTTGTTCTGATAGTTTCTAGAAGATCACGTGACCCTTTGTTTAATTTTAAAAAAAACAGATATATAAACTATGTTTTGGGAGCGAGCTATTCAGTAGAAGTTTGGGCTTTTAGAATACTAAGTTGTGTGTCTTTTTTTTTAGTTATTTTTAATTACCGTGTACTGGAAATTGTGTCAATTCGTTTGGATCAAGAGGAATTATTTTGTTAGTTATCTGGAAAAGAATATGTACTCATAGATTTTCATTAACAAGAACTGACTTCATCAAAATACATCGTCTTCCATATTGGATACATCGCTGGAATTCAAACTTAGAATTATTTGGACATTTTATTACCAGGACTTTTTGCAATTTCTCTAGTTGATAATATTTTGAGTTATTTTTGGATTAAGTTTGGAATTGATTTTTAAAACCGTAAGTTTATTTTTCTTTTCTGAAAAGTATTTGTACTCAATAAATTGTTTATTAAGTTTTACAAGCTTGTTATTTTCACTCTTTCTATGTTACTGTTTATTCGAGACTAAGCACGTAACATTATGCACAGAAAGAATAAATAAATTTCCTGTATTGTTCGTAATATGGATGTGTTTATCCACAGAAAAAATAAATTTCCTGTAGTGTCCGTAATGTGTTTATGCACAGAAAGAATAAATTTCCTGTATTGTCCGTAATGTGTTTATCCACAAAAATTTTCAGATTGCTAAGGACTTAACATAGTACTTTGTTTACAAAGACTTACTTATCGTTATTGGATAAATCAGTCAAAGTGTGATGGAGTATCTCTGATATTTATTTAGATATTATTTATGTGTACATTTTATAGAAACGCGGCAGTTCACATCTATTCTAAGGTGGACGATATTCGACTGTATATCTGGGCTTATAATTAATTCTACAGATTACGTCATATGGATCATTTTTGTGGTGTATACAATTTTGTATGATGATGTCATTACGAGAAAATGTAACAGCAGTATGTTTGACGTCCAACTTGCACAGCAAATTCGATTATGGGACAAGAGCGACTCCGTAAGAAAAGTTACAAATTCAAGATTTAAGAGTACTTTTACAAATCTAAAACATACCTACAAGTTTAGAGGTGATCGTAGACAATGACGTTTGTTTTTTTTAACCAATTATAAGGTGGTAAACAATATCTAATTGAGACCAAAGTTTAAGTTATAGCGAGAATAAAAGAACACATCTGCGACTTATATAAAAAGAAGGTCACACTATTATCCAAACACTTCAAACTGCTCCATGACAACACAGATTATGTTTAGGAAAATGAAAGAATTGTATTCCTTCTAATTTATGTACATGTTTGAACATCACGTCAGCGCAGTCCTGGCTATATAACGCCAAGTAAGAAAACAGTTCCCCAAAATCATCATAAATAAAGATAACATGGGATAATTTCCCTAAAACAAATCGCTATGTAGGAATAATATTTGTTTCTAAATTAGTGTAAATAGCAAGTCAGATCAATTTTCAGAACAGAAAGAAATATGCTTCAACGTAGATCATTTCATATATATAATATGCTTGTGGAGGTCCACTAGTACAGTAAATTCGAAATTGTGGATACCAATTAAAATTTTAGTTTATTACTAGTATGTTTTTGAATATCATTCTACCCAACGCTATGATTATGGGCAGTGGAGTCTTAATAATGATGAACACAGGATGTGTGATATAATCTGATATTTTATTTACAATCAATCAGCCAAACACATTTCATGGGACATTGTTTGCATATTCAATCCGTCAACAAGAAATAAGCTGTAAGAGGAACAGATTGTATTTCACAGAAGGAGACAAAAATATTTTAATTTCGCTAACGAACATTACCTTACGACAGAGAGCTAACTGAAAATAAGGAGACGGGTCATGACATACAGGTATAGAGGTCAAGATCGTAACGAGTGCATTTCAAATTCTACGCGTACCTAAAATGTGTACCAGCCTTTATTCATAACATGTCCGGTCATAAAAGCAATTAAGATATTACTTACAAATAATCCTAGTTGAAGAGAAAAGCTTACAAAAATCGCCATTAAATATATTGCGCTGAACAATAACTTTGTAGTTGATTGGTTTATTAAAAAATAGAAAGAAATATCAGTTGATAGGAGTGCTGCATACAAGGTTATATAAAAATAAAGAAATAACAGTTGATATTGGTATTGCATATAGTGTTGCTGTTTTATCAACCGTGAAATTATTTGCATACATTTTTTATTGATATCGTTGTGATTCATTAGAACTATACGTACATCAGTACATTAGTGAACGTTATTCGAAATGCCAATATAATTCACTTAGATTGTTCAATTGATAGCAAATTTTGTACTACTTAGGATTGAGTTCACCATAATGTAAGTCATTTGGAATTGATAGCAAATTTTGTACTATTTAGGATTGAGTTCACCATAATGTAAGTCATTTGGAATTGATAGCAAATTTTGTACTATTTAGGATTGAGTTCACCATAATGTAAGTCATTTGAAATTGATAGCAAATTTTGTACTATTTAGGATTGAGTTCACCATAATGTAAGTCATTTGGAATTGATAGCAAATGTTGTACTATTTAGGATTGAGTTCACCATAATGTAAGTCATTTGGAATTGATAGCAAATGTTGTACTATTTAGGATTGAGTTCACCATAATGTAAGTCATTTGGAATTGATAGCAAATGTTGTACTATTTAGGATTGAGTTCACCATAATGTAAGTCATTTGGAATTGATAGCAAATTTTGTACTATTTAGGATTGAGTTCACCATAATGTAAGTCATTTGGAATTGATAGCAAATTTTGTACTATTTAGGATTGAGTTCACCATAATGTAAGTCATTTGGAATTGATAGCAAATTTTGTACTATTTAGGATTGAGTTCACCATAATGTAAGTCATTTGGAATTGATAGCAAATTTTGTACTATTTAGGATTGAGTTCACCATAATGTAAGTCATTTGGAATTGATAGCAAATTTTGTACTATTTAGGATTGAGTTCACCATAATGTAAGTCATTTGGAATTGATAGCAAATTTTGTACTATTTAGGATTGAGTTCACCATAATGTAAGTCATTTGGAATTGATAGCAAATTTTGTACTATTTAGGATTGAGTTCACCATAATGTAAGTCATTTGGAATTGATAGCAAATTTTGTACTATTTAGGATTGACTTCACCACAATGTAAGTCATTTGGAATTGATAGCAAATTTTGTACTTTTTAGGATTGACTTCACCATAATGTAAGTCATTTGGAATTGATAGCAAATTTTGTACTATTTAGGATTGAGTTCACCATAATGTAAGTCATTTGGAATTGATAGCAAATTTGTACTATTTAGGATTGAGTTCACCATAATGTAAGTCATTTGGAATTGATAGCAAATTTTGTACTATTTAGGATTGAGTTCACCATAATGTAAGTCATTTGGAATTGATAGCAAATTTTGTACTATTTAGGATTGAGTTCACCATAATGTAAGTCATTTGGAATTGATAGCAAATTTTGTACTATTTAGGATTGAGTTCACCATAATGTAAGTCATTTGGAATTGATAGCAAATTTTGTACTATTTAGGATTGAGTTCACCATAATGTAAGTCATGGAATTGATAGCAAATTTTGTACTATTTAGGATTGAGTTCACCATAATGTAAGTCATGGAATTGATAGCAAATTTTGTACTATTTAGGATTGAGTTCACCATAATGTAAGTCATTTTGAATTGATAGCAAATTTTGTACTATTTAGGATTGAGTTCACCATAATGTAAGTCATGGAATTGATAGCAAATTTTGTACTATTTAGGATTGAGTTCACCATAATGTAAGTCATTTGGAATTGATAGCAAATTTTGTACTATTTAGGATTGAGTTCACCATAATGTAAGTCATTTGGAATTGATAGCAAATGTTGTACTATTTAGGATTGAGTTCACTATAATGTAAGTCATTTGGAATTGATAGCAAATTTTGTACTATTTAGGATTGAGTTCATCATAATGTAAGTCATTTGGAATTGATAGCAAATTTTGTACTATTTAGGATTGAGTTCACCATAATGTAAGTCATGGAATTGATAGCAAATTATGTACTATTTAGGATTGAGTTCACCATAATGTAAGTCATTTGGAATTGATAGCAAATTTTGTACTATTTAGGATTGAGTTCATCATAATGTAAGTCATTTGGAATTGATAGCAAATTTTGTACTATTTAGGATTGAGTTCACCATAATGTAAGTCATGGAATTGATAGCAAATTATGTACTATTTAGGACTGAGTTCACCATAATGTAAGTCATTTGGAATTGATAGCAAATGTTGTACTATTTAGAACTCAGTTCACCATAATGTAAGTCATGTTTGATTTTTCACTTTGTACTATAGGGATATAAGTTATATTTTTCAATTTTACGAAGCTTGTTAGTGTTCGATAATTTCTGTTACTTGGTGAAAGACCAAATAATCAGCAGAACAAAGGAATACAATATTGTTAATTCGATACTTCTAAATATGAAAAGAATGTATGTAAAGCAATATATAATGTGTAATAAAATTTGAAGATAGAAAAATAAACAAAACGACTTAGTTGAAGACAAAGAAATTTAACATGAAATAAATCTCAAATCAATCAATTATGAGATGTACATGATCAAAATGAATAGTCACATTTATTTTATGACGTCGACCGTATTTAGGTTAACTTATCCATATTACATGTAGAATTCGTTAGCACTGTACCTGTATAACGCACATGTACCTGTATAAATCACAGTAACTGTAAAAAAGTAATGGTATCTTCGTATTCGTACAAGTTACGTTCAGCAAGACGCTGTAGTAGAGCACCTTTGGTACACCTGTGTGTGAGAAGTTTGTATATTCTTTATTTATATGCTTAAAAAATACGTGAACAACCCAAGTGCTATAAACTTGTATTTCAACTGTTAATCAATAGGTTAGTAGCTACCATTAAGATTAGATGCTCTTGGAGTTTCAAGCAAAATCTCTTTTTCTTGGTTAGTGAATACATCGGTGTCGTACATGGTATGGCTACAAGTACTATGAGGGGATACATGCAGAGCAAACACGCCATCCGTCAAGAAATGTTTGATGAACTATACTATTTGATTTAGCTAAATAACCTAAATACACAGTGTGTACTTTTCCCCTACACTCTAAAACCTTCTTAGAGAGACGCTATCTTGAATTATGTGTTATCTGTTATATTCAGTGATTGAGTTCTCAGACAATAATTGACTAGGTTAAATGAAATGATTTTCAAACTTTACACAGTTCTAGATAGACAATAATTCATTCAAGTCTTTAAAAGCGAATAACATTCTTTTTAATATTAAAGATAGTTCTGCCTCGCATATTTTAATGTGTACCGTATATTTATAACTAATATACTTATAACTAGTATAATTACAACTAGTAAACCTCCAAACAGTATACTTATAACCAAATGCTTGAAATTCTTGGATGTTCTCTAAAAGGAAACATACATACATACATACACACATACACACACACACACACACACACACACACATATATATATATATATATATATATATATATATATATATACACTCTTGAATGTCTCGTTCTTCCCATACTTCCATATTTGATGCATAGTACATAATGGAGTATATTTATACAACGCTGCATACTAGATGATGTACATATTATTGCTCTTACTGGATGCATAGTCCATACCATACTGTATGCTGTTCATATTAGTCTCCATACTGGTTGTATAGTACATACAGGATGCTGTTAATATAATTGATGTTCATAATAATTTTTCATATTTGATGCGGTACAAATTATTGTCTATTCTGGATGCATAATACACAGTGATGGCTCCTCGCATAATGAGCACTGGTTTCTGAGCCTTTAAATATTTGATCTTTAATTCTTGTGAAACCCACGACATCTACAAAGTCGTAGCCACTACCGTATATACTAGCCTGTAAGACGAGTCCAAATGCAAGCTTGCACATACCCAGGTCTACTGTCACATAATGAGCCTGCCGATCTGGGTCAGTGTAGTTTGTTTGGAGTAATCAGTAAACCATACTATACAGATTATGGTCGCCTGATGCCACGTCAGATCTGGATCTTTGCTGTTTGCAGATGGACTCAACTTATAGGTGAGTACAGACGGTAAAATGTAGCAAATTCACAGTGTCTAAATTTACTCAGTATCTATGGCAGTGCGATTACTTACTGAAATACATGATGGAGTCTTACCCTTTGAGCCCGACCTTGACGTCTTGACCGTTTAGCCAAAGGGCATCCTAATTAATTCTATATTTGACTATTTAAAGTGCCTTGGCAACCATGAGTTTGATCGAGGGGTTGAAGGACTGGCTCGTTTCCTTGACAACGTAACTTTTCCAGTTCTGAGCGCCAATACTGATGTCAGCGAGGAGCCAAAATTGCAAGGGAAGTTTAACAAGTCTGTAGTCAAAACACTACCCGATGGGCAGAGAATTGGAATCATTGGTTTCACAACAAAAGAGACGGCCTATACTTCAAATGCAGGTTTGTTAATCCGCTCATACGATTATAACGAATTAGAACTGCGTCTAATTATGAAATTGTGCCTTCGAAATTTAGAGCGATTTCTGACAGGTGACATTTATCTCAATGCACTCTACTTACAGAAGGCAAAAGACAATAGAAATTGATAATAATTGGTGTTGCAAGTATTCTTCGTTTTCTAGTTTTAATTTTCGTAATGCGAACATGCATGTTTTAAACGATTTTCTTCTGCAGCTATATTATACACTATTTTGCTCTAAAGGGGCTAAAGCAACCTTCAATTGTTTAAATCGTATGTTAATTTGACCTTCAATTGTTTAAATCGTATGTTAATTTGACCTTCAATTGTTTAAATCGTATGTTAATTTGACCCTTCAATTGTTTAAATCGTATGTTAATTTGACCCTTCAATTGTTTAAATCGTATGTTAATTTGACTTTCAATTGTATAAATCGTATGTCAATTTGACCTTCACTTGTTTAAATCGTATGTTAATTTCAATTGTTTAAATCGTATGTTAATTTCATGTTTCCAATCACAGTTTGTTACTCTCTGTTTTTAAATTCAAGTTCTTTACACAAGTTCTCTTATTAAAATTACTCGAGTATTGTAATTGTTAATTACGTGTAATTACATACACCTCACTGGTGTACCATAAACTATAAGGTTTTATATTTGTTATGCCGTCTAAAAATAGAAATTCTAATGTAAGTTATAAAAGTCTGAGAATTATGAACCATTGACTACTCCAGTTATTACATTAGTAAGGTATCATAGTAGTAAGGTATCATAGTAGTAATGTATCATATACAATAGTAAGGTATCATAGACAATACTAAGGTATCATAGACAATATTAAAAGATCATGGATAATAGTAAGGTATCACAGAAAATAGTAAGTTATCGTATACAATAGAAAGTAATCATACACAATAATAAGCAATCATATACAATAGTAAGGTATAAGACACAATACTAAGTTATTTTTAGACAATAGTAAGGTATCATAGACAATACTAAGGTATCATAGACAATATTAATGTATCATAGACAATATTAATGTATCACAGACAATATTAAAGCATCGTAGACAATAGTAATGTATCAAATACAATATTAATGTATCATAAACAATATCAATGTATCATAGACAATATTAATGTATCATAGACAATATTAATGTATCATAGACAATATTAAAGCATCGTAGACAATAGTAATGTATCATAGACAATAGCAAATATCATAGACAATAGTAAAGAATCATAGAAAATAGTAAGGAATCAGAGACAATAGTAAGGTATCATATAAAATATTATGGAATCATAGACAATAGTAAGCTATCATAGACAATAGTAAGGTATCATAGACAATAGTAAGCTATCATATAAAATATTATGGAATCATAGAGGATAGTAAGCTATCATAGACAATAGTAAACTATCATTGACAATAGTAAGGAATCATAGATAATATTGTTACAAGCACAGGGGTATTCACTTGACCGAGCGGTGTCAAAACCCTGGCGCGGGTCACGCTGGAAGTCATATGTTTTCCCCAAATTTCCAAAGACTTCCATACAACTTGAGTTGTAAAATGGAAAGAAAGACGTGTCTGCTATAATTATTAATCTTTGCTGTAATCAATGGGCGACCCAGAGGAGACAACTTGCCCAAACGTCCATTAACTGCACCTTTACATGGTTTTTCTTCATTATCATCCGTTTTCCGTACCGATAGCTTGTCATGCCATAGAAATTACACCAGTATTCCCTTACTAACTGGGAAATATTTAACTGCGCGACCCTAGGCCAGTCCATCCACAGAATTTCCGGCGTATCACGCTCATATACATACGCCAATTTTCCACTATGGCCACATAAACGGTACCTACCAAGTTCCAACTTATTGATTCCATTCTATAATTTACTGATTTCCAACCATAAATGCTGCCTTTTCAATCACACTACTTGTATACACCACTGAATTTTAATATGGACTATGTTACGAAAGGGACAGGCATTCGGCTTGTATCCAAATTCACTACTAACGACCCAAGCATGGTTCAAATTCACTAACACTTACTCCAAATTTATTACAATATTAAGGCATTGTAATAAATTGGAGTATGCATATTTGATAGCGACCCGTGTTTAAGCAATTCTTAGATTTATTTGTGTGATTTTTAGGATTCGGCGCCATGGAAATATTGCTAGCCCGAAATAATTAGCCAATTATTAGGAGAAAACGTCACAGGGCCGAGTGTTAGTGAATTTGAACCATGCTAGGGTTCGTTAGTAGTGAATTTAGGTCCAAGCTGAATGACTGTCCCTAGTGTGTAACATGGTCCATATTGAAATCTAGTGGTGTATAATAGTGTTGTGGTTGAAATGGCAGTATTTACGGTAGGAAACCAATAAATTACACAATGGAATCAATAATTTGGGATTTGGTAGATACCGTTTATGTGTTCATAGTGCAAAATAGGCGTTGTTATATAAGTGTGCTACGCCGGAAAATGTGTGGATTGACTGGCCTAGGGTCGCGCAGTTAAATATTTCCCAGTTAGAAAGGGAATACTAGTGTATTTTCTATGACATAACGGGCTGTCGGTACGGAAATCTGATGATAATGAAGAAAAACCATGCAAAGGTGCTGTTAATGGACTTTTGGGCAAGCTGTTTCATCTGTGGTCGCCAATTGATTAGAGCAAAATTTAGTAAATAAAGACAGTTACGTCTGACTTTCCAATTTACAACTCAAGCTTTGGAAATCTGAGGAAAACATTTGACTTCCAGTGGGATTCGCGCCAGGGTTCTGACACCGCTCGGTCAAGTGAATACACCTGTGCGTATCATAGACAATATTAAGGTATCATAAACAATAGTAAAGCATCGTAGACAATAGTAATGTATCATAGAGGATAGTAAGCTATCATAGACAATAGTAATGTATCATAGAGGATAGTAAGCTATCATAGAGAATAGTAAGGTATCATAGAGGATAGTAGTGTATCATAGACAATAGTAAGCAATCATAGACAATATTAAGGTATCATATACAACAGTAATGTATCATAGACAAAAGTAATGTATTATAAACAATAGTAAGGTATCATAGACAATAGTAAGGTATCATAGACGGTAGTAAAGTATCAAAGACAGTAGTAAAGTATCATATAGAATAGTAAGATATCATAGACAGAAGTAATGTGTCATTGAGAACAGTAAGATATCTTCGTCATCAGTAAAATATCATAGTTTTAAGGTGTCATATGCTAGTAAGATATAGATGGTATTAATGTGGCATGGACGGCAGTAAGATATCATATACAGCAATAAGATCTCATATACAGCAATAAGATATCATAGACAGCAATAAGATCTCATAGACAGCAATAAGATCTCATAGACAGCAATAAGGTGCAATTGACATTAGTAAGATAACATTTGCTAGTGAAATAAGATATTTATAGTGAAAATGTGGCTTTGACAGCAGTAAGATATCAAAGACAGCAGGAAGGTGTCATTGACAGTAGTATCATAGACCGCAGTAAAGTATCACTGACAGTAGTAAAGAATCATAGACCGCAGTAAAGTATCATATGCAATAGTAAGGTGTCATAGAGATTAGTAAGGTATCATAGACAGTAGTAAGATATCATAGACAGCAGTTAAGTATCATAGACAGTAGTAGAATATCATAGTAGTAAGGTGTCATTGACAGTAGTGACGTATCATAGACAATAGTAAGGTAACATATGCTAGTAAAATATAGATGGTCATAATGTATCATTAACAGCAGAACTAAGATATCATATACAGCAGTAGAGTATCATAGACAGTAGTAAAGTATCATTGACAGTAGTATCATAGACAGTAGTATAGTGTCATAAAGTAGTAAAGTGTCATTGAAAGTAGTAAAGTGTCGTAGACAGAAGAGAGTTCCAGCTGCAAAGAGCTCTTCGAGATAACTAACAAACTAATGTCAAGGAACAAATGTACACCATTTCCAACAACCTTCTCTCCACTAGACCTACCAGACCAATTTGCAAATTTCTTCGATCACAAAGTACAAACCATTAGAGATTCGCTAGACAGAACAATTTCAACTGATTCGTCACCATACAGTTATAATGCAGAATTCTAACGACAACCGTTAGGAACATTTGAGCCTGTTTCTATTGATTTAGTACGGACAATCGTGATGAAAAGGGCACCAAAGTCTTGTGAACTTGATCCAATTCCGACATCACTGCTGCTTGAGTGCTTAGACTCAATATTGCCTTCACTAACTGCTGTTATTAATATCTCTCTCTCATCAGGGGAATTCCCATCATTTTTCAAAACTGCCATCGTAAAGCCACTGCTGAAGAAACCAACACTGGACCATAACCATTTAAAGAACTAACGCCCAGTTTCTAATCTCCCATTCATATCACAAATCTTAGAAAAGGTTGTTCTAACTCAACTTGTATCTCATTTGAATTCAAACAGTCTTTTAGCAATGGACAGTCTGCATATCGCCCTTGCCACAGTACGGAAACTAGTCTTCTGAAAGTATTTAGTGACATTCTCTCTGCTTTGGATAGTGGAAAGATTACAGTCCTCACTCTCCTGGATTCATCTGCAGCATTTGACACAATAGACCATGATATATTACTTCACCGTCTCCAGCATGTATTTGGCATTCAGAATATAGCCTTACAGTGGTTCAAGTCTTATGTTAACAGGACACAAATTATATCTGCAAATGGAATACACTCCAGCCCAGTTGACGTATGTTGTGGTGTTCCACAGGGTCTGTTCTCTTCATTCTGTATACTCAGCCGCTCTCAAGTGTCATAGATCATCACCCAGTGTCGCACCAATTGTATGCTGATGACACCCAAATATACAAGCCTAGTCACCCAACTGAAGTTGATGCTACCATCCATGGGTAGAGAAGTGCATTTCTGATGTGAAATCATGGATGACATGTAACAAGCTGCAGATGAATGATGATAAAACTGAGGCTATTCTGATCACAACATAAAGACTTTCTCATTCACATTCTTTACCTCAGACAATAAATATCAGCAACACCAACATTAAATTCTCACAGTCAGTATGGAACCTAGGCGTTACTCTAGACAGTGCTCTCACATTGCACCAACATGTCATGAACATATGCAAGGCTGCATATCTTGAATTGACATGCATCAGTTCCATTCGTAAATATCTTTCAGTTGGTGCCACCAAAACACTTGTGTGTTCATTAGTACTTTTAAGACTGGACTATTGTAACTCAATTCTGTCTGGTTCGTCACAATATTTACTCCAGAAACTTCAAAAAGTTCAAAACACAGCTGCACGGATCATCTTTAGAGTATCTCGATCAGAGCACACCTCACCACTATTCTGTATCCTACATTGGATATCAATTCGATACCGAATCAAACACAAAACTTGTTCTCTGTGCTATATTTCAATGATAGACTCCAGTCCAACATACCTATCCAGCCTCACCCATGTGTACACACCAGCTAGATCCTCACGCTCTTCTTCTGATAATCGTATACTCATTGTTCCCAAGGTGAAAACAAAGTCATATGGACAATGTTCGTTTGCACACCAGGGCCCGGCGACGTGGAACGAATTGCCCATTGAAATTAGACACAAATACACAGTGGTCCCTTTTAAGTGCTCTTAAGACTCACCTGTTTAGACTGCAGGGACAAACTTAGCGACCTAATCATGTTTTGTATCTTATATGTTTTCAGCATGTTTTTATGTTTTCCAATTTCATTGTTTTTGTCATTTGTTGTTCTGTAGTGTAGTCATATCATTATTGATGGTGTAAAGCGCTTAGAGCTTCGTAAGATTAGGCACTATACGAAGTCCTCATTATTATTATTATTATTATTATTATTATTATTATTATTATTATTATTATTATTATTATAGACAGCAATAAGATATCATATACAGCAGTAGAGTATCATAGACAGTAGTAAAGTATCATAAACAGTAGTATCATAGACAGTAGTAAAGTATCATTGAAAGTAGTAAAGTGTCGTAGACAGAAGTAATGTATCATAGACAGCAATAAGATATTATATACATCAGTAAGATATCATAAACAGCAATAAGATATCATAGACAGAAGTAAGATATCATAAATAGCAACAAGATATCATAGACAGCAGTAAGATATCATAAATAGCAGTAAAGTATGTAGATATCGACAGATTTAACGCTCGTAAAATAAAAGAGTTTAGCTTTCATAACAGTTGAAAAACAAGTTACGAATTTTTTCAAGAAATATCACACGACCTTTTTTAAAGGCAATAAAGGGTGAAATGTATACATTATTCGAAATAAAGTCCGGACCAGAATTACATGTCAGAAAGATAAAAATGAAGTTTTAGCACTCATATCATAACAAACACAATTTAAAGCTTGTCGTATTGAATACTATTTTATATAAAGAAGCACAACTCTGTGATCTAGAAAAACCCAAAGGGTAAAATTAGCAAGAGAATTTGAACTCCCAACGGAATATATATGAACACAAATAAACCTTTTGAGTGGCACGAAATTAACGCTACCACTTTAATAAGTGAATGCCACGAAAAAAAAAAAACAATAAAGCGGAAAACTTCCAAATGACAACAAAATTATTTGCTTTGCGGGAAAAGAGAATCGAATGTTAATTATCATGTGGCGCCTGCTGAATTTGAAGAAAAAATTGTAAAATTTAAATTTAAATTAAAAATTTATGTATGAAAGTATGACAGAAAGAGAAAATACAGAAAGATTCCAGTAACGAGATAAACAAAAAGCAACTATTCTATAATGCAAAAATAAATGAAAGTGCTGAAAATAATAGACCACACGAAGAGTTGGATATATATATATATATATATATATATATATATATATATATATATATATATATATATATATATATATATATATATATATATATATATATATATATATATATATATATATTCAAAAGTTATAGTAAAACGAAAACATGTGAAAGACTACACGGAATATTCCAAAAGAATAATAAGGCAATATCTACGATTATTGCATGCATAGACATGATTATAGCAACTAATGCGTTGTCAGTACAAAGTCGGTACAACGTTCACCTTGAGGTGCATGTGGAATACACATTGAAACTAGAGTGGTAAGTAGCAGTGAATGATTTGCGGTTAAATTACCAGAATGATTGTCAAGTGTTTGTTAGAGCTGGCTAGACGAAATTTAACAGTATTGGCCCGATACATGGGCAGAGTATGCTGGTAACTTGATGAAAATGTAAGCAGATTGTTGCTGGTTTTCTAAGTTTTTCATTAAATCGCCCAATATTTACAGTTTTAGTGCCGTGTGTAGAAATAACATCTGAAAGGATGCAACAAAGTCATAACCTATGCCAGAAATTCAATTTAGTCTGCATTCATAATCAGAGTAATGCTTATTATTAATTGTTTGCTTGATTGTGCTTGACTTTAGGTTTTCGCGTCTTTGCTAAAGAGGAGCTTCCTTACACTCCTTTTTATTTTGGTTTTTGTCTTTTAACGAATTGTTACCGACGGTTTTCAGCTGTGTAAATGAGATCTTTTACCTTTTATCACGCCATAATTTGTTGTAGAGGTCAATATTAATTTAAGGACATATTATGATTTAGTTCTTCAAGTTTATTCTAGCCAACAATTTTTTTCCTATATTTATCACCATATTGCAAGGAAACAAAAGATACCAGCATCACAAATAGGATAGTCAAGTCTAAATTTGTAACTGAATATTTCTTAATCTTATTGCAATTGGTTTTCATGTAATAGTTAACCTTGTCTGTTTAAAACTAATTTGTCAAACAGCGTTTTATGCAGTGTCTTAGATACTGGAGTAAACTGTACTATATGTTATGTTCTGAAAGTGAACACCTAAAATATAGATGACATAATTCTCTGATTTAAATTGTGCTGACGAATCCTGCAAACACGTGTCCCCAAACTATTTTATCATCTATCATCTATTTTATCATCTACTGTATTTATCCTAGTGTAGGGACCCCGAGTGATCGAGTGATCTAAAGCGCTCTCCGTTACGGATCAATGCTCTCTTGCATCTGTCTACGTGGGATCGAGTCTAGGGCTTAGCCAAAGTGGCTATGTTAGAAAGCTTGCCGGTAGCTTCTCGTGGGTGGTTGATTCTATATGGGGGTTTTCCCAGGTTTGTCCTCCACCATTAATACTGGACGCAATGTATATCCTATCTTATTCTGAAACATGGCGTTAAACAATATAAAAACAACAAAAACATCCTAGTAGAAATGTCGTCTGATATTTTCATCTCAAATTTCAAAATACATCCGCAGAACAAATTACTCCCAACTGGATGTCTCTGATATTTTACCATTCCGGTATTATTGGAAACAAATAGGCTTGTTAATGTATGATAATGATCTGCTATTTTCAACCGTGTTTATCCAATCTTGATTAGTTTACATTAGTACAGATTATGTTAAATTACTAAACCCTGTGTTATTATTGTTTGCATTAAAATCTGGTTTATCGAATAAAGTCACTGGATATTCGGAAACATGCACCAATGTTACTAACTGTGATTTCTCTTTTGATTTCTCTTTTGATTTCTCTTTTGTAAATAAAATATTCAGCTGCTGCCACACTTACTATCCAGTATTGTTGATTCGCCAGAATTCTAAATCTCAATGTTCTATGTACATGTTAATAGAATTATCACTGTCAGATAGAAGTGTGTACTTATTCTAATTGTTTAATGGTTTGCAGGTAAAATTATATTCTTCAGGGTAGTTTGAGATCAATCCTTTAAATATTTGCTAAATGCTAAAGGTAACTAGAGCGTTAAGTAGAGCGCCAAACTAAGCTACAGGTCAACGATACCTTGCGCTTCTTGTTAATCATATTTTAAAATCTGTAGCCCAGTATTTAGTTCTCACAAAATATCGTACATTGTCAGGGTGGTGGTGGTTATAGAGTATAGCATAAAGTTGTACGAGCCCACTTACTACAGTAATATTGGATTTACCATCAGACAGTTTAAAGTGCAATTAGACAGAGTGAATGGCTAAGAATTATAAATCATACTTCTACTCCATTCTGATTTTTCGAAGAAACTGTATCCTGTTCAAATCCGTACGATTTACCCATAATGCATATTTTTGTTTAACATTTATTTTGCAAACACTAAATTAGTGAAAATATGTTCAAGATTGCTTTAGACTATGCAAAGATTTTTTATTCTAATACACAAAACTTTAATACTGACATCACTGTCATAATCAAATTAATCATGTCTAATCTAATTGCTGATTTAGCTTGTTAATTATGTAGATTAATATAACTTATTAGTATAACGTTACTGATTTTTACCTCTGTATTTCAAAGGATCAACGGTGAAATTTCACGACGAAATTACGGCAATTAGAGACGAGGCAAGTCGACTTACTGCAGCAAACGTCTCTATTTTGATTGCATTAGGTCACGCTGGTTATATCACGGAGCAAGATATTGCCAGGGCCGTACCTAGTTTGGATATAGTAATAGGAGGACATTCACATACCTTTTTGTACACAGGTATTCGTCTTTGCACGCTAGGTTTAAATACAGTACATTAGTTAAGATGAAAAATGAAAGATAGGAAATGCAGATCATGTCCCAGTGATGTCATGCAAATCATGACTTGCACGGAGTGTCAAAAGGAATTTATATTATCGTTTAGTTTTAAACATTTTTTAATGTGCTGATACAGACGTAACTATCAATTGTGTTGTGGGATTGTAACGTATTATCGTGTGTAGTGTTAAATTACCAAAAATCACTACTGTCACCGTCATAGCCATTGCCAAGAGTATTGACTATTTGTGTCCTGAAAGATTTGTGAAAAAATCAGAAAGTAAGTGATGACATTAATGAACGTGAATTTCGATACCAGCGCACACACAAGCAAAACATTTAACTAGATTTATCATGAATGGGTACTTGTTCGTTTTCTGAAGAGTCTGAGATCAAGGGATAAAGCCTCGAATTTGACAACAGTTATTTTTAGTGTACAGAAAGCCAATTTAGGCATAGATATCAATTTTCGTTTTGTAGATGCTGAATCGTGCCTTAACGTTTCTTATATTAAGAATTGGTGTATTGTATATATAATTGAAACACTCCCCGTTTGTCTTTAAATAAAACAATTGTTTTCGTTGGTTCAATTAAGGTTCTAAACCCTCCACGGAGATTATTGAAGGGCTGTATCCAACAGTGGTCGTTCATCCTGATGACCGTAAGGTGCCCGTCGTAACAGCTTTCGCATGGGGCAAATATCTAGGTCGTATAGATATAACATTTAGCTCAAATGGTGAAGCGGTCAACTGGACCGGCAATCCAATACTACTTAATAGCAGCGTAGAACAAGGTACCGTATAATGCAAGCTCATGAATCCAAATAAATATTTTCCGAATATAGATGTATTCTGAAACACTCTCCAGAAGTTTCGTTTTAAAATTGTGATCGCTGTATAAGTAATATGACGTTCGAAAACACATCTTATATACCTATCAGTGTTTATGCCAGTGTCGCTTGAAAGGTAATGCCGATGTTTAGTCATTCACGGTCTCGACATGTTTAAAATTTTAAAGTAATTGTTTACATCCACTATATACTATATACTGCTCAGTAGTACCTCGGCAGTGTTATCAGTATAAAACGTCATTGGGGTTTTCGTATCCGTTTGTCATGTTATCTTTTATATACATATTTCAAGTAAAAATGGACAGCTAAAATTTTTAATTATTCAAGTTTTAATTATTTGAAGACAATACTACTATGCAATAAATCAGAAATATGAAGAAACTTACGATATTTATTTTTCATTGTCTAAGCCGTACTCTTTTCCTGTTTCATCCCTAACAGACAATGCCACTTTACAAACCGTTCTACAAATGGCACAGCCATTGAGGGAACTAAAAAATAGGATAATTGGGACCACGGCGGTTCATCTGGATGGAGATAGAATGTCTTGCCGACTGAGAGAATGCAACTTGGGTAAATAATACTTTTCTATGAAGTCAGATCCTTTTGACCATGTTGAGTGGTAACGGAAGTGCATACGGGTACTTGTGTAGACTACTGTTGCACAGTGACCACTTTATGAGGATATGTTTGCTTTCCTAAAATTGTTTTTATTCAAATGAACAGTAGCGATACATAAACGTTCTTTATACAGCCCATTTGTCAACTCTAAATAACCTTTTTTTTTAATCTGTTACTGACTGTAGAAATGCTTACTGGTAAAATGTAGCAATGATCCGTTTTGACTCGACCGTGAAGACAGACGCTTCGTTTCAGTAAAAGTCGATACCAATATAAACTAAGGTTTGTGAATATTTATTTTGATATTTGTATGTGTTGTAGACATCACTGCTGTTGGTACAACATATTGAAAAAGAATCGATACTATTATAGGTCAAACCAATCAAAAATGAGTCATTGGGATGTGTATCCTGTACACACTGAAACGTGTAATGATGATTGTTTACCATTTTATAGTTTTTGTACAAAATGGAAACCCCAGTTCTTAGTTTGAAATCCTGTCCGAATGTGTTTTAAAGCACAATCAATGTAGGGACAGATAATCCATACAATGATTTATAACGTTTTTTTTGTCGATTTTATTTCCCCTGAATCGAGACGTTGAAAATTTTGTTTTGTATGTATGTATGTATGTATGTATGTATGTATGTATGTATGTATGTATGTATGTATGTATGTATGTATGTATGTATGTATGTATGTATGTATATAGTGATATTTAAGTTCTAAAACAAGTAAGGTAAGTAAAAGAGTTGCAATGCAAAAAGATGCAACCTGCCATATTTTGAAAATTTCCGAAAAGATCAATGCTCGTAAAATATTTGGCTATAAAACATTTAGCAATGATCTGCCAGTATTCAACGGAAATCAATTTTAAATGACGAATCAAACCATCTTTGTATATTTCACTTTCCAAATTTTCAACTGCCATTTAATGCCGGAAATATTGTTTAAAAACCTGCATTATTTCTTTTTTTTGACAAATTACAAAGCATTGCCATGAGATTTTCAATTTTTTATTGAACAAAATATATTATGATTATTTTAAACTCAAGAGTCTACAGTTACATATCGGCATACTGAAATCAGATATATATATATATATATATATATATATATATATATATATATATATATATATATATATATATATATATATATATATATATATACAATATTTCGACAAGGTAATATGTTATATATACAAAAACAAATAAGTCGAAATATAAAATAAAAGAGATCTCAGAGAGATTTTGTTTTTTCTTCTTTTTTTTAAATGTGGCTTCGACTTTGACAAAATCTTTAAGTTACCCTTAAAATAGAAACATTTGTTTTCAGTTAAAACTGAAGTATGTTTCACTTGGGAAAAATGAGAGTGTCGACCGTATCCTCACCCAAATTCTGGATTCACGACAGGCCTTTTCCACATTGATAAAATAGAGAAGATAAATCATTGATATATCACCCAAATTCTGGATTCGCGACAGGCCTTTTCCACATTGATAAAATAGAGAAGATAAATCATTGATATATATCACCCAAATTCGGGATTCGCGACAGGTCTTTTCCACATTGATAAAATAGAGAAGATAAATCATTGATATATATCACCCAAATTCTGGATTCACGACAGGCCTTTTCCACATTGATAAAATAGAGAAGATAAATCATTGATATATATCACCCAAATTCTGGATTCGCGACAGGCCTTTTCCACATTGATAAAATAGAGAAGATAAATCATTGATATATATCACCCAAATTCTGGATTCGCGACAGGTCTTTTCCACATTGATAAAATAGAGAAGATAAATCATTGATATATATCACTTTCTTTGGAACAGTTTTTTAAGTGAAATCTTAAATTATTGCCTAATTAAGACAATAATGACATTATTTTAAGCAGAGATAGTATCATACAAAAAATAAAATATTAAAAATCAGTGTATTCCAAATATGATGTAAACTGTGCAGGAAAAAACTACCAAGGAAGGAAATATCTGCATGCCTATTCTCGCGCCCAACATGAAATAATTATATTAATTTTTTTGTAAGTTAACATGAGTAAACATATGTGATTTGCATGGATTTTCGAATTCCAAGATAAAGACTCTCAAATTTTTTCTTTTCTTTTTTTTTCTTCCCCTAAGGCCTTTAATTCTTAAATAAAATTAATAAGGAAAACCTTTCCAAGCCCTTTTGCGCTATACAGTTTCAGCAAATGAACCAATTATTGTAATTGTGACTTTAGTGTTCTTTTCTTAATAACACGTTGATTTTGTAAACATTATTACAGGTAATTTGTTCACGGATGCAATTATCGATTTTCATCTGGACAAAAAGAATGATAATGAAACATGGGGAACTGCGCCCATCGCCATCTGGAATGGTGGAGGAATCAGAGGAAGTATCAAGCGAGGTAAAGAATTTTTCCATAATGAAGTCTTATTCTCAGATCCGAAAGTAGATTGGAGATAAAACCTTTTCTAAAGCTTGAACACTAAGTAATGCAAAGTATGGCTGTCGACAACGGTTTAGTGTATCTATATTATATGTTTAATATTTGTCACTAACTGAGGAATGGGGTTTTGCATAATTGACCTGTCATGCTTCAAAGGCATAAACAAAGTTATATTTTAATTTAGTTTACAAGCTAGTGGGATTCTCCACCGCAAATACTATTGCATCGCATGTGAAGTGAAATATGTATATATTGAGACTGGTAAACAATTATTCGTTCCAATTACAGATTAGTCTTCGTCAATCTAAGATCAGAGTTCGAGGTTGTGTTCCAATATTAGTCTTTAAAAAATAATTTATTTAAATTATTTATGTTCTTTTTTTTAGTAATACTTCCAAAAACACATAATAGCCGAGATTAACTTATTCACCAGTTATAAACAAGTCTCATACAAAATTACTGTGCTAAGAAAAACCAAGTATGTCAACAGTTCACAATATTTCGGGCCTAAAGCATCATCTGTGTGTGTGTTATAACAATGAAATAAAAGAAGCAACAATCATTTAGAGGAAATAAATAACTCATTCAGACCCAACAGTATGTTTGCAAGGAAACTAAACTTTGAAATTACTTCAGGTGAATATTTCCCACAAAAGGATCACATTTGTCACAGAAATGATCGCCTACCAGATGTGAAAAACATAACATATTTTTGGAAGGGCAGACAGAGTAAATTGTTTCTTCAAATGGGCAAGCGAACCCGATTAATGATATATGATGGAAAGGATATCAACGATTACGTCATATCAAAAATAGTAATTGTGAAACAAAGTTCGCCTAGAGGCACACACTAATAAGATGAATATGTAACTCTTTCGATTGTCGTCCATTCAGCTTTTTACTAATAATTTATTTACATTACATATCCACAATTAAAATATATAATAGTCCCTATTTTGAGTTAGTAAGTTTAATCGTTGGAGGAAAGCATTAATTTTGGTTGTAATGATATTACATTATCATTACAATTTACTAAAATGCCCCAATGGAAGCATGATTTACTTACTGTTCCAGCCTTATTATCACATCTCTTGTGAACGTAGAGAACATATCTTATAAAGAAATACAAATGGGTGCGGAAAACCCATTGAGTGTTAAAAATATTCCACATAACTTTGATGGCTTTTAATACCGTTAAGATTTTACCAACAAAAAAACTATTTTAGATCAGCTCCTCATAAATGTTTTCGTGAATAACTGCCACCCTGATTTGACCATTTATCTTTATTATAGCATTGCAGGTTGGTTAGTTTCTTTTGACACGTGATATTTTTAAGCAATTGACTAAAGCATAAGTGTGTGAACATTCTCCCCAGTAGTGGCTACGCATACTTTGAAGTTCATTAGGGATACTTCCTTCCCATATATGATTTATCTTGCATAAAATATACCCCAAAGCATGGAATGCTTATCATTTACCAGTTTATGTTTGGGTACGGCTTCTGCAATTCAGTTTCTTGGTTTGTGTATTTGTGTATATCGTGCTGGTGTTTGGCCTACAACTTAGGAGGTACTATGTAGTTTATTTTTGGGTTCAGTGCAGATCGCTATTTTGTCCTTGCATTTCCTCAAGCACCTTCATCCTAGCGGTATTTGGTACAAATATTATAAAAAAAACTCCCGTTTAAAATAAACTCTAGAACCTGACCGGTAGCTATTTCCTCTCACACTTTAGCCCAGATATTTAACCTTTGTTTGCTACAAAGGGATGTTCTGAGGGATGTATCTATACCTCACCTGGTAAATATTAATATCAGCATTATCTGAATAATATAGAACGTTTAAGGAGAACTAGGTGATAATACATAGTTGTTTTGGTCACATTGGGATGAAAATATTGGATAAAATTATGAGGGAAAAAAAGAGATTATCACCATATACTGTGTCATAAACTGAACAGAAAAGAAGCGAAAACCAACAAGTGTTGTTAAACGTATCACACAATTTAATTTTTGAAGTAATAACTGAAACATGTGAGCAGAACGTATAGTGTAATGAATTAAATCAAAATTAAGTCATTATAAAGGTCTATGAAAGTCCATAACGAATATAAAGTCCCTTATAATTTTAAATACCGGAAATGTACTGGTCCTCCAAGAACCGTGACGTAGTCAATATGTAGTTGTCGAGATCTTTGTCGAATAAAGTTCCAGAAAAATATTAGAGTCGAAATAATAATCAATTTTTATTACCACTGAACATTCCAGACAAATGTTTTCCCTTCCGAAACATTATCTGAGTAAAACATACGTCAGGAACACAAAAAGTGTGAATGACTCCAAAAATCGGAATAAAACTGAATGCTGTAATTTTTCGTTATATACACCGTACATTGCGAGAGTAGTTTGTAATACACCCAAAGTGGCAACATACACTACTGATTTACGACAAATTACGTATATTTTCATGATCTAACGCAACCAATAGGATTCCACATGATTCTTCATGAAACTTCTATATCACATCAGTGACGTCTTAAAATACATCATAGAAAGAAGCAAAATCTACAAATGATTTCATTTGCTAAAACATAAAATGAAAATTTAAGAGGAAATAACCAAGTTATTGTTAAATACAAAAAAAAAATGCTAAAAGTTTATATTGCATGACAAGGAAAATATTATTCCAAATGAATGTCTGGTCCAGAAGGTGTTTATCTACCAATATCCATGAGTTTACTGAAGTGATAACTGTCTTTATCTATTATATTGGCAAGTGTCAAAAACTTATTTGACAGAATTCACAAAATTCTCGAAATGTTGCCTATATCCAGATGGTCATATGATCATTTGCAATTTTAAAAAAAAACACTTAAAATAAATCATTCCTCTCAAACTAAATATAAAGGAAACATTAAATGCAGTTTAATATTAATACAAGGAAATAAGTATACTAATCAGAATAATTCTTCAACCATAACCTTATTTTTAGCTCTACAACTCTACAGTTCAACGTGACACATTTAACGAATCTTCCCCCATGTGAAAACAAGTATATCTCCGCTTTATTTTCTGACATTATTGATAGCGAGACCAACATTGCCTGACACTATGTGGAAATGACGTATACACCCAAAATGGTTTCGGACAATCAGCCGCTCGCTGGTAAATAATACATTTATTTCGATTGGCCTTAGTATGCGGATGGGAAGTAAAAACCCTTTCATTTCGACCCATCACATTAAATCCTTCAGGCCTATCAGATTAGAACAGTTTTACCCATCGGTTATTGACACGAACTTTTAAATTACTGATGCATATGTGGAACGCTCAATCATCCACTGCAAGAGTTAAACGCGGAGACCGTCTAGTGAAAACTATATAACTAGGAACTGAATAATGCTTGTGTCAGAGTTGCGGTTAAGTCGTGCCCTAACGTTTTGTCTTGGGGTGATGCTGCCTTCCAATGATTCCGAAGCAATTTAAAAAAAGAAGTTAAAAAACGAGAAAAGAACACGCCTAATGCGTAAAAAGGAGTGAATTACTGCAATATATATATAACTACATTTTCCAGCGGACATGCTGGGCGGGTCCAATAACTCAGTCATACTACATTTGTGTGTGTGTGTGTGTGTGTGTGTGTGTGATTTAGATTTTTAACGTAGCTTTAACAATTTTTCAGTCATAACTCTACGATTTCAGCAGTGTGACAGTTTACAGTGATGTCTAGCACTGGTGCACCCATTCACATTATCCTGACACTAGGCCGACCAGTCCTATCACTAACCTCTTAATGCTGAACGCCAAGAGAGGTAGCTGTACCAAGTCTTTGGTATGACTGGGTCCGGCTTCGAACCCGCGACCTTCAGCATCCGAGCCGGACGCTTTACCGCTAGGCCACTGGAGCGTTACTACATGTTTGTGTGTGCAAGGCACTGAAATTTGGTGTCAAGTACTGGTATTGATAATGTTGAATCAAAGATTAATTTGTATAGGACTACAATACATATTTATACGTTTCTCTGAGAGTCAGCTTGTAGAAACATTTATTTCTTCATGTAATATATCAAATTCTTTTGTAGTACATTTTCAAACGATTGGGTCAAAATTAGTGTCATTATAAAAAAATATATATAGAGTTGTACATACTGATCGTTCACCTTTATTCTAATCAGACTATTATTGTTTATATTGTTTTAATCAAACTATCATGATAAGGTTAATAGTAGGCGGGAAGCGATTGATTCATATTATGTGAAATAGCCTGTGCTGTCACGTGTATTGCATACAGACGTATACGTGACTGCTGAGATGTAACAGATGCTGCCCCATTACAATTAAATCTAGATTCAATGTCATTCTTTTGAAGAAGCATACTCACTGAATTGAGCTCTTTAACAAGCTGATTAAGTTGATAAGCACATTGACAATTTCTAAGGAAATTTAAGTTTCTAAGGACTTCTGCTTGTGCTTTTTCCGTCATATTTTGCCTTTAATACCATATGTACTTAGGAGGAGGTCAGGTATGAAGACAAACATATTATACACCTATTTGCATGCAGGGAAAGTGTCTTTGGGCGATGTGTATACTGTTCTGCCATTCGCTAATGTCGTGGACAAAATCACCATCAGAGGTTTTGATCTGAGGCAGACGCTGGAGCAATCGATAAGGAACTACGATGCGAAGAATCCAGCAGGAGGATTTCTACAAATGTCCGGTAAATTTGTATTAGAAATGTTTCCACGAATTATGCAGTTTTACGGCTGTTGAAGTAAATGTATGCAATGCAAGAGTTAAGAGCTTTAATTTCGTCTTTGAGTCATGAAATACATTTAGAATCAGTACTTCCTTGGCATTAGTCTTAGTTTTATAAGGATAAAATGAAGCATTTCGTATTCCTATGTTTAAAATAAAATACGAACATTGATTGAAATTAAAGTTGACAGTTAAATGATATTCAGCTGGGATTGGACGAGTATATTTAAAGATAATAATACCCATAGATTTGTTTTAAACATAATAAAACATTCAGTGTCATATTGATATGGACGATGGCCGCACGGTGATCTGAAACACATGTGCAACATAGCGCAAGGAAACACCAATAAGCTTTGAAGTCTCTTGCTGAGATACCATTCCATAAAGTCACGAGTGCATTACAAATAACTTCATTTAACCATTTAATTCTATATTTAGGTATCCGTGTGATGTATAACCTTCAGAAACCAAATGGCAGCCGTGTTGTATCAGTGCACGTACGCTGCCACAAGTGTGAATCTCTGGAGTATTCTTCCCTTGATAACAACGCCATCTATAGCGTTCTGACGTCAGATTTTTTACTGAAGGGCGGCGATGGATACACGAGTCTTCTGGAAAGGAAGATTGAACACGTCCGACTGAGTAAATATATCATTAAGTCAATCAGTTTGTCTGTCAGTATATCCATCCATCCATCATTAAGTCAATCCGTTTGTCTGTCAGAATATCCATCCATCCATCCATCATTAAGTCAATCCGTTTGTCTGTCAGAATATCCATCCATCGATCATTAAGTCAATCCGTTTGTCTGTCAGAATATCCATCCATCCATCATTAGGTCAATCCGTTTGTCTGTCAAAATATCCATCCATCCATCATTAGGTCAATCCGTTTGTCTGTCAAAATATCCATCCATCTATTATTAAGTCAATCCGTTTGTCTGTCAGTTTATCCATCCATCCATCATTAAGTCAATCCGTTTGTCTGTCAGAATATTCATCGATCCATAATTATGTCAATCCGTTCGTCTGTCAGAATATCCATCCATCCATCATTACGTGAATCCGTTTGTCTGTCAGAATATTCATCGATCCATCATTAAGTCAATCCGTTTGTCTGTCAGAATATCCATCCATCCATCATTACGTGAATCCGTTTGTCTGTCAGAATATTCATCGATCCATCATTAAGTCAATCCGTTTGTCTGTCAGAATCTCCATCCATCCATCATTAAGTCAATCCGTTCGTCTGTCAGAATATCCATCCATCCATCATTAAGTCAATCCGTTTGTCTGTCAGAAAATCCATCCATCCATCATTAGGCGTATGTAAGAATAAAGTATTAAAACATAATAGAAACACTTGCAAAACAAAATTGAAAAGTTAAACCAATCTCTCTCTCTCTCTCTCTCTCTCTCTCTCTCTCTCATATATATATATATATATATATATATATATATATATATATATATATATATATATATATATATATATATGTATGAGAACTATGGCAAAATATCATGTACAGCGTGTCAAACAACACTGAATATTTACTCAACAGTAACAAAATATTTCGAATCAGAAATATTCTTGTAGCATGCAATGCCCCTTCTAATTTTGTTGAGCTGATTTCTGGTTTCTAACTGAACGTGTTACAGCTAAAATAAAAATGTATGTGTGCATGTAAATTTTCAGAATGATTTTTTTTTATTGATATTTATAAAACATTTGTATGTGTTCAGAAAAAATTCTTTGTTCTTTTAATGATGTTATTCAATTATATGTTTTACATAACTTTGTTCCCGAGGATTTCACATAAACGTGCAATTATCTAGCTATTGAAAAAAAACATTGGTAACCTAGAAGACAAAAAGCATAAATCCAACGCTTCTCTGACAATACTTTAAAAAATATTTGGAAATATTGTACTATAACGAGATGAAGTTACACTTCTGATAATTAATTTGCTTTAATAAACATAAATCAACATTCATTTAAAGAAACTAAAAAGGTTGTTAATAAGGTCAGTTAATTGACGCATTAAAATGCTGATGGATAATCAAATACCATTTTCAGTAGTTCACACTTTAGGCAAATCGTTTGGCAAATAGTTGTAATATGTTCGTTGGAAAAGCTTAGTATTGAATTATGTCCAGTTAACCATGGGAATGAGGCATATATTATGTAATAACGGTAAGGTGTGTGTTTGTCAGTTAACCATGGGAATGAGGCATACATTATGTAATAACGGTAAGGTGTGTGTTTGTTAGTTAACCATGGGAATGAGGCATATATTATGTAATAACGGTAAGGTGTGTGTTTGTCAGTTAACCATGGAAATGAAGCATATATTATGTAATAACGGTAAGGTGTGTGTTTGTCAGTTAACCATGGGAATGAGGCATATATTATGTAATAACGGTAAAGTGTGTGTTTGTCAGTTAACCATGGGAATGAGGCATATATTATGTAATAACGGTAAGGTGTGTGTTTGTCAGTTAACCATGGGAATGAGGCATACATTATGTAATAACGGTAAGGTGTGTGTTTGTCAGTTAACCATGGGAATGAGGCATACATTATGTAATAACGGTAGGGTGTGTGTTTGTCAGTTAACCATGGGAATGAGGCATATATTATGTAATAACGGTAAAGTGTGTGTTTGTCAGTTAACCATGGGAATGAGGCATATATTATGTAATAACGGTAAAGTGTGTGTTTGTCAGTTAACCATGGGAATGAAGCATATATTATGTAATAACGGTAAGGTGTATGTTTGTCAGTTAACCATGGGAATGAAGCATATATTATGTAATAACGGTAAGGTGTGTGTTTGTCAGTTAACCATGGGAATGAGGCATATATTATGTAATAACGGTAAAGTGTGTGTTTGTCAGTTAACGATGGGAATGAGGCATATATTATGTAATAACGGTAAGGTGTGTGTTTGTCAGTTAACCATGGGAATGAGGCATATATTATGTAATAACGGTAAGGTGTGTGTTTGTCAGTTAACCATGGGAATGAGGCATATATTATGTAATAACGGTAAGGTGTGTGTTTGTCAGTTAACCATGGGAATGAGGCATATATTATGTAATAACGGTAAGGTGTGTGTTTGTCAGTTAACCATGGGAATGAAGCATATATTATGTAATAACGGTAAGGTGTGTGTTTGTCAGTTAACCATGGGAATGAGGCATATATTATGTAATAACGGTAAGGTGTGTGTTTGTCAGTTAACCATGGGAATGAGGCATACATTATGTAATAACGGTAGGGTGTGTGTTTGTCAGTTAACCATGGGAATGAGGCACATATTATGTAATAACGGTAAGGTGTGTGTTTGTCAGTTAACCATGGGAATGAGGCATATATTATGTAATAACGGTAAGGTGTGTGTTTGTCAGTTAACCATGGGAATGAGGCATATATTATGTAATAACGGTAAGGTGTGTCTTTGTCAGTTAACCATGGGAATGAGGCATATATTATGTAATAACGGTAGGGTGTGTGTTTGTCAGTTAACCATGGGAATGAGGCATATATTATGTAATAACGGTAAGGTGTGTGTTTGTCAGTTAACCATGGGAATGAGGCATATATTATGTAATAACGGTAAGGTGTGTGTTTGTCAGTTAACCATGGGAATGAAGCATATATTATGTAATAACGGTAAGGTGTGTATTTGTCAGTTAACCATGGGAATGAGGCATATATTATGTAATAACGGTAAAGTGTGTGTTTGTCAAGTGGTGCTACAATGCTACATTTCCTAACAACTGCAGTTATCTAATATGTCATTAAATGTCCTCATACATCAGGTCTAAATAAATTGTTAAAGATATATGAATATAACTTGAGAACGATAGCATATTTACTACACAAAATCGGTAATAATGATTCTTAACCCTTATCAAATAACCATTCCACCTCAGTACTCGTAACGGCCATGTTATTTCATATATCTAAAGTTATACTTCCTTGTGTCGTATTTTAAATTATATTATATCCTACGATGAAGCTATGATGAGACTCGAACATGAGTTTACGTCAATTAAAAAAAATCGTTGAATATAAAAATAGATTTTTCAAATCTTATTGCCGTACAATGTATTGCATACCTCAATGGACAAAATTTTTTAATGTAAGAGAAAAATGCATGAAAGAAAACCAAAAATATTTATTTGTTGTAAAAAAAATAGTCTCATTTACAATTTAACCTTTTAAAATGGAACAGTACATCTACAATATATGCAAACGATAATATCAGTAGACTTAAAACAAGAAAAGAGAACGTGTTTTAATAATGACAAATATATCGTAATAACAACTGTATCTTGATTTTGTTTGAACTTTGTTTCTCGCTGACATTCTCTTACTGAAACAAATTACTCTTTAATATTTTTACATAACTTTGCTCTTCACAATGACAAACGTTTTGTAGTTGCAAATATGTATCCATATTTGTACATATGAATATTGCAATCTTTTATTTTTAATATACAATTATATTCTAATTTATATGCAAGGACCATCTATCCTGAAAGATTGTTCTCTTATCCTATTGCAGTATTAATTATTTGGAATCGTATGTTTATAGTATACTTGCTAGTGAACATTTTCTCCAAAAAGCTGCTGGAATTTAACGACAAATGTTCTGTACAATTAAAATGGTCTCTGAACCCACAGTCCATACACGCTGCTTGATAATTTTAGATGCATTTTCTGGTTTTTGTTTATCATTAGAGGCAATTGTGGTATCAAAATGTAAAGTTTGTTACATTATTTTTGTTCCAAATCATTAATACACACAGAATATAAACGTCGTATTCTGGCCATTATTTTTGGTTTTTTATGTGTGTCTGGTAATTTGGCCTTTATTGGATACCATACATAGGGCTTGCACAGTGTGGTATTTTATGAGTTTTTAGTAATTTGGTCCTTTTTGGTTACCATGCATGGGGCTTGCACAGTGTGGTATTTCATGAGTTTTTAGTAATTTGGTCCTTTTTGGTTATCATGCATGGGGCATGTACAGTGTGGTGTTTTATGTGTGTTTGGTACTTTGGCCTTTATTGGATACCATGCATGGGGCTTGTATGGTGTGGTTTTTTATGTGTGTTTGGTATTTTTGCCTTTCTTGGATACCATGCATGGGGCTTGTAAAGTATGGTTTTCTACGAGTTTTTAGTAATTTGGTCCTTTTTGGTTATCATGCATGGGGCATGTACAGTGTGGTGTTTTATGTGTGTTTGGTACTTTGGCCTTTATTGGATACCATGCATGGGGCTTGTATGGTGTGGTTTTTTATGTGTGTCCTGTAATTTGGCCTTTCATGGATACCATGCATGGGCTTGTACAGTGTTGTGTTCTATGAGTGTTTGGTACTTTGGCCTTGATTGGATACCATGCATGGGGCATGTACAGTGTGGTGTTTTATGTGTGTTTGGTAATTTGGCCTTATTGGATACCATGCATGGGGCTTGTACGGTGTTTTTTGTTTTTATATGTGTTTGTTAATTTGGCCTTTATTGGATACCACGCATGGGGTGTATACGGTGTGCTATTTCGTGTGTGTCTGGTAATTTGGCCTTTCTAAAATACCATGCATGGGGCTTGTACAGTGTGGTTTTTATGTTTGTTTGGTAATTTGGCCTTAATTGGATACCATGCATGCGGCTTGTACAGTGTCGTTTATGAAGTGTTTTTGGTAATTTTGCTTTTATTGGATACCATGCATGGGGCTTGTAGAGTTTGGTTTTCTATGAGTGTTTGGTAATTTGGCCTTTCTTGGATACCATGCAATGGGCATATACAGTGGTTTGTTTTTCTAATGTGTGTTTGGTAATTTGGCTTTCTTGGATACCATGCATGGGGCTTGTACAGTATGCGTTTTGATGTGTGTTTGTTAATTTGGCATTTATTGGATACCATGCAAGGGTATGTACAGTGTGATGTTTTGTGTGTGTTTGGTAACATGGCCTATATTGGATTCCATGCATGGGGCTTGAACAGTGTGGTGTTTTATGTCTTTGGTAATTTGTCCTTATTGGATAATATGCATGGGGCTTGTACGGTGTGGGTTTTAACGTGCGTTTGGTAATTTGGCCTCTATTGGATAAATTGCATGGGGTTTGTACAGTGTGGTTTTTGATGTTTTCTGCTAATTTGGCCTTTCTTGGAGACCATACATGCGGCTTGTACAGTGTGGATTTTTATGTGTGTCTGGTAATTTGGCCTTTCTTGGATACCATGCATGGTGCTTGTACAGTGTGGTTTTTGATGTGTGTTTGGTAATTTGGCCTTTCTTTAATACCATGCATGCGGCTTGTACAGTGTGCGTTTGGATGTGCATTTGGTAATTTGGCCTTTATTGTTTACTATGCATGGGGCTTGTACAGTGCTTCCATTCTTCGATGATATGCATCTGATAAAGACACGCATATAATTTGATTACTAGGCCATTTGGGCAGCCATCATACGGTCATATTGAGTAATGCTTGGATACATACGTTAGCATAGGAATATGACAAAATGCTATAGATTTTCTTCTCTTCGAATGCAGATAGAGATAGATTATTCACCGCATTAATATTGACGTTCGTTTTACGTATTTTCCAGACTCATTGGACACTGATGTGTTGCAATCATTCATATCAAAGCGCGGGACAGTATACGCTGAAACAGGTGGCCGGATTTCTTTCCAAACCACGGATGATGGAAATTGTAATAATGTTAATGGGGCGGATCCAAACACCAGGCAAACTTACGTCATGTTACTTGCTGTGATGACGTACGTTCTTTGGACATATTAACAAAGCATGAATTACGAAATGTCTTTGTACTTTGTTATTTTCAGACTTCAAACAATCATTGCTGAAAAAATATTGTGCGAGAATTTATTTTTTGTATATTGGAATTACCGGACTGTCATATATATAATCTGCATACAGTGAAACACAAATATGCAATAGAATAACGAAAATATACATTTTATTGTTTATTTAGTATATTGCTACGTAACCTTCTCCACCTTTTATATTTCATATAATGATATTTTATCTCGGCTTTTCATTTCAAATATGTTCTTGATGTACACTTAGGTGTGTATTTAATGTTTGAAGATGGCCTTAGGTGAAACATGAGTTGTCGACCGTTAAACCCAATAACAAACGCTTAAATTATGAAACTAAATACATTTTGTATACATATTTTATATAACTTTATCTATTAAAAACACATATCTGCTGGACATTGGTTTTGGTAAGGTTGAAGCTAAATACAATACATTCTGTATACATATTTTATAGAGCTTTATATATTGGAAACACATATCTGCTGGACATTGGTAATTAAAGGTTGTCAATAAAATCAATATTTATAATCAGTCTTGAAAATCGGATTCAAAATGTTTCCCCATATATTATCAAGAATTTTATTTGGATACGGAAGATGCCATTTAGTGGTTGGAAGTAGTTTCCAGCTTATCCACTGGAAAGTATTATCTTCATGGACGACCATGTCAGTTATTTTTATGCATATTTAGCAACAATTGCTGATAAATTGTGATCAATCATATTCTGGAAGCTAATAGTGTTTGTAAGTGACATAAGGGGTTCTACACCGTAATACCAAATATATACCGCAGGGTAATATACTAGTGCGGAATTATTACGGATGTAATATTTGACAAAGACTTTCATATAGAAATCTTCACAAACACAGAACACAGTCTGTATTTATTTTAGATTTGCGTCGTCTACCTCAACTACTATTGTTTTCTTCGAATCTGTTTTTTTTTGGTCATTATTTTATACAAATGATAAAAAGTTCATGTTAAAATCGTTTTAGTTTCTCACTGAATCTCTCCATATGTATATCAATTTTTTTAAAAAAAAATATTTTTGGTTACACCGTTATTATGTATACAATCAATTTTATAAATCATTTTCATAAATCACTCTAACTGAACAGCTCAAACGTAACCATTCTTACGCAAGCATGAACTGAGAGAGAGAGAGAGAGAGAGAGAGAGAGAGAGAGAGAGAGAGAGACAGACAGACAGACAGACAGACAGACAGACATAGTTAGTGACCATAGTATTATTCCTGGATTCCACACGATATGACAAAGACTGAATATATTGTACATCGAAAAGGACTGTTCCCATTAAGATTTGATTTTTTTTTAAAAATTCTAAGTTATTCTCTTTAGGTAATTTGCACATTTTATTACTTACATTTATTTGACAAAAGAAAGATAAACACGTTATGCCAAACAAGATTAAAATAGTTCAAGTGTTTGATGATCCACCGTACAATGTGCGTCATGATGTAAAACCTTTTTCTTTAGACAGATGAGAGCGTTACAATTGTAACATTATATGAAATATGTACTATAATAAATAATTCTGAGTGTTGCTTCACGTTAAAATATATTAACCAACGATTAAAATTATTCCAAATAATTAAAATGGTAAAATATTTTTAAGAAACTCTTCAAACATCCTGATAAAACACTAGGTTTGTTAAACGTTTATATTTTACCTCAATGTGAGCTGATGTAATATGCAATCATAGTTTTACTGCTGATTCAGTAAGAAATATGAAACTAGCTGGTTATTCCCAATGAAAATATTTAAAATGAAATTTCAACACATCTCTGGTCGTAGACCTTTAAAATAAATTGTGACCAGCTTCATTGAGGGCAATAGGAGAAACAAGAGTGTTTTTATTGGTACTGGCTATAATATATAAGAGGAAACAATCTTTTTTTTTAATAAAAAGTAATAATTGTTTGCACTTCGCGAGCCTCTAGTTAAAATGAGTAGATTTAAATTATCCATTAAGTGTTTGCAGTTATGGATCTAACTGAAAATATTTAGAGGAACATCGTTGCGATCGTTCTGAGAAATCGTTGCTAAATGTGTTATTTGATACCTACTTAAATGTAGAAAATGAAAAATATTTTTTCAATGGGGTTCTTAAAATATGGAGGCTGAAAAAGTAGAGCATAATTCTGTAAACCCTATGAACATAATCATGCTATGTCCACATACGAATCGGTTAATTCCCTGCTTAAAGGTTTTCGATTTTGAGCATATATTTGGCTCTTAGTAGTTTTAACCTTCTTGGACTCTAAAAAGTAAGGCTATACAGGTATCACGGTACCAATTGTTTTTTCATAGACCTCAATGCTAATATTTGGAGAGATAAATATATTTTCTATCCTAATTTAGCGTGCATCTCACACCATGTTATAGAGAACAATGTTAGATAGTCAATTTGAGGATGACAAAACCAGGTACTCCATTGCATTTAAGAGAGATAACTCTGCTGGAACTAGACAGGGGTATGAGTTATCTAGTCACAACATGCATATTTTCAGTCATGTGTATTACATTTTCAAAACATCATAAAAAATACAAAATATGATCTATATAGGAATTAGCATAAATTCACATTTTGCAAAAAGACGCTAAACTGTTTTTAAACCTAACAGAAAGTACAACTCTCACATAATCCACCAATCATAGCTAGTGTTGTTGTTATTTCTGATTGCAATGTTCCCTACACTTTAAGCGCCACCCACTTGGACTTGCGCAATTGGTACCGTTATACCTATACAAAGCATTCCTCAAGCGGAATTGGCATATGGCCATACACCACAATTAATTTTACTATATGTTCTCTTCATATATTTCTCAGCACTGACCTTTCCACAGTATGACAATCAATACAAATCATATGAAAATCTAAAATACCCCCAAAGATGACTTCACGGTGAAATTCTTGTCAAGGGTTGACCGGCATTTTTTTGAGTAGCTGCACTGTAAACAGAGCAGCATGTACACAGAACACTGATTTCACTTCCGGATCATCACTAAGGCCTACTTACACAGTGTGCACTGTCGCCAAAATACATACAGACAGCCACTCTCAGAGCTTCTATTCTCAGGAATAAACAATTAACTTTAAATCCATACCAAAGATGCATCAATATAACTCTTCTATCACCACCAAAAGGAGAGAGGAAAAAATGTTCTAAAAATAGACTAGAACTACATTCGTAAGTTACTCTGCGTAGCCTGTATTAACAGGAACTGCTATTAGGTCCCTTGTTGTAATCATATTGGTTTCAAACATCTTTAGTACATTTTAGTTGAAATAATTCGACTTAGACCCCAAGAACATCATAACAAATTTGTAAGGCGGAATAGACGAAAAAATCAATATCCTCATAGGTACAGGTCATTTAAGGACGGTTTTGAGAAGGAACGTTTGTACTACTGAGAGAACACTTTGATTGCACTCTCATTCGAACAGTGAGGGTAGAAATATTTAAGAAATCGATAAAGATTTTTAATGACATTCCACCGACTTTTACGCATTAATGCATGGAAAAATTGAAGCGACCAGTCGTGCAAACATTTAAGATCAAATAGTGCTAGAAGCCAAAGTGGCAATGCTCATAAGGCATCGGAACATAGTGTTTGGCACTAATTATCACTAATTATCACTAATTATCAAAAGAAGCATCATATCATGTACATGATGTATAAGAATATACAATATTAAAACTGCAAAGCAATTAAGATACATAATAAAATATTAGGCAGTTGGAAAGAGCGAGGTGGTTAATAGAAAGTGACTTGGTTTGCATTTTATAGTTGATTTCGGGAGAGTCACGATGTTGATAGCATTATAAATTTAGACATTTACAGTCGTTTACTGTAGTGGACTCGCTGACCTCACAGGAAGTTGACCGTATCACGTGATACAGCTGCCATTCTCGTATGCGCGCGAAAAAGAGAACCTCTTCCGAGAAAGGAAGGTATACCGTTTCGGTCGAGCTTAATGAGTCACAAGGTGCATGACTTGATAATTTGTCTATCATATTTGGAAGTAGAGCATCATCGTCGTAAAGGGTTGGAATTCTGTTTTAAGTCCCAAGCCAGTTTTTTATGAAAATAGCACTGATCTCCTTGCGACCCCAAAGAGTAATATGTTTTTCCCTTTACATTGAAGGTAAGCGAATTGCACTTTAATCAAGTTCTATTGATCAACCTCGTCTGTGGCTAGTTTGAGATATTTGTCGAGATTTTCTGGTCCTAAAGGTGTCGTATGAGACACTATTTTGGCTTGTACCATATCTTTTGGTCGATTTTGCAGATATTTCAGCTAATAAACCTACTCGCAATTGACAATTTCGACATACGCTACTACAGGTTTCGAAAAATATGTGTTTTATTCTTGTCTTATCCATCAACTTGCCTCATAAGTCTGATTTCGTCATCATAGAATTTCTCAAAATGAATCTTTAAAAATCGTGTGAATACATTTCAACATGTTATTGGTTATACATAGTTAGCTTTAAAACAAAAATAGCAGGCTAGGAGAATTTTCTTTTCTATCAAAGACAAAGGTCTGAAAAGACTAGGATGAGTCAATCACCTACTCGAATAAGTTAGATAGCGGTGTTTGAATGCTTGAATGCCAGGGATAATGTCCTGTCGAAACCATCAATCTTTGTTAGTCCCACGCTGCAGCGGCTACTTCAAATCCTACGACGAAGGATGTGGAGTATAATGACAGTGAGTAGGCCGAGTGCAATATACGCATCTTTAAATATAAATCAGGGGACATTAAACTGTTTAGTATATTTTCTGCTTAGAAATTATTAAGTCGCCTTTAATAAATATAGAGCACTAAATCGTCAACAAAGACGTTCAAGAACACTGTAATAGATATCACCCTGCCTTGTATTAAGCCAAAAGAGAAGCACCAACAAATCTCCTGTTGTACGTTCATAATATTATCGTATTATTTGATATCTCATCGCAACAATTCTAACTATATAAAAATTAAACTAACAAAAGTGTACACATCGAATACTGTCAAATTTCTCTAAGTCTCAAATTAATTGCCATACACTTTCTACGAACCTTTCTCTTTGTTTGACATTCTGGAAGGAATTACAGTTCCCTTACCTAATAAAAAAAATCAATAATAATTAACAATTATGCAAGTATTTCGATTTCCTATCAAATTAAATGAAGGACAGAACCTTAATGTTTGTATACCCTGATGTCGTCGAGTACAACGTCGTACTGCACACAGCTCCTCCGTTCCATTCAAAGAAGAGTCTGCCATATCAACTTATGACAAAGAGGAAACATATAACGTTCAGAGAGAATCAAAATATCTTCTTTATCGTTCTCGCAGTACGTCGTAATTTCTTAAAATGTCAATTTTAGTTTTAAAGCAGATCCAGGACAAAATAGTATATTCTATTAAGGAACATGACTCTTGAAACTATATTTTCGAAAAAGACCCGTGATAAATTTTAATATATGAATCTTGTGCACTATGGAGTACGTGGACAATGCAGACATAGATTAGGAGATATGTCAAAATCCGCTCTTCATACGGTGATGTCCACATTTAAACCAGTAATCACCATCTTTTTTTTAAAGATACAAATTTAACTCACGGAAACGAATATCTTTAAATCTGTCCTCGTAAATCAACAAAGTCCCAAAAGAACTATATGAAAGCCGAACGTTTTGATACATAGATGAAAAGGAATCTTGGATCGCTGATATACCCTTAAACATTTGCTAAACACTCCTGTAGAAAGCAGCAGTTCTTCGATTACTACAGCAAGGAAAGGGCAGAACGAGAAGTACAAAGCATTAAAACCTCATAAACAGGTCTAGAAAAAGAGGGAGAAGAGCAGTTCGGGATATTTTTGATTACAAAATATGAAATGTTGCTTACCCCTGTTGCAAGTCAGAACATGGTCTTCATCCCATGCTACCCGTTACGACGGCGATTGTAAAATCCCAAGAGGTAGAATTTTATCCTGTGTCGATGTCGACCACTTCAGCACATGTTGATTCCGAAACCAATGATGAAACCGAATATTACTCCAGTCTGAATAACAGTTACTTGTTATTGAAGGTTAACGTTTTCAAGACATCATCAGTTCAGGCCCTGATGCCAGAGTACCTCTTTCAACATGCTCATGCACTAATTTTTCAGTGAAGTGGATTTTGAACGTGAACAGTCAGCACTTGCCCTTATTGAATGAAAAAGTACTTTCTAAAGTGGTCGCTCACGTAGTACAAAGTATTGATGTAGTCGGTCATATCTGTACCATGCTTTATACGATCTGCACCTGAAATAATCACCCTGTGACTTTTATTTCTATTGAAAAATGCAGTATGGCAGTTTACAGAGATATCTAGCACTTGGGCATCATGCCGCAGACATGTAGCATGATGTCCCTGTCACAGAATTAGAAGAAAAAAAAAACTTTTGTTATGCCCGAGAAATATTTGACTATTTTTGTTGTGCATGCGTACCACGTTATCTAGGGTGAACAGGCGTTTTTCAAGACAAGCGACGGAACCAACAAATGCCTCGCCGTAAACTACTTGCGGCTACGGACATTATAATCACGATATGAATTTAAGCACGATTAATGTATAACCGACACTGGTCACTTTGTATCGGTTGAGGAGAGCACACGTGGTATTTCTATAGCCATAGGGGTGAGTGTTAAATTTATATTTTATATGATATGCGAAGTTTATTGAGTTTGTATTGTCATATCGTGTAATGATTCGTTTATTACAACGCAGATTTGAAACGTTGTGAACAGTGAATTTCAAGTTGCTATTAAGAGTTTAATGTATTAGTACTTTCCAGAACTCATTATTATTATCAGTCTGATTTTATTTATTGCTAACGAGTCTAACGAGGCTAACAAGTCTAACGAGTCTAACGGGTGTAACGAGACTGATGAGTTTAGCTAACGAGTAGAGCTATCTAGATGTCTATATGTATGTGCGTATGTCTGTACATGTGGTGGAGCCACGACTGTAGACGTAGCTAATACAAGGGTGATGTATGCTGTCTGTACGTGTGTATACGTATGGCTGACTGTACATTTAGTGGATCCATGAAGGGTGCGAGCGGCCGATACAAGAGAGTGGGCCAACCCGAGGGAAGTGTTGAAACTGTGCGGTTTATCGGTATATGAATCGTGCGACTGTACAAGGGTCAAGAAGCATATGTTTGTTCCAATTGTTGTTTAAATTGGTATATTTGTATTTACATGAGATTAATTTCAATCTTAGTTGAATTCCAGGAGATTTGTGAATCTTACTGACAGTGCAGAACATTTGAAACGTATTTGAAAACTTGAGATTGTTTGAATCTCAAGCCTAGTCTATACGTGAAATTATGTGAACATCTTAGTGTGTACTATTATTTGAAACTGAGGTTTCTTGAAGCTGTATATCAGATAGATATAATATTATTGGTTTATTTTCAATATGTAAATGTTAGTATAGAGTGATTGGATCAATTGTATGTTGAGAGCGTGTGAGAATCATTGTAATTTTACATCATACATTTTTCTTTACTAATTAAGTTAATACATTTTCATCTTTCACATATTGTGATTGAATTATTCCTTGAGTCCAAAACCCACTCGGTTTCAATTCTGCGACAGTCCCACCCATTAACATTATGCTGATACCAGGCTGACCAGTCCTAACACTAATCTCTTATTGCTGAGCGCCAAGCGAAGCAGCTGTTTTACTATTTTTGGAAGTCTTTGGTATGATTTGGCCGAGGTTAGAACCCACGACCTCCCGTTTCCGAGGCGAACGCTGTAGGTCGTAGGTTCGAACCCCGTCCGAATCATTCCAAAGACTTACAAAAATGGTACTAACAGCTGCCTCGCTAAATGGGGGATAGCGGTAGGTGGTTTAGTGACCAGATTATTTTTTTAAAAAATCGCCAAGTTGGTTCTACTTTCAAATGTTCATACGCGTCGATATTTGGATGCTAAATTCCTTATATTTTGTAAAGTGTAATCTCAATACCGTGTTTTACTTATACTTATACAATACCGTGTTTTACTTATACTTATACAATACCGTGTTTTACTTATACTTATACAATACCGTGTTTTACTTATACTTATATAATACCGTGTTTTACTTATACTTATACAATACCGTGTTTTACTTATACTTCTACAATACCGTGTTTTACTTATACAATACCGTGTTTTACTTATACTTATACAATACCGTGTTTTACTTATACTTATACAATACCGTGTTTTACTTATACTTATACAATACCGTGTTTTACTTATACTTATACAATACCGTGTTTTACTTATACCGTGTTTTACTTATACTTATACAATACCGTGTTTTACTTATACTTATACAATACCGTGTTTTACTTATACTTATACAATACCGTGTTTTACTTATACAATACCGTGTTTTACTTATACTTATACAATACCGTGTTTTACTTATACCGTGTTTTACTTATACTTATACAATACCGTGTTTTACTTATACAATACCGTGTTTTACTTATACTTATACAATACCGTGTTTTACTTATACTTATACAATACCGTGTTTTACTTATACCGTGTTTTACTTATACTTATACAATACCGTGTTTTACTTATACTTATACAATACCGTGTTTTACTTATACCGTGTTTTACTTATACTTATACAATACCGTGTTTTACTTATACTTATACAATACCGTGTTTTACTTATACTTATACAATACCGTGTTTTACTTATACTTATACAATACCGTGTTTTACTTATACCGTGTTTTACTTATACTTATACAATACCGTGTTTTACTTATACTTATACAATACCGTGTTTTACTTATACTTATACAATACCGTGTTTTACTTATACTTAGTCTTAGTTTTACTTATGCTTAGTCTTCCATGAACCTCAACCGGTTAGTCAAAGATTTTCTGCTTTGAGAATTATTCACTAGCTACATTATTTTGGTTGGAAAACGTGTTCAAATTAAAACGCTTTTATCAGGATTACATGCATGCTAAAGTGTTTCTAGAACTGTTTTTTTTTTTTTTTTTGCCTTTCGGCTTTAGATAGCCGGAATCTCTGAGGGTTGAACAGATAAGAGGATATAAACTCTTACAAGGTAGTGCATGTCGAAATTATTTGGGGAGGAGATGTTGGTGTTCATTGGCAGACGTAGAATATTATATTGTGGGAGCTTTGAAGAGCTAACCAGAGTTTCTTTCAGAATTATTCGAAACCAATTTTGTGAAGCATTTCTCTTTTGTTGGAGCTGATAATTTGTTGGAGCTGATAATTTACAACGAGCTTTGAAATAACATTTCAAGTTAAATTATGGTATCAATTGTTTACAACAGTTGTCCTTCTTGTACCCGTCTTATCTAGCCTGAAGTCATTTCATTCGATTTCGCTTGAAAATGTTTTTAATCCTTTGTCTTGCAGTTTAGAAAATTGAGACATCAAACTATGATTAAACGATAGGGACATAATCTTGTTAAGAAGTAATGATATGTTTCATAGACAGAGTAAACATTAAACTCTTAGGAGGCATTATATAAACATGTAGTCTCCGTGAGTTCGAGTGTCAGATTCGGCCAATGTCGATATGTGAGAAAGCATGCCATTAGCTTCTCGTGGGTCGGTGGTTCTTTCCGGGAGTTTTCCCGGGTTCTTCCTCCACCACTAATACTGGCAGCCATATATAGCGTATATTGTGCTGAAAAATAGGGTTAAACCCTACAACAACAATCATGTGTTTTTAGTTTCCAATCTGTGGTCCCTCGCTTTGAGTAAGCAAATACCGCCCTCCGACTCAATGTCGCCATCGACAGTATGATATGTGTTACACGAAACCCCACAAAGTTCTACGACTATCCACCAAATTCACCGCTAAAATAGTTATAATGACCGAGCCGTGTTGTATATGAGACACACGGGTGAGAGCGAATGCAACGAAATACGTTACACCTGCGTTTATATAGGACATGGCTTCTTGCAAGATAATTACTATAATAAACACTATCGTGACTTTTGCCCGACAAGAATAGTCTTACTACATTATGAGAACTGCAAACAATGCGTGTCGTTCAATGTTTGCAGCTTATAACTGTACTGGATTTGTCTGTCCAGTTCTATAAATGGATAACCTGAAACATACAAAAATCTCTCTGATAGTATGGTGTTATGTTACATAAGGTTCACTATCTGTAAAATCTAGAAGAAATTTCCAATATATAAAACAAAACTATCACGTTCAACGGATAATAATACAGAATTAATATTGCTCCAATAAAGTAGACATCGGCTAACACAGTCCGCTGTATCGTGATACTATAATAAGATTTGACCTAGTAGGTACTCTGGTTATGGTGAAATCCACCACTAAAGAGCTTAAGTTAATCGGGTTTCGCACTGCAATCTTTTTATTCGTGCAGCAACGGGTAAACCGAATTCCCTATTTTGAAGCAAAACCAGAATAATGTTTGTTCATATATAATACAATGACATTAAATTCACCACGTTCTGTGGTAACACTGAGATTAAACGATGCAGAAGTTGTAATAAGCCTCACCACTTTGACATTGTCTGTCGCTCAAGGAGAGTTAACGAATTACATTAAATGAAAATCCTGCTAAAAATTATTCCGACTACCAAGAAGCGTTCTTCCTGGCCCAGGATGCCGTCAGTCCTCTAATAGATAGTAAATAAACTCAATGAGGCATGGCGCGTGGTTTTGAAAACGCGTCAGTTCTCAGTTTATTTCAAAATAGACACTGAAGCAAACGTATCATTTAGTACGCTTAAAGTGCCATACCAGTGTAGATAACGTAAATCAAATTCAGTATTATTTGAATAGAAAATAAAATCTGGAAGCGGTATAAACAAACCCGATGGAAAAATTCTCCATAATAAGTGAGAAATATGCTCAGGTGTGTTTTCGAAAATATTACACATCGGACCGATTTTATCGCTCGGTAATTTCCGGAGTGTAGAGATCGTCTGACGTCACATTATGAACACACGCCTTACTTCCGTTTCTATCGAAACATAAACAATGCACGTTTTCCGTTCCATATTAGTTATTTTATCATCCTAATCATGCCAAAAGCACATCGTGGAGGTACAAGCAAGGGCAGCGGGGTCAGGTGTGTTGTAGCAAATTGTGGGAATGCAAATGCTGATGGGTTTTCCATGCATTCCTTCCCGAAGGACCAATCACTTCGTCGTAGGTGGACAGACTTTGTAAAAAATCAAAAGAGCAAACTGGGATAGTCCGACTGAGTTTTCTGCCCTCTGCTCCTTTCATTTCACACCCGAATGCTTCCCTTTTACGTATAAATTTGAGGTTGAGCATATGTGTAGGGCACCAAAGAAAGTCAAACTCAATGATGATGATGTCTGTGTGGAGGAAACAGACAACCAAACCAAGGTAAACGAAGGTATCATAACCTTCAACATTAAAGCATTAGCTGTGTAGATTTCAAATATTGTCACCATCAGAAGAAGTTACTTGTCAAGTGTCACCGCCAAAGAAAATAAGAAGGGGCTGTTTAAAGAGAAGCAGCAATGGTGAGTTTTTAATGACAAGTACCATATTATTATATCTATGATATTCAACAAATCGATCAGTCACCAAATCATTTCCATTTGTACCCTGTAGAACGTTTTCATAATTTCCAAAATAATTCAGAAAACATCCAATCAATCAAGAACTGAGATGTAAACATTTGATAAATATAATATAAACATTTGATACATATTGTCTCAATTTTTATGATGCCTTCAATTTTGACCATTTGAATAGATAAATCTTTCTGCTGGTTGATTTAGAAGGTCTGCATATATATTTCATTGTCAGACTAATGTGTGCATCAGATTAAATATAGATATTTACAAACATGATGAAGTTTATTCCCATCCCCAATTAATAAAAATCTACAAAACAAAATGGAATGTCGGTGGTTGTTCCCAGGGTTTTCCAGGGTTCTTCCTCCAACAGTTATACTGGCTGCCATGTATCGCCTACATTGTGCTGCAAAATGGCGTTTAACACTAGAACAACAACAACAACAACAACCAAATGGATTAGAAATTTTACAATATTGTATACCTCAAAATTATCTTTGTAATGGAAACACAATATTTAAACTCCCAATTTAGATGACAGTACATTTTAAAAAAAACATGATATTTGGTATGCAAAAGCACATTGGGGTCTTATGGAGTACATGTCATATAGGCATGTGACTCACTAACTTTACTGGTCTTGTAATTTATTGAATTTAGATATATTTTTTTTAGTGCACATTTTAATTTTCATGTAAGATAGCGTAAAACCAAGCTAAGATGAATATATTTTATAACTTATAGGATCTAAAGTATTTTAAAAGCTTGAAGAGATTGTGACCAGCAGGCAAATGAGAAAAGTTGTGCCAATTCTGTCATCTGGACAACAAACTTCAGCACTGGAGGGATACCACTCTGTAATCAATCATTTTGCACCAAAGATGATTGGTTTCTCTTATCATGGAGTGCTTTCAAGGTAAATCTTACATTATTGCACACACAAAAATACTGTTTCAGGTTTTGCAGTGTTTTATATATAGTCCAATATATCCATCTTCAAATTAAATCATAGATATCAAGATCTGATTTTTTGATATTCTGCAATGTAACATTGTATAACAGTTTTTAGTGTTTTGGAATGTTTGCAAATAAAGTATTTGGTTTTTGATAAAATTATGTATTGTATTTTGCATCTTTAATTACTTTGAAATAGGCTTTGGCTAGCTGCATTGCATTTTAATGAAAATAGCCAAAGAGAGCAAGCGAGCACTAAGAATAGGAGGGCCAGATATAAAATAGCGTATCCGAAGTACAAGAATGGAGAATACACTGTCAGGAAATTCCTAGCTGACTCAACATATAGTAAGAATATGCATTAGTAATTAATGAACAGAAAGGAATATATCACTATCTAAATACTGTTATACCAAGTGTAAGTACTTATATTATTTATATATATATTAAATTCAAACAGTAAAGGCAAAATATTTGTTAAAGTTGACACTCCTTTAATTTTAAAGATCAAGATTTTGCCCTATGGTAAAATAATAAAAATATGCAAACAATTGTAAAGACAAATACTTTTAATTCATGTATTAACTTCAACACAAAGTTGCAGTTTTTGGTTTGTACAATACAATGCATATTAAATTTTCTTAAATTACAGATTATGTTGAAAGTCTGATGAAAACAGCATTCAGAATTGGACAGGTACATGATGAAGGAGTCAAACTTTGGGTAGATGTACCACCACCTATGTGTAGTCTGTATGAGAAGCCTGATAAGGATATTGCTACTCAAAATCTTCTTAGAAGGTTTAATCGCTGTCAACCTCATGATAGCATGCGTAGTTCAGGTTTTGATCAGGAAAGGCAGTGCGGATCCTGTGAACAGCACATGATGGAATGATAACCCTCACTTCCTTGCCCAAGAAGTGCCAACATCACCAAACAAATTGTCTATATGCTGTATACAGATGTCTTCTGAAATAATAATTTGAAAACTAAGTTGAGATAAATTATGCTTTGTGGATTAGATCAAATTAGGAAATCAAAATTTTTAGTAGATATTGTTATTGATCCAATGTGATTTATCGTTTTTTTTATACCAATAAAGTTATATGATTCCAAAATAATCTGTGCATATATATATATATATATATATATATATATATATATATATATATATATATATATATATATATATATATATATATATATATATATATATATATATATATATATAACCATTTTATTTTCTGACACAAAAACTGAAATAAAACAATATTTGAACATGTATATGTGGTTGTTTTCTTCGGGCATGACTTATCAGTATCACTGTGGTATAAAGGTTAGACGGTGTAGGCCTCAAAAAGAGGGGTTCAAGCAATGAAGGTGGCATAAAATGACTGGAAAAAGTGCTTTATTTATTTTCTGTATTAATAATCCCAATACTATGCTGTCATGCATAGATCATGAAAACAAGCAGCAGAGAGAGCGAATCAGACAACATTTTTAGACAAGTTTTCACTGAAATCAGGCTTCTATGGCCAAGATGTGGTGAATCGGATACAAGTTTTCAATGACATCAGGCAAATAAATCAATGACATCAGGCAAAAAAAAAATCAATGAAATCAGGCAAAAAATAATAATGAAAAATCAATGAAATCAAAAACTTTTCAAGAGATTACAACGTCGTTGTCACTCACCCTCTCAACCGAATATTTGATCCAGTCCGATACGATATCGTGTCCGAGGGTCGAAAATCACTACGACTTTACAAACAGACTTATTTGTAAAACCTCCTCTTGTAAATCAATCAGATTATTAGACTGGTCAGTGAGTTTGAAATTAATTCTGGTTAATGAATTATTATGACATCGCATATAGACTGGATTCACCGGAGACTCGATTATTAAAAATCCTGGAGGAGCTATTGGTGCAAATGAATACAAAATATACCCTTGCTGAGCTTGATTTGATCGTTCTAAATTTATTTGATAGCTTCCTTCGATAACGTCACACACTAAATTGAGCGCAATCACCGATGAAATATTCACGTTGAACGGAGCGATATGCCTGCCACCACCATCTGGATCATTATTGTGTTTGAGGATTTTTATTTCCGGTGATGATGTTTTTTTCCACGTATCATGAATTATTTTAAAACCAACATCGATGGCATCACTGAGAAGTTTTTCTAGTTCTGGTACGTTATATCCCGGTAGTTTGACTGTTGGAATATCCTTGACGGGGATGCCCTTGCCGTCTGCAAAAATTTTTCTTGTTGTAGGATTACTGTCACCTAATACTTCTTGAATAATTTGCGCATTAAATGTTTCCATGTCATTGATGATTTTGTTACATGTTTCTACGACGCTGATAAATTCATCTCGGGTAAGAGAGCCGGATTTAAGAGGAATTAACAACAGTGAAAAATCATTATTCATTGCTATGAAATTGTCATTGATTTTAAGTTCGTTAATAAAAAGATATCTCCCTCCCTTATCTATAGTGCTAAGAGCAAAAAAATTTCTAACAATACTGTAATCACTATAGCCTTTTACTGGATTACCAGATTTTATCCTGTCGGTGATATAATCAGTTTTTTGTGGTTCTGGTAATTTAACGGTTTTCCCCCCGGGTGGTAATTCAGGCCAACCTAACACTGTTCTTATTGAGCTTTGATATATATCTATGACGTATTCTTCTGAGTTTATTTCAATGGCAGATGATAGTGTTGGCTCATGAACTGTTATAGCTATTTTTGATTCTGCTCCAGTAATCGATTTTATTCTACGCGCGAATTCATTATTGATTTGTTCGATTTGGTATGACCCTGTTGGTATCGAAACGACATTCCAGTCTGGAGTCCCGTCGGGTTTATTCTTATTTGCAAACACTAAAGAATTATTGGGTTGTTGACCACCAAATGATTTTGACCTAATATTTGGCCAACTATGGTATACTCGTAATTTTGCTAGCGCTATCTCCTTCACTGGGACCGGAGAGGGGAAATTCACACTGAATTCTGGATTCGTTGAGGTTATTGAGATCATGCTGGTTTGTACTGGGGTTGTGTTCTCCACTATTTGTTGAAGTAATTCCATCTGTGTTGTCATCGTTGCTATACTCATGATGTATTTCTAATTTTGATACTGCGGAATCATAGACACGTATCATCACTGAGAACTCACTATCTGATATCGTTGAGGTTATTGAGATCATTTTGTTTTTTTCCAATTCCATCGGTGTTGTCATTGTTATTATACTCATGTTTTTGTATTTCTAATTTTGACATCGCAGAATCATATATATCTACCATCGCTGAAAACTCACTCTCTGATATAATTGTATCATCGAGAGATGACGATATCAATGAGGATAATTGCGAGCATGCAGTGGACACAACATGAAATTGAATTATGTAGTCTTGTAATTTTCGTTGGCTGCATGATGATATTTTTTTTGTGATTATTGAAATAATTCCAGCGATTGTTGTTGCCGCAGAAATGCAAATTGGAACAGCTATCGGAGCCATCATTGTTACTGAAGACAGTATAATACCAGCTCCGGTGATTACACCACTCACTGAATACACGGTAACATCAATTGCGGTAATTCTCCTGCGATATTTTTTTATTTTCATTGCATACTCCTCAGACAGTGTTTTGAGTCTAGTTTGAAATTCTCTGACCTGATCATAACGATATTGCGATGATGAAATCATTTTTTATTTTAAATACGCTAGCGTTTTCAATTACGATTTACTTAAATCCGCTACGAATTCCACATACCATGTTGTTGAGACTCCAACCAAATTTTTATCAGTAGGTGTGATTGTGAACTTTTCAGTTGTATTCTTGTCGATGATCGTTGAAATCGTATTATTGACCCCGGATGAACTGGACGATGAAATATTAAATTGAGTCAATGGTGTCACTAGTGTTAATCGATAAATACCCTTAACGGTTGCAGTGATATATAATGTGTTGTTTGTAGGTGTCCACTCAAATGATCCGTGTTGGATTGTATATACTATGTTGTTGGTTTTCTCATGAGGGATTTTTGTTTTTTCAATGACTGTTATCATCCTCGAAAGATCACCTTTGACGCCTTCGATGAAGTTTTTGGTCTCATCGATGGATTTTTTAATATCAGGGAGTTTTAGTTCAATTTTATCTAACGGGGTTCCAATAAATTTATCAATGATATTTCTACGAAATGCGGTTAACTGTTTTATGTGTTCTTCGGTTTTAAATTGAAATGTTGCTAGTTCCAACGCAGAATTGCCGAGTTCAATTATTCTATCTGTAATAGTCGAAATAAGTACACCTGGTTTGAGTTTACCCTGATCGGAAAATAGCACAACGGTATTCTCGATTGCGTTTTGTTGTTTAACTAAAATATCATCCAGAGAGACATCACTAGATTTCAATTTACCCTGTTTGTCTTGAAATACAACTATCTCATTCGGGTCGACACTTGTTAAATTCAACGTCTCAGCGATTTCATCTTTAATTTTTTTTGTTATATCCTTGATAGAACCAGGGGTTGCAGTGTCATCGGGTTTGGGTTTCAAAGACCTCCCCCAAATATCAATCATGTTATTGTAAAACTCTTTCTCTCTCTAAAATCGTTTCGATTTCCAGCGACTACTAGTGTAGTCATTTACGACAATATGAGGTGGTTTTCTAGATGCTGAAATAGCATCAAGGACATTTAATACTTCACTGCCGCATATTGGTGGGTCATTGATTTGTTGTGTTGGTAGCGTAGAATACCAAGTCTTCATTGAAAAATTTTTTATATAACGCAAAAACTCTTTTGGCGGGGCTAATCCATATGAATCGAAATAAACAATCCCACGTGGATCAATAGCGTATGCAACCCAGTGAGTTCCAGGTCCGGTGCTGTTATCGAGATTAATAATACCTGTTTCAGTGTTGTTTGGTTGATGTGGTAATTGATCTTTCATAAAAACACCTCTGAAATTTTTAATCGCTAGGTTTTTAGCAGCATCCATTAAATCAAAATTGGACATAGGAATCTTCGATTCCCGAATTAATAAACCGTTCCTGGTAGTCTCAGGCCTGATCCGTGAACGGATCTCCCGCTGTACCATGAATACGGGGTTCCTGGTAGTCTTAGACCTTTTCCGCTGTACCACGAATACGGGGTTCCTGGTAGTCTCAGACCCTTTCCCCTTTTTTTATAACCCTGTCCAGTTGCTTTTTTCAACGCCATTCCTGCTGCAGTACCAACGGCTCCTAACGCCGCTGCTTTAGCTACTGCTGGGGCTGCTGCTGCAATCAATGCTGGTATTGCAGCTAACAATGGAAATATACCGCCTGTTTTCATCATATTTTTGATAGCAGCCGCAGAAAGAGTAATCTGAACACCTTTTTTGGCTGCAAGTGCATCATTGAAATGTTTTATTTGACGAGTTGTCAGTGATAATTTATTTGCACCACCAGTCATTTGATTAGGTTTCAAAGTGATTGTGGTTCCACATTTTTTAGCCGATTCTGATTGCAATTTTTTGATTTGACCAGGAGTTAACGCAACACTAATAACACTATATGACATTATACATAATAGATTGATTCTAATGGAAAAATCGTTCAAAGATTTTCTACAGGCGCATCTACCACTCTCATTTTTCCTCCAACACCTTCAAGTAGCATTGATTTATCACTGAGAATGACAGCAACCGCTCTATAACTAATACCACCAGGGGTTACACGGGCTCTAAAATGTATATCAACGACAGATTGTCTCATCAAATCAAGATGTTCCAGAGAAAAGTAATAAATCGGATAGAGGCTTTTGAAATCCAATTGTGATATTTGTAGACCGGTATCCACATTTTGATCACGTGCCATAAATGACAACAATCTATGATAAACTCGTGCAATATGATTTTCTGTGTAATCAAGTTGTATATCCTCGGATGGTTCCTGCTGGCCGTTTATTCTCAGTGAGACCTCTCTAACACTTAACTGATCAAATATCATATGGCTGGAGAGTTGATTGCCAACTCGTGTGTTATCCTGTAACGCAATAAATATATGACGTGGCGCAGCAACACCTTGTTTTGATGCTAGGTTCCACGTGAATAACCCGTTCAGCTCTGATTGCTTCACATCTGTACTCACTGATAACCAACTCAACAACGACTTTCCCCCTTGGTCCATAAATGATAGTAATCGTTCTTCTGCGGTGAATGCTGGAGTCAACACTGGCATCCACAATGATATTTTTGTTAAATTGACTTTACCGGCATCATCATTTATATGTGCTGCAGCTGGGTTTGCTGGAATCCTCCAAATTGCGTCATTATCATCACCCTTTCGTACAAGCGATACTGTATGCTTCGCTCCGTAGATAACTTTTCTGACATTTCTACAGAATCCAAAAATATGATGCAGTGGAATCGCGCATGAAAATGATTTACGCGCTCCTTGCAACATTGCGTTTCGTGTTGCAGCTCCTAGATTGAAATTATCATCTTTGTTTATAATCATATTCTCGACATCAGCATTAGCATTACCAGCATTATTCTTTGGTCGTCTTACAACAAATTGATTTCCACCAGCGGTATTTGTAACATCTTTTGCAAACATCATAGAAGGTCCTGCTGATCTTGTATAATCATCAGAATATCTCGCTAGCCCGATTATTGTTGTGGCCACATCAACATTGCGATCTATGGACTCAATTTCTTTTCCATCAATGAGATATCTAGCACTCTCAAATAACGCCATAATACCATTATTGACAAAACCGACTTGAGTACCAGCTGGATACGGTGCTGGTACAGCAGCAGTATCAGCAGCTGGTACAATTTCTCCTTCGATTTCAATAAACGCTTCACAGGGCAAAAAGTATTTACTGGTATCATGGACTTGAAGATCAATTCTTGCTCGACTATTTGGGTCTATGGCATGATAGGCGTAATATTGATAATCGCGTACAGAATCATCCTTACCAACTGGGGCGTCTATATCAAATGCTGGATCACGTGACTTTTTGAACATTTTATTCTATTTATCAGAGTCTAAATCGGATTTTCAACGCTAGCGTTTTCTAAAGCCACTTCCCGCTATCATATTTGGGTCGGGAGTTAAAGCCATTGACGCTAGTTTTTCATCGACTGCGTTATTTATAATTTTACTAACACTTGCAGGCATTTCTGCTGTAGACGGTAACGGTTTCTTTTTTCGTCTCACTAATGATGTTATTTTATCCTTCGCAGTTGAAAACGCCTTTCCTGCAAGATCTCCAACAGTACTAATACCCTTATCACGAATAACATCAATGGCTTTCATTGATAACTGTTTAGCTAACGGCATCACTTTTGGAGCCATTCTTGAAAAGAATCCTAAAATGGTATTGCCGAGGCCATCTCCATAGTATGCTCTATAAACTGGAAACCGTGAATTAACTACATAGACGAGGGTTGGTTTATCATGATTGTAGTGTACGATCATTATTATAAAAGCACTAGTGTTTTCAATTGCTGTGATACCCATCTGCTAACTCGTCAATGAAATCTCGATATGTTTTGATATCCATGATACCGCCGGCAAATAACCGTCTACAGATATCAGCTGCTTCATTAATTATTTCTGGAGAGTTATTTCCAGCTCGGAACCCTCCTACAAGAACTTCTAATCGTGATATATCATTGATAACACTATCAGGACACGAAATCCTTGGATTTTGCAGTCCACTTCCGCTATAACCAGCTGCTTCATCTATTTTTTCTAAATCCGTTTCTTGTAAATAATCATCATTAGGTTCTTCTTGTTTTTTTTTGTCTTCGTGTTGGTGTTTGACGTCGTTCTTCTAAATCATCATCATCATCATCAGGTGGTAGTTGTTGTTTTTTTTGTCTTCTTGTTTGTCTACGTGTTGGTGTTTGACGTCGTTCTTCTAATTCTCGTTGTCGCTCTTCTATTTGTTCTCTTTTATAATTACTAATTCCCCTTTGAAATTCCTTGTACCCCATCTCATCCTTATTCAAACGACCAATCCCTTTATTTAGTTTATACAAATTATCGGACCAATCATTACTTGATATTCTATCATTCTTATACTCGTCCTTTAAAAAATCTTTTTTTGAATTATAACTTTGAGCGGCAAAATCACCAAAGGCTTGATAATCCTTTGATTTGAATAAATTAAATTGTTTTATTAATATTTTAGCATGATCAGTAAATTTATTCAACAGAGAAACAGTCGTTTTTTTCGGATCAGTTTGTTCAGTTTGTTCAGTTTTCGCTGCTAGTTTTTCAAGTACAGAAATAAGACCCTCTTCTTTTCTCTTACCGTCAAGATCATCTCCCAGTATAGCACGCTCTACCCCTTTCGTTGCTGTGGTTACTGGTTTAAACAATTCTTCAGACCCTAAAGCAAAATCAGTTTGTAAATTCTGTCGTTGTTGCAGTTTATTCCGTACAGAGTCACGAATTGGTACAAATCTCCTGATTGCATCTAATCGTTCACGAGCCAATCGGGTTGTTAATGCTTCATTGACCATTATTTGAAATCAGAAACAATTTTTCAATTGTAAAACACTTGACATGTCAGATGATTTTTAACACCAGTGACAAAGTCACCGTGGAAGTGTTTAAGGGCGTTATCAATGATGAGGAAAGTATCATAATTGTATATAAAATAATTAATACTGATAGTTTCCTCACTTTTTTGACATGTCGGATGATTTTTAACACCAGTGACAAAGTCACCGTGGAAGTGTTATTTTATCCTATAACAGCTTCTATCAAGGTTGTTGAAAGTGTCATAATTGTATATAAAATAAATAATACTGACAGTTTCAACATTTCTATTTTGATCATCTATCACTGATTTTTTGACATTTTCTCTTGAAGGTCGGCTAAAAAAAATGAGGGTCGGGCAATCAATGGACGGTCACAATCAAAAAATGATAATGATCGGGCAATCAATGGTCGGGCAATTAAAATTGTTCATTTTCCTGAATTAACGCTCGTAAGTTTCTAATTTTAGAGTTGACTTCTTTTTTCAATTCGTATTCGTACCCTAATTCTTTTCGTATCCCCTCTACGATAGTATACAACGGAACGAACACACTGATGTCACTGGAAAATGAAAGAGAGTCTTTAATAGAATTCTGAATTCTTTTGATGAGTGCATATTTCTTGGGTAGCATATATTTGTTAGTGCTAACTCCGTATTCTATATCCTGAAAATCAGACACAATTTGATCAGGATTTAACCCATCTGATAGTTTGATATCCTGATTTTTCAATTTTGCTATTTCAACTATGATGCTATTCATGTTTTCAGAATTCATTATTCTATAGCAATGACATATCTCTAATTGAAAAATATGACGTGTCAGACATAACTAAATTGAATTTTCTGTCCGCTCTTTTTTGAAATAGCCGTCTTGGTTATTCCCGATGCAACGAATCGTACTGAAGTTCTACAAATATTGAAATACTTACCGGCTTCATATAATGATTGAAATATTTTCTCTTCGTTAGTTATTGTATTCAAAGATTTCACTGGTCTCGCTTTTGAACAAGTGTCAGTCTTTCCACGTTTGGAATTCTCACTTTGTGTGATAGCTTGCAGATTGGATAAAGAATTGTTCTTTCGATTAGAATCCTTGTGATCAATAATAAAACCATCTTTGATCAATCCATTAAAACATTCAAATACGAAACGATGATTGCGAAATGTCTTCCTTCCAACATTAAACACCAAATACCCCATACCATTATCCCACCCAATTGGGTTCTTCAGTCTACAGTGTCTTACAACACCATCACTGGATGCTTCGTAATTTTTAATCACTGGGTGTAGTCTGAATTCTTGGGTCATTATATACTACACTATTGTCTAATTCAATGACTAACCCCATTGCAGTGATTGATTATACATAAATCTTTCATTTAGACACCTGTTTTTAATATAGTATGAAGGAGTTCAAGAGATTGACTTCGAAAAATGCTAAATTCAATACCGATAGAGAGTTCAAGAGATTATTGAAAATCAATCCTAAATTTAATATCGATAAACCCAAAAAACGTATAGTAGACGGAAACATGAAAGAGTTTAAGAGACTATTGAAAATCAATCCTAAATTTAATCGCGATAGACCCAAAAAACGTGTAGTAAACAGAAACAAACGTCCAAGAGACGGAAACATGAAAGAGTTTAAGAGATTATTGAAAATCAGTCCTAAATTTAATCGCGATAAACCCAAAAAACATCCAAAACGTCCAAGAGACGGAAACATGAAAGAGTTTAAGAGATTATTGAAAATCAGTCCTAAATTTAATCGCGATAGACCCAAAAAACATCCAAAACGTCCAAGAGACGGACCATGGAAGGATGCTCAATTCAATCTTGATATAGTTTCTAATACACCCAAGAATAAAATTCTTGATAAAGCCATCAGAGACTGTTTTAATGAATTCAAGCGTGATGGAGCATCTTATTGTTGGTCAACATTTCGAATTGATGGTGTTGTTGACGCTACCATGAATGATGAAAAAGCAGCAGTGATCATTTCACGTCTTGGGGAAAAAAGTCATTTTTTCCGAATCAAATTCATTATCCGTGAGGATGGAAAATGGATCATTAGGGATAAATTTGAACCCATCTTGAAAGGCAAAAAAACTATCACTGTGAATCAGGATTCAAAACCAGGAATTTTGACTGGAATTGATAAACCCTACTACGAAAGATCTTATCCTGTCACAGCAGTTGTTTACGGGATCTATCCGCTCAATGAAAAACCTGATATTGCAAAACTAGCACCCATGAAATATTCGACAGGGCTTAATTGTGTAGCAGAACGAATAATAGAACACTTCACAAATGCGTCCCGGGGAAATAAACTCACTGATCTAAGACGAAAAAAAATAACCGAATGGGAACTGACAGTGAAACAGCATGGGGCAACAATTCAGGATATAACCAAATTAGAAAAATCATTAAGATTTCCAATATCGGTAAGAACAATCACCGGTGAAGTATTATACGAATCGAAATATAAATCACAGGGAACCCCAATTGAAATTATTGATCACAACGCACACGCGTGGTCATCTGCAGTAACAATATTTCCACGGGATAGAACCGTAAAATATCTCCCCCAAACCGAAGAGTTTTTTTCAGAGCAGAAATTATTTGATGCTATTTACCATTTGAGTAAAAACGATCCTGTGTCAGTGTGGCTATTTCATAGTACTTCAGACGAAGAATGCAAATTTGATCAGTTTGTAAGGCCCAACGGAGAATTATATCGTACCGAAGAACTGCATAATCAAATGAAACAACTAGCTAGTGAGTTTTCTGAGGACGGGGAGGAAATCGAAGATCAATTATTAGCAAACTGTTTTACAGTACCATCCATTGCAGCACATTTTGCTAGAAAGAAAAACGCGTGGAAACCAACACGGAGTGAGTTCTTATCAGATGTCAAATTGTCCTGTCTTGAATACGGCCATGGAGGATTATGGAATACAAAATACACCGCTGATACCGTTATTTCAGTTGATATGATTGCGTGTTATCCAGGAAGTTTTCTTGGGTATGGAGAATGCAAGAAATATTTCAAACGATTTGGACACCCTACACACGAAATGACCCGTGTTGCTATTAATGGACCACTGCCTGATTTTGATTTAACCGGATTCGCTTGTGTGGTATCATTTGAAATGGCTGAAGGACTTCATCCGTGTAGTTATCTTTGGATTGGTAAACACATGTCTGAAAAACACTGGATGCCAATAGTGTTATTACGGTATATGATTGATTGTAAGATGTTAAAATCATTAATTGTCAGTGAAGCAATAATATCCTATCAAGCACAGAAATCAGTCTGGTTACCACAACCTGATCTAGAAAAAATAATTAGCGAAGAGCGAAAACTGTTTCCTGATTTTAATGAACAACAAATCATGGATTGGTCCCAACAGTTATTTGAAATCAGAAACAATGAAGCAAAAAATCTTGGACGAAGAATAATCGGTAAATTCACTCAGGGTGGCAAAGATGACAATACGAGATATTCTTCACGATTGATTATAGACAACGCTGAATACGATTTTGTAATGGCGGATTTAACGAATAAAGGCCTATATGTCAATCGTAAGGACGCATTTATGTCCGATGGAACCAAATTGGGTACAATTGTTACTTACAATGATGGATACAATCCGCAGTACACACATTTGAGAGCTTCTATGCTCGGTTATGCTTCTATTAATCTGTTTTCGATGATCAATAAATTTCCTAACACCGCAGTTAGAGTTGCCACTGACTCATTTTACATAAACAGCAAAATGGTTGATTTTAAGGCTACTGGCAACGAGAATTGGGGATCATGGAGAATTAAGAAAGAAATGATTCATGATTATATTCCATCAGCAGATGTTACCATTGAAAATAATTACTTAGAAAGCAATCAGTGTTCAGAATTTTCTAGTGCACCACCGATTTCTGATCCAATCTGTAGATATAAAACAGTTTATTTAAACGGTTGTGGTGGGTCAGGAAAAACAACCCGGGCAATTGAGTTATTTCGTAGAAACGCTAGCGTTTCTAACATGATTGTGCTAACACCGACTCACAGACTTGCAAGAGAAATGATACAGAGAGGGGTAAATGCCTGTACCTATCATAGTTTTTTCCGATGGAAAGGAGATAAATGGACTCCTGAGCGCATGGGAGAGAAATTTATTCCTGAAATTATCATTTGGGATGAAATAGACACAGTGCCATTAGATATCTTAAAAATATTTCTTGAGTGGTTGTTATTGAAAAATACAAAAATCGTCATGTGCGGTGATCACGGCCAACCACCACCATTTGTCGGTGCATCCCCACATGAATGGCTAAAGGGTTTTGTAGACTACTATGAAGAAATTGATACCGATCATAGATCACTTGATAATGAATTAAAAGAATTTAAGAAATTAATTAGATTACAACCGGATAGAATCCAGTGTGAAATAGCCCGTGAAATAATTTCGGAAACTCCCATGAATGAGTTTTGGGAAGCGTGGAGACCAAATGATTTGATCATTGCAAGTAGAAAAATAGTCAGAGACACACTTCAGATGAAATTATTTGAATTGCATAAACAAAAATTTGCAACGCTTCCAGTGCCTCTTTGTTATAGGCCATCAGATACACGAAAACAGAACATTGCAGTTGATATTCCAGGACAGAGTGAAAAGCAGATTCTCGTATTAAATGATATTGTGCTGGTTGATATCAATGTCGTTGAAGATGCATTGCGTGCTAATAAATCCCCATGGACGTTAGGATACGCAGCAACAATACACTCTTCACAAGGATTGACTATATCAAATACAATTGTTTGGATGGTAGATAATCGCATAGAATGGTCGAATTTAGTCTATCTTTCAGTATCCAGAGTACGAAAAATAAATCAACTCCGAAGAATTGTCCTCGATGATGAAATCATTGGCGATGATAATGACACCACAATAGATGATATTATTGATAAAAAACTCTCCGGTTACAAACAACAGGACAAAAAAAAACAACGAGAATTTGATATTGATGCTGAATTAATAATCACTTTGAAGAAACAACAGAATAATCACTGCGCAAGTTGCAATTGTATAATGCGTTGGCAGTATTCGGATAAGGATCCTCGCCAATTTACCGTTGACAGAAAAAATAATAGTCTCGGTCATGTCAGAAACAATGTGATGTTGACTTGTCTTGAGTGCAATAGACGCAAGGGTGCTAGTTAAGACCATGCGGTGGCAATTGAGTATCCTCGGGTATTATTTGTAATTGTTGTCTAGTAAAAACCCGCTGAGGGGCAGTTGAATCCAGTTTATAGACTGGAGGTCTACCCGTAGATCGTGTTATACTAGATATCTTATGTGTAGTAACACTCCAAATAGGATCAGTAGCTCTTTTTCTACCCCCTTCAAGCTCTCCTGGTTCATATAAATACCTCACAATGACATTACTACCAAGAATTGGTTCGGAAACGCTAGAATCTTTTTGTGGTTTTTCAGGTATTGATTTCTTTTTAATCGCATTGATAGGTTTCATGTTGATGGTTCTAGTAATCTCGTTATTCAGTGCAGTAATCACAGCTGGTAACCTTTTAACCCATTCACGGGATCTTTTTTCTTGGATGAATTCTTTTGCGTATTGATATCCAAATAACCGCTCAGCAAGGGTTTTATTAAACCGTTCTACAATGGCCTGATCACGATGCAGTGCAGTATGCCCTCGTCTGATAGTGACATTGTGATATTTCATTGTAGATAACACTGCACCCTGAAATTCTTTGCCGGGATCAATTTGTAATAGATTTGGCCAGTGCAGAGGACCTCGTCGATAAATCCTTTCAAATGCAGAAGCTACTTCAGTGGCCAATTTTGTTTTTAACGGCTCTGCTTCTTTGTATCGACTTGCAATATCAACTACAGTTAATGCGTATTTGTAACCGTGGTCATGTGGCAAAAATAATAGATCAGCCTGATGAACTTCATTAGGAACAGTCACATCAAAATGCGAGACATTAATTTGTTTAGGCGGTGGTAGATAAATTTGCCATAGTGCCTGTTTGGATAACCAATGAGCCGCAGTGGTTTTTTTCACTTTTGCGGCGCTAGCGAGTTTATGGATTGCTGATTTACCCCTCCAGTATCCTCTTGGGGAGTAATAAATAGATTCCATGTTGTTATTAATTACCAGCACCTAACATCAATTTACTTTTCATAGCCGATTTTATCAACCATGAAGCCAATTTTTCTTTGAAGGATTTATCAGGAATAGCATTTAACGCATGAATTAATTTCACATCTGCTAGATGCCTGTGTTGCAAATTGCTGCTTTTATAAGCAACATCATGAAGGTGACACGCCTTATCAATAGCGTTTATTGGATACTCGCCGGGTCGGGGCTGATTTTGATCATCAAGTCTGATATCTAATCGTGTTCCCGGTCCACAGTAGCTATATCCTGGAAGGTGTTTTTCTCCGGGGTATTTTGCCCATGGAGTTCCAGGGAGTTTTGCTAACTTGGCAGCGATATCACCTCCTCGTTTTTTTTTAAAGGTTCCTTAGGTTTAGAAACAAATCTAAATTTCTTTGTACTACATTGTACGCATTTACCAGAAAGCGCTGATCGGTTATTTTTAGTTGTAATCGTCGTCAAGTCATCTGTGCCAGTACGCGCCTTACACTTCACACAATATAGATCCATAATTTATGTATAGAGATATGAATATAATTGATTTTTCAGCGACTAAAACAAGAGAACCAGTGAAGCATCATGCAGCGCTACCAAACTCTATTCGCGCAATTATAATCGGGCCATCTGGATCAGGCAAGACGCAATTGTTGCTCAATTTAATAATGAGATGGATGAAGTGGGATAAGTTGTATTTAATTGCCCCTAGCGTAGACGATCAGCGATGCTATGAAGTGCTAAAAGATTTTAATGAAAACGCTTCAGAGATTGCTGGTGAGGATGTTATTGAATTTATAACCGATATTGACGAGGCACCATCAGTAGAAGATCTTGATGGAAGTATTAACAACATGGTAGTATACGACGATGTAATGTTAGATAAACAAAAAAATCCTGCTAGAATATTTTCCAGAGGCAGGCACAAAAACACGGATGTGATCTATGTCACTCAACGCTACACACAAATACCAAAAGTGATTCGCGATAATTGTAATGTGTTGTGTGTGTTTAATGGAGTTGATACACATACGCTACGAAATATTTGGCAGACATGGTGCTCCGATATGGACTTCAATCAATTTAGAAATTTCTTTAGTCATGCTCAGTCTGCCCCACATGGATTTGTAACAATAAATTTACATGACCCTCGGACACGATATCGTATCGGACTGGATCAAATATTCGGTTGAGAGGGTGAGTGACAACGACGTTGTAATCTCTTGAAAAGTTTTTGATTTCATTGATTTTTCATTATTATTTTTTGCCTGATTTCATTGATTTTTTTTTTTGCCTGATGTCATTGATTTATTTGCCTGATGTCATTGAAAACTTGTATCCGATTCACCACATCTTGGCCATAGAAGCCTGATTTCAGTGAAAACTTGTCTAAAAATGTTGTCTGATTCGCTCCCTCTGCTGCTAAACAAAAAAAGAGCATGAAAAATTACTCATTTTACTTACTCATTTTCTTGTTCTGGACGTTCTCCAAATTGTTGTCTATACTGGTAGTATACTACTATTAAAGCATGGATGTCGAGACAAACTGGACTGAACAATGGATGGTGTGTTATACATTGTATGCCTGGTATTCATTGCAGACACTTTTGACCTTCTCTACGTCACAACAATATATACATTCCCTTGCTGTGGTCATTACCAAACAATGTCCACAATTACACCTAAAATTAGAGTTTTCTTTAATGTATTGTGCTGTGCTTATCAAATTTATTCCTATATTTATGAACACATCAACATCACAGTACAATGACGCAAACTGACTAATGTCAGGAACAGGTAAAACATTTAGTACAGCCCTGTAAAATTAAATTAGACATGAAAGAAAATAAAAGTTGCAAGTAGATGACTACCACATAAAACAGGGTTTATTTCATAGTTTATAACATACACTATTTGCATACTATAAAGAAATTAGAAATTTTAACTTATAATACAGTGTACAAAATATGAATTCAATTTTGCTACCATGTATCAGTAAATATCATGCCTATTTCAACAGTTGTGCAAAAGAGGACGTCCTCTCCTATGAATCTTAAGTACTTCTAAATCGTATCAATTTTTTCACGGGTTTTCGAAGCTTACAACATTTTATCCAATGTACCTTTTACTTATCAATGTATAAATACGTCTCCAGCCATGAAATGCAATACACTTTTACATCCTTTATTACAGGTGAGAAACATTCATTTGTAAACGAATATGATACTGTGGAACACTACTGCAAATATCGTCAGATATATATATTTATGGTAACTTAGTCCGTAGACATATTCAGAAAACAATTTCCATGAACTGTCCGTCAATCTATCTCGTCTTTCTTCTTCGTAATCTTCATATGCAGCTTCGGATTCGTCGGTATTGGAAACATAGGGTTCAAACTGGTTCGGATTAATTTGGGTGCCGGCAGCCACTTGTACACCATTATCATAATATTCTGAGCTTATTAAATCACCATCTACGAATGGCTAAGACCCGCAGGACAGTGACAATTCACTTCCTTCAAAATCGCAACTTTCGTGTTGAGTTTCTGAAGACTTTTTAATAATGTGACGATACCGACTCTGCCATTGTTTACAACAAGTGTTCATAATGTGTTTTCACTAAATACCGGAAGTGGTCGGCAGTTGCGTTCGGTTATTATCGCAAACAGGTGCAAATGCGATATTAGATCGGCTCCCATGCAGTTATTACTTAAAATTTTTCAATCGGATTTTTTACATTCGTATTTTGAATATATATTCTCATTAACCAAGAAATAAACTGAATAAGTGTGGATACACTGTTATGGCATTTTAAAGAAGTATATTACCAGTTTAGAGTATTTTTATCACTGGATCACATGGTAAAAATTTACTTGGACTAAAGATTGCACATGGAATGGGTTTTGTGTTGAAAATAGTTGTAGAGATCAACCAAACAGTCTATAGTACAAGTCCTGAACAAAATTTGTAATGTCAGGATTGGTGTCGACTTGAAAATGTCTGGTCGGCCTGGTGTCAGGATAATGTGACTGGGTGGGACATCATGCTACATGTCTGAGGTATGATGCTTTAGTGCGAGACATCACGAGAAACTGCCTCACTGCAGACATCGTATCGATATGACTGAAAAATCGTTAAACATACGTTAAAATCATAAAAAAAAAATGTTATCAGTTTATTTCAAAATCCGCATTTTTCTTTGTTGACCTAGAAACCAATTATATCTTATCGATATTTTCCAAATTGAACATCTTTCACGTCCTGCCATAAATGAGTGTATTATCGACAATTCCCTCACCTTTCCCCTTCATTCATGGCCAGGCAACATCTCTGGAATACCTCTGAGGCTGTCGTAATGCCAACGGGAATTAAAGCAGCAGTGATCAGTGGTGTAATAAAGGTTTGTTGTTGTAGTGTTTAACTTCATTTTTCAGTACGCGATAGACCATACATGACGGCCAGTATAAATGGAGGAGGAAGAACCCGGGAAAACCCCCAGAAAGAACCACTGACCTACGAGAAGCTACTGGCTATCTTTCTCACGTATCCACATTGGCCGAACCCACACAGATAGAGGTAAGATGGCAGTGATCCGTAACGGAGAGCGCTTTAGACCACTCGGCCACTCGGGGCCGCTTGTAAAAAAGGTAGTATTGGATATAATACTCTTTGTGCATCCAGTTGCTTATCAGCTTCAGTGATGTACCATTTAGAGTAGGATGCATACATCTTTCATTGCGACAGCCCCATTAAACATTTTCATCGCAGAGGAGGGAGGCATTCAATATAGGTCAGGGACTCTAAAATAATATTTGTGAAGCCAAACAAAATCTATGCCTAACTTGAAATTCTCAACCTGTAAAGAAATAATGCATCTAACACAATCTCACATCCCCCAACAAGTAACATCAAATTCGCCCGACAGAAGGGCCATACGATAAAACAGATATGAATTATTTTTGAAAGTTTGTCACTCTGAACATAATCTATCAGACTTTGTCGACGGAGACTTCATCCAAATTACATTAAACATTCCATTAGCAAATTCATCAACTTCATTTACGCTGTCAGAGTCCATCACTAACATGTCATGATAAATCAAATCTTAAACACAAACACCAAGGATGCTTAAGTATGTTACAGAATAAACATGAAATATCTGAACATAATTTCATCTTTGGCAACTAACGATGTTGATAGTGTGTATGTTAAAATTCTGGAACTTTACCGGGTTTGTCGATAAGTGATATTAATATTAAAGACCATGATATCACTGATCATGGTAGAACAAATTAACATTACCGTTCTATTCTACACGTATTAATTACCGTTATTATGATAAGCAAGTATGATCAAAAAACACACACCTTTAGGATGTGACATTTTGGTCTCTCAGAGTTATTTTGAATAGGATGAAAAACCTGTAGACCATTTGCTTTGGTCAGCCTGCCAATTTGTTCTTTTCCTTTGATTAATATTTCTGTCAGTTGCCTCCATAAAACTACTATGCGTGTTGGCAATCTTTATAGCCACTTAGGGCTTCGTTGCAGGAACATCATGATGAATGTTTAAAATGACTTTATCCCAAAAGGCAACATCATGATGGATGTTTTAAATGACCTCACCCCAAATGATAAACCGACAACATTAAAAGGAACATTTCAATCTAGAATCGTGAACATCACACATAGTATATATATATATATATATACACACACAACACACATAAATGAAAGGGCCAAGTGATCTATCATGGAAGACATCCAAAATATATTCTGAATATGGGGGAATAAATCCCGTGTGTCTGTGAGTGTGTGTGTGTCAGCTTGACCTCGTTTTCATTATAGTTAATCTTGAACACAGTTTATATAATTTTTGCGATGTGTTAATGACCACAAATGTGCTAGTGACCGTAAATTTGTTAATGAACATAAAGACCCTTCGGATGTCTCAATATTGTAGACGCGTCAGACATGGCTTGTACGTGGTCAAGTGACTTTAGCACATACAGCCTTTTAGAAGAATGACATTTTTCATTACAAGGCTCGAGTATTTGATGCCACTCTATAAACTGTACGATTTACCCGACGGCGTAGATAAATCTGTTTTAAGGTGTTTGACTGTATCAAAGTTATGAAAGTTGACCGTTGATTTCAAGTGATAAAAACGCCTAAATATTCGGGAAAATAGTTAAGTTTATCCAGAAGGTAAGTAAAGAGTAAATGCATCAAGTCTGTCGCCTGATTATTCAAGGTTGAAGCAATGTAGTCACGCTTGGATTATTCGTTCACGTCTAGACCGTAACATTTTCTGAGTGCCATTAACTTTTAAATACGTAGATTCACTTTGAATAGAAAACCAGCCTATACTTTGCATCATATAAAGGTGAGAGTTTTATACTTCATTCATTTTACAGCGCGCGGTCGTCTCGCTAGGAAAACTGTGTGCCTGCAAGAAATATGAAAGAAATGGGAGGCCAAGTGAAAAATGATCTGCTTCTAATCATGTTTGGATTATTAGCTAAATACGGATGTGGATTAGAGCTAACAATTCTTCACACAAACGATGTTCATGCACACTATGAGGAAATGGGAAAATATTATGGAGATTGTACAATCACAGAGACCGCGGCAAGAGCATGTACGGGAGGTGTAGCGTGTTATGTTACTATGGTGAATCGAATAAGGGCAGAAAGAAATAATGTTCTACTGCTTGACGCTGGGGATCGCTTCACGGGAACAGTGTGGTTCACACAATATCAAGGTCTTGAATCATCCTACTTCATGAATAAGCTGAAATACGATGCCATGGTAAAAATTTAACTCGTTTCTTTTCTGATCCTCATGTGCAGTAGAAAACAATATTAGTGGTCAAGTTTTAAACAATCGCTTTTTATGCTCCACCTTCTGTTTTGATACGATCAATGTTAAGAAGCTAGTCAATGATTTCACCAACAGTTTTTGGTTTTAGCAACTCAACGAGAAGATTGCTACATCATCTAATGGTTTCACAACACTTAATATAATTAATTATTAAAACTGAAACAAGCGACGTAAAGTAAATCCTGAACTCCTGATTTATTAATGCCAATGGTGGACATAGTTTTATTGTCGGTCAACTTTCTGTAAAAGTTATGTTCCAGATACTGAATTATACGGCTAATTTGTTTTAAGTACGAATAGTAGTTGTTGTTTTAGGTTTTAACGCCATTTTTCAGCACAAGATAGGCTATATAAGGCGGCCAGTATTAATCGTGGAGGAAGAACCTGGGAAAACCCCCGGAAAGAACCACTGACCCACGAGAAGCTACTGGCAAGCTTTCTCACATGCCCACATTGACCGAAAGTCAGACTCGAACCAACGCAGACAGAGATGAGATGGCAGTGATCCGTAACGGAGATTGCTTTATACCAGTCGTTCACTCGATCAGATATATAAGCCCAGTCATTCAACTTAATTATCCATCAATGTCGACAATTAAGTCTTATCACATATGGTGCTATACGGAATAATTGTTTGTACCAATCTATAAATATGCAACTATCGTATATCATTATTTTTAAAAGACATGTGCCAAGTACAACTCGACATGATTAGTTGTTATTATAAAATGAATTTTGACCATTTTAGTAATTTATATTGGATAACAGAAGCTAAACAATTTGTCATGTTTACTGAATAAGAAATATTCATAAACAACGATCGCATAATCGTTTCGAAGGATATGATGTATATTATCATTTTATTATTGCTTGAGTGATGTTTAAGAGCATATCAAAGCCATACAAGGTAAACATGTTTACCTTCAAAGCTACCAGCCAGACCATTTAACTGAATTGTCCATCATCTCGAAACACTGTTATCATCTATTTTCACCTCGTCACCTCAGTCATATATAAATCTAAATGTACATTAATATAGATGACCTCCTACGCAGTCAATCGAACCATGAAGCGTAAACAAGTTTGTCCCGTTTTCACTCACTGAAAACATCACCATATTATAGCATTGATATATACAAGTCTACGTTCCTTTGTAGCAAAGGTTCTTAACTGAAGTAGTGAAATGCAAATAACGACCCTTTGTCGAATAATATTTGTTAAAAACTATATTTTCTTTTACAAGATAGGAAATAAACGAAAGTATCTATCAGTCAATATTTTCATCAATACTTACATTTTTATTATATATAATAAATATAAATCTGTGTTCAATGGTAATTAAGAGTTTTCACAGCAAACCTAATGTATCAGCTTAAATTATATAAAATTGTACATGCGTAATCAAAACGTATAAACAAATATCAAGTATCTTACACAATCTGAAATGTAGAGAACAATTCGCGTATTAATCAAAATATATACATGTCTTATTGGAATTGCTTTTATGACCTGTACAAGTCGAATATACTACAGAAAGCTAACTAATATCAAAGTCATCTAAGGAAAATGAAATATTTTCTTAATCATATATACTAACGCATAAAGGAAAATGTGAGCTATTTATCGAAATGATAAAATCTTTTACATTTCTTCCAGCTGCTAATATGTACATTTCTAATAGATATATGTTAAATGAATGATTAAGAAATTAAGTGTTCAGTCCACTACAAAAGGCCAATATGTATATCAAATATTATATTATATGTAATGATTCATAAATTGTTCTCAACTACTAGTAACATAGATCGATATTACTCTGATCATTAGTCATAGTTTATTCTGATTTATCAAATATACTTATTAGACAATAAATATACACAATGATCTATGCTGAGTAATATATATATATATATATATATATATATATATATATATATATATATATATATATATATATATATATATATACATATATATATATATATATATATATATATATATATATATATATATATATATATATATATATATATATATATATATATATATATATATATATCATACTGAACCTGAAAAGGATTTGGGGTTATAAATAACAGTCAAAACCCTTTCACCTGGATTAAAGTTTCCATCTTTGAGATGTTTGTCAGACCTCAATTTCGTTATTGCCTGGATAAAATAAAGAATAGTTCCTGCCACTTTGCAAATCCTTTACAATGTGCATTTAAGCAGCAGAGGGGGCGAGCCGGACAACTTTTCAAACAAAAATCGTTTTTAACTGTCAAAACAGCAAATAGAGCCTTTCTGCGAAATCTCGTGTTTTAACCCAAAAAAAATAAGGTCTCCATTTGGTAAATAGAGCCTTATTGATTTCTTGCTCAAAACACGAATTTGCGCGGTGATACTCTATTCGCGTTTTCGTTGCTTAACCATAAAACGTCGCAAAAGGTTGTCACTCGCCCCCTCTGCTGCTATGGGTTAATAATTTTCTTTTAGGATTTCAACCGAATATTTTATCAAGTCCGATACGATATCGCGTCCTCGGGTCTGCTAAATTTATTGTTACAAATCCGTGTGGTTTTGACTGAGCGTGGCTAAAGAAATTTCTAAATCGATTATGATCCATATCACCGCTGCACCAGGTCTGATGAATATTTCGTAGCGTATGAGTATCAACGCCGTTAAACACACACAACACATTGCAATTATCTCTGATCACTTTTGGTATTTGTGTGTACCGTTGAGTGACATATATCACGTCGGTGTTTTTGTGCCGCCCCCGGGAAAAGATTCTAGCAGGATTTTTTTGATTATCTAACATCACATCGTCATAGACAACTAAATTGTTAATACTTCCATAGATGTCTTCCATGGAAGGGGCGTCATCAATATCAGTAATAAATTCAATAAAATCATCGTCGATTTCAAATTCTTTTGCTTTCTCGTTAAAATCCTTTAGCACTTCATAGCATCGCTGATCGTCTACACTAGGGGCTATTAAATACAATTTGTTCCATTTCATCCATCTCGTTATCAAATTAAGTAGCAGTTGTCTTTCCGCTTCCAGATGGTCCGATTATAAACATTCTAATTGAATTCGGCAACATTTCATGATGTTTAATAGGTTCCCGTCGTCGGGTAGCTGAATAATCAATTATATTCATGCCGTTATATATAAATTATGGATCTATATTGTGTGAGGTGTAAAAAACGTACTGGCACAGATGACTTGACGACGATTACAACTAAAAATAACCGATCAGCGCTTTCTGGTAAATGCGTACAGTGTAGTACAAAGTAATTTAGATTTGTTTCCCTTGGTAAACCCAAAAAACCTTTAAAAAAAAACGAGGAGGTGATATCACAGCCAAGCTAACTAAACTCCCTGGAACCCCATGGGCAAAGTACCTTGGAGAAAAACACCTTCCAGGATATGGCTACTGTGGCCCCGGAACACGATTAGATATCAGACTCAATAATCATAACCAACCCAACCCCGGTGAAGAACCGATAAACGCCATTGATAAGGCCTGTCACCTTCATGATGTCTCTTATAAAAGCAGTAATCTGCAGAACAGGCATCTAGCAGATGTGAAATTAATTCATGCGTTAAATGCTATTCCTGATAAATCTTTCAAAGAAAAATTGGCTTCCTTTTTGTTAAAATCGGCTATGAAAAGTAAACTGATGTTAGGTGCTGGTAATTAATAACAACATGGAATCTATTTATTATTCCCCAAGAGGATACTGGAGGGGTAAATCAGCAATCCATAAACTTGCTAGCGCTGCAAAAGTGAAAAAAACCCACTGCGGCTCATTGGTTATCTAAACAGGCACTATGGCAGATTTATCTACCACCGCCTAAACAAATTAATTTCTCGCATTTTGATGTGACCTTTCCTAATGAAGTTCATCAGGCTGATATATTATTTCTGCCACATGATGGTGGGTACAAATACGCATTAACCGTAGTTGATATTGCAAGTCGATACAAAGAAGCAGAACCGTTAAAAACAAAATCAGCCACTGAAGTTGCTTCTGCATTTGAAAAGATTTATCGAAGGGGTCCTCTACACTGGCCAAATCTATTACAAATTGATCCTGGCAAGGAATTTCAGGGTGCAGTGTTATCTACAATGAAATATCACAATGTCACTATCAGACGAGGACATACTGCGCTACATCGTGATCAGGCAATTGTTGAACGGTTTAATAGGACGATTGCTGAGCGGTTATTTGGATATCAATACGCAAAAGAATTTATCCAAGAAAAAAGATCCCGTGAATGGGTTAAAAGATTACCAGCTGTGATTACTGCACTGAATAATGAGATTACTAGAACAATCAACATGAAACCTATCAATGCGATTAAAAAGAAGTCAATACCCGTACAACCACAAAAAGATGTCAAAGAAACAATTCTTGGTAGTAATGTCATTGTGAGATATTTATATGAACCAGGAGAGCTTGAAGGGGGCAGAAAAGGGCTACTGATCCTATTTGGAGTGTTACTGTACACAAGATATCTAGTATAACACGATCTACGGGTAGACCTCCAGTCTATAAACTGGATTCAACTGCCCCTCAACGAGGATTTACTAGACAACAATTACAAGTAATACCCGAGGATACTCAATTGCCACCGCATGGTCTTAACTAGCGCCGTTGCGTCTATTGCACTCAAGACAAGTCAACATCACATTGTTTCTGACATGACCGAGATTGTTATTTTTTCTGTCAACGGTAAATTGGCGAGGTTCTTTATCCGAATACTGCCAACGCATTATACAATTGCAACTTGCGCAGTGATTATTCTGTTGTTTCTTCAAAGTGATTATTAATTTAGCATCAATATCAAATTCTCGTTGTTTTTTTTGTCTTGTTGTTTGTAACCGGAGAGTTTTTTTTATCAATAATTTTAACATCAATATCATCCATTGTTGTGTCATTATCATCGAAAACAATTTTTCGAAGTTGATTTATTTTTCGTACTCTGGATACTGCGAGATAGACTAAATTTGACCATTCGATGCGATTATCCACCATCCAAACAATTGTATCCGATATTGTCAGCCCCTGTGAAGAATGTATTGTTTCTGCGTATCCTAGCGTCCACGGGGATTTATTAGCACGCAATGCATCTTCAACGACATTGATATCAACCAGCACAATATCATTTAATACGAGAATTTGTTTTTCACTTTGTCCTGGAATATCAACTTCAATGTTCTATTTTCGTGTATCAGATGGCCTATAACAAAGAGGCACTGGAAGTGTTGCAAATTTTTGTTTATGCAATTCAAATAACTTCATCTGAAGTGTGTCCCTGACTATTTTTCTACTTGCAATGATCAAATCATTTGGTCTCCATGCTTCCCAAAACTCATTCATTGGAGTTTCCGAAATTATTTCACGGGCTATTTCACACTGGATTCTATCCGGTTGTAATCTAATTAGTTTCTTCAATTCTTTTAATTCATTATCAAGTGATCTATGATCGGTATCAATTTCTTCATAATAGTCTACAAAACCCTTTAGCCATTCATGTGAGGATGCACCGACAAATGGTGGTGGTTGTCCGTGATCACCGCACATGACGATTTTTGTATTTTTCAATAACAACCACTCAATAAATATTTTTAATACATCTTCTGACACTGTGTCTATTTCATCCCAAATGATAATTTCAGGAATAAATTTCTCTCCCATACGCTCAGGAGTCCATTTATCTCCCTTCCATCGGAAAAAACTGTGATAAGTGCAAGCATTTACCCCTCGCTGTATCATTTTTCTTGCAAGTCTGTGTGTTGGTGTTAGTACAATCATATTTGGATTGGAAACGCGGAATAACTCAATTGCCCGGGTTGTTTTTTCCTGACCCACCACAGCCGTTTAAATAAACTGTTTTATACCGGCATATTGGATCAGAAATCGGTGGTGCATTAGAAAATTCTGAACACTGATTGCTTTCTAAATAATTATTTTCACATGTAACATCTGCTGATTGAATATAATCATGAAGCATTTCTCGCTTAATTCTCCATGACCCCCAATTCTCGTTGCCAGTAGCCTTGCTACCGTTTATAAAATCAGGCATATCGCTTTTTATGTAAAATGAATCAGTGGCAACTCTAACTGCGGTGTTAGGAAATTTATTGATCATTGAAAAAAAATTGATAGAAGCATAACCAAGCATAGAAGCTCTCAAATGTGTGTATTGAGGATTGTACCCATCATTGTAAGTAACAATTGTACCCAATTTGGTTCCATCGGACAGAAATGCGTCTTTACGATTGACATATAGGCCTTTATTCGTTAGATCCGCGATTACAAAATCGTATTCAGCATTGTCTATAATTAACCGTGAAGAATATCTTCTATTGTCGTATTTACCACCTTGGGTAAATTTACCGATTATTCTTCGTCCAAGATCTTTTGCTTCATTGTTTCTGATTTCAAATAACTGTTTGGACCAATCCATGATTTGTTGTTCACTGAAATCAGGAAACAGTTTTCGCTGTTCGCTAATTATTTTTTCTAGATCAGGTTGTGGTAACCAGACTGATTTCTGTGCTCGATAGGATATAATTGCTTCACTGACAATTAATGATTTTAACATCCCACAATCAATTATATACCGTAACAACACTATTGGCATCCAGTGTTTTTCAGACATGTGTTTACCAATCCAAAGATAACTACACGGATGAAGTCCCTCAGCCAATTCAAATGATACTACACAAGCGAATCCGGTTAAATCAAAATCAGGCAGTGGTCCATTAATCGCAACACGGGTCATTTCGTGTGTGGGGTGTCCAAATCGTTTTAAATATTTCTCGCAGTCTCCATACCCGAGAAAACTTCCTGGATAACACGCAATCATATCAACTGAAATAATGGTTTCAGGGTCGTATTTTGTATTCCATAACCCTCCATGACTGTATTCAAGACAGGACAATCCGACATCTGATAAAAACTCACTTCTCGTTGGTTTCCACGCGTTTTTCTTCCTAGCAAAATGTGCTGCAATTGATGGTAGTGTAAAACAGTTTGCTAATAATTGATCGTTGTCTTCCCCCTCCCCAGAACTCTGGGGTGATCGTTGTCTTCCCCCTCCAGTGAAAACTCACTAGCTAGTTTTTTCATTTGATTATGCAGTTCTTCAGTACGGTACAATTCTCCGTTGGGTCTTACAAACTGATCAAATCTACATTCCTCGTCTGCAGCACTATGAAATAGCCACATTGACACAGGATCGTTTTTACTCAAATGGTAAATATCATCAAATAATTTCTGCTCTGAAAAAAACTCTTCTGTTCCAAACAGAGTTTGGGGAATATATTTCACGGTTCTATCCCGTGGGAATATTGTTACTGCAGATGACCACGCGTGTTCGTTATGATCAATAATCTGTATTGGAGCTCCTTTTTTGATTGATATTTCGGTTCTTTTAATACTTCACCGGTGATTGTCCTTACCGATATTAGAAATCTCAATGATGTTTATAATTTAATTATATCCTGAATTGTTGCCCCATTCTCTTTTAACCTTAATTCCCACTCGGTTATTTTTTTTCGTCTTTGATCAGTTAGTTTATTTCCCCGGGACGCATTTGTGAAGTGTTCCATTATTCGTGTTGCTACACAATTGACCCTTGACGAATATTTCATAGGTGCTAGTTTTGCAATATCAGGTTTTTCATTGAGCGGATATATCCCGTAAATAACTGCTGTTACAGGATAAGATCTTTCGTAGTATGGTTTGTCAATTCCAGTCAAAATTCCTGGTTTTGAATCCTGATTCACGGTGACAGTTTTTTTGTCCTTGAGAATGGGTTCAAATTTATCCCTAATGATCCATTTTCCATCATCACGGATAAGGAATTTTATTCGAAAAAAATTTCTTTCTTCCCCAAGACGTGAAATTATCACTGCTGCTTTTTCATCATTCATGGTAGCGTCAACAACACCATCAATTCGAAATGTTGACCAGCAGTGAGATGCCCCATCACGCTTGAATTCATTAAAACAGTCTCTGATTTTACTAATCATGGTTCTATCAGGAATTTTATTCTTTGGTGTATCAGAAATTCTATCAAGATTGAATTGAACACTTTTCCAGGGCTTAATTTTCGATAATCTCTCGAACTCCTCCATACTATAATTAAAACAAGCATTTAAATGAAAGATTTAAGTATAATGAATCATTGCAAATGGCTCATGATTGGATCAGTGACTCCTTGTAACAAATCATGCAGAAATGAGTTCTGTGGGTATCATATGCAAAGCTTTCGTCGTGGAAGCCTTGGTCCGTTACCTTGTATTCGATGTGGGGTTGGGGTCAGGGGAAAATCACAATTATGTCTCAGTTGTGGCGGCAAACGATACAGGGAACTAAAACGCTATTATGATAAACGAATAAAAAATGGATTTTCAATCAAAAATTCTGACACTGACCTTGACTCCGTCAAAGATAAAATCATAAGAACCCCTCAAGACTATATTGAAAGATTCTCCAGTGATGTTATTAATGAATTAAACAAATAGTATTATTATACAAATGAACCAAGGGAGATAACTCCCTTGGTTATATTTAAGAGTTATGAAAGAGTTATCTCCCTTAGATTATATCAACTTGTTTATGGGTTATTGTGATTCAGCGGCGGGGTATAATTAATTATCAGTTTTGTAAGAAAAGAAATAAAATATAAAATGTTTTCAAACAATTATATTCTTTTTTTAGTGTTTAATTCAAATATGCGGTCTCATTTAAATACTGTGAAACACCATTAACAAGTAATTCAAGAAAATAAAATAACACACCCTGTGGATTGCTGTATTAAGTCACCTTATATACTCTCCCTTAGATTGTGTCAACTTGTTTATGGGTTATCTCCCTTAGATTCTGATTTAGCGGCGGGGTATAATTAATTATCTGTTTTGTAAGAAAAGAAATAAAATATAAAATGTTTTCAAACAATTATATTCTTTTTTTTTAGTGTTTTATGCAAATATTCTGTCTCATTTAAATACTGTGAAACACCATTAGTAAGTAATTCAAGAAAATAAAATAACACACCCTGTGGATTGACGCTGCTGTATTAGTCACCTTATATACTAAATGAAAGGTTTAAAGCTAGGGCTTTCAAAGGCCAATTCGACCGATCAAAACCAACCCACGATTGACTCGTGGGCGTGGTTGTCTTTTCTCAATCATGCAACCGGGTTTAATTTCATGGGTTGCTTTTGATTGGTCGGTGCCACATGCCCTAAAATAAATAACAACCATGGATGTAATTAGCTCTCCGTCACATTTGGGTAGCCCCGTATGGTGTTCAAAATAAATTACCGGCCGAAAAAAGGTTCGTGGATGCACATTAGGTAACCCCACAGGATAGTTCAGAATGAATTATCGGCTAAAAGAAACGGTCATAGGGTCATATGTCAAAGAGCAAAAAAAAAAACATTCTGATATAAACCCAAAACATGCTCTAAACAAAGAACCCTATGAAAGACACAAAGGCCTAATAAGGGACCCAATGAATGCAAATAGAACCACAGCGGCCTATATCAAGGGGGCCAAATGACTGACAACCGCTCATCATGGTTGTTATTTATTTTTGTCTGCATTTATTTTAAAAAATATATTTTATATACAGACTGAATTCTGAAAAATATATTTATATTTATATACAGAATTAATTCTGAAAAATATATTTATATTTATATACAGAATTAATTCTGAAAAATATATTTATATTTATATACAGACTGAATTCTGAAAAATATATTTATATTTATATACAGACAGAATTCTGAAAAGTATATTTATATTTATATACAGAATGAATTTTGAACAATATATTTATATTTATATACAGAATTAATTCTGAAAATATATTTATATTTATATACAGACTGAATTCTGAAAAATATATTTATATTTATATACAGACTGAATTCTGAAAAATATATTTATATTTATATACAGAATGAATTTTGAACAATATATTTATATTTATATACAGACTGAATTTTGAACAATATATTTATATTTATATACAGACTGAATTTTGAACAATATATTTATATTTATATACAGACTGAATTCTGAAAAATATATTTATATTTATATACAGACTGAATTTTGAAAAGTATATTTATATTTTTATACAGACTGAATTTTGAAAAGTATATTTATATTTATATACAGAATGAATTTTGAAAAGTATATTTATATTTATATACAGACTGAATTCTGAAAAGTATATTTATATTTATATACAGAATTAATTTTGAAAAGTATATTTATATTTATATACAGACTGAATTTTGAAAAGTATATTTATATTAGCAGCAGAGAGGGTGAATCCTACAACGTTTTTAGACAAATTTTGATTGAAATCCTAAAACGAGCCGTCCTATAATCTTATTTTAACCAAAAGATGGCGAATCCTACAACGTTTTCAGACAAAAATTGATTGAAATCTCCCTACGAAATCATTTTAACTAAAAAAATGAAAACGATTTTTTAATTAATTTTGGTCGCAACTTGTTGTCATCCACCCTCTCTGCTGCTTAGTGATTTCATCACTGGTTAACAAAAAATAAGAAATGATTTGATCGAGTCTTTATGATGAAAGTCCTTAGGATGAAAATCATTTATGATCTCACAAACAAACTAATCGCTAACACCTCTTCTTGTAGATCAATTAGATTATTGGATTGATCTGTGAGTTTGAAATTAATTCTCGTTAACGAATCATTATGACACCGCATATAGACTGGATTAACCGGAGACTCAATTATTAAAAATCCTGGAGGAGCTGTTGGTGCAAATGAATAAAGAATATACCCTTGCTGAGCTTGATTTGATCGTTCGAGATTAATTTGATAGCTTCCTTCAATAACATCACACACTAAATTGAGCGCAATCACCGATGAAACATTCACGTTGAACGGAGCGATATGCCTACCGCCACCATCTGGGTCATTATTGTGTTTGAGGATTTTTATTTCCGGTGATGCTGTTTTTTTCCATGCATCATGAATTATTTTAAAACCAACATCGATGGTGTCACTGAGAAGTTTTTTTAGTTCTGGTACGTTATATCCCGGTAGTTTGAATGTCGGAATGTCTTCTTCGTGGATTTTATATTGGTTTGCAAATATTGCTCTCGATGTGGGGTTTTTATCATCTAATATCACTTGAATAATTTGTGAATTAAATACTTCCATATCGTCGATAATTTTATTGCATGTTTCTACGACGCTGATAAATTCATCTCGGTTGAGAGAGCCGGATTTAAGAGATATTAACAACAGCGATAAATCATGATTCATCGCTGTGAAATTTTTAATGATTTCAGGTTCGTTAACAAAATTATATTCTTTCAATGGTCCAATCCCCACACCAGGTTCGTATCTTAACCCAAAAAACTCTTTAAATAAGTTGTATTTTTTGTAACTCCTTATTGGATTTTTAGGTTTTATTTTGTTTGTGATATAATCAGATTTTTGTGGTTCTGGTAATTTAACGGTTTCCTCCAGAGTTTTACTCTGGGGTGGTAATTCAGGCCATCCTAATACGGTTCTAATAGAACTCTGATAGATATCTACGACGTATCCTTCTGAGTTTATCTCAATTGCGGATGATAGCGTCGGCTCATGAACTGTTATAGCGATTTTTGACTCTACTCCAGTAATCGATTTTATTCTACGCGCGAATTCATTATTGATTTGTTCTATTTGGTATGACCCTGTTGGTATCGAAACGACGTTCCAGTCTGGGGTACCGTCGTCTTTATTCTTATTTGCAAATACCAGTGAATTATTGGGTTGTTGACCACCAAATGCTACCGATCTGATATTAGGCCAACTGTGATACACTCGTAGTTTTGCTAGCGCTATCTCCTTCACGGGGACCGGAGAGGGGAAATTCACACTGAATTCTGGATTCGTTGATGTTATTGATATCATGCTTGTTTGTACTGGGTTCGTGTTCTCCACTATTCGTTGAAGTAATTCCTGCGGTGTTGTCATTGTTATTATACTCATGATTTATTTCTAATTTTGGTATCGAGGAATCATAAATACTGACCATCACTGAGAACTCACAATCTGGTAATGTTGATATTATTGAGATCATTTTGTTTTTTGGGTTCGTGTTTTCTGATTCCATCGGTGTTGTCATTGTTATTATACTCATGTTGTCGCTCTAATTTTGATATCGCTGAATCAAAAATACTGACCATCTCTGAGAATTCACTATCTGATATAATTGTATTATCGAGTGACGACGATATCATCAATGATAACTGCGAATATGCGGTTGATGCAATATGAAATTGAAGTAAGTAATTCTGCAGTTTACTCTGGCTGCATGATGATATCTTTTTTGCTATCCCGGTTGATATACCCCCGATTGTAGCCACCGCAGAAATGCAAATTGGAACTACGACCGGGGCAATCATTGTAACCGATGCAAGTATTATTCCGGCGCCAGTGAGAACGCTTGACACCGAGTATATAATAACATCAATTGCGGTGATTTTTCGTCGGTATTTTTTTATTTTTATTTGATACTCCTCGGCGAGGGTTTTGAGTCTATTCTGAAATTCTCTGACCTGATCATAGCGACATTGCGTTGATGAAATCATTGTTATTTTAAAAAAGCTAGCGTTTTCAATTGTGAAATCCTTTCAATTTAGTTATTTACTTAAATCCGCTACGAATTCCACATACCAGGTTACTGAAACCCCAATCAAATTTTTATCAGTAGCTGTTATAGTGAACTTTTCAGTTGTATCCTTGTCTATGATCGTTGAAATCGTATTATTAACCCCGGATGAACTCGACGATGATATATTAAATTGAGTTAATGGTGTTACTAGTGTTAATCGATAAATACCCTTAACGGTTGCAGTGATATTTAATTTGTTGTTTGTAGGTGTCCACTCAAATGATCCGTGTTGGATTGTGTATACCACGTTGTTGGTTTTCTCATGAGGAATTTTTGTTTTTTCAATGATTGTTATCATCCTCGAAAAATCACCTTTGACGGCTTCGATGAAGTTTTTCGTCTCATCGATGGATTTTTTAATATCAGGGAGTTTTATGTCGAGTTTATCGAATGTAGTTCCAAGAAATTTATCCACGATATTTCTACGTAAAACTGAAACCTGTTTTCCGTGTTCTTCAATTTTAGATTGAAGTGTTGCTAGTTCTAACAGAGAGTTGTCATGATGGGTAGCAATCTTGTTGTCTTGGGTAGCAATCTTATCAGTGATCGTAGACACAAGTGCACCTGGTTTAAGTCGTCCGTCGTTGGAATACAACGCAATAGAGTTTTCAGTGGCTTCTTGCTGCCGTTTTAAAATGTCATCCGCGGATATATTACTGGCTTTAAGTCGTCCGTCGTTGGAATACAACGCAATAGAGTTTTCAGTGGCTTCTTGCTGCCGTTTTAAAATGTCATCCGCGGATATATTACTGGCTTTAAGTCGTCCGTCGTTGGAATACAACGCAATAGAGTTTTCAGTGGCTTCTTGCTGCCGTTTTAAAATGTCATCCGCGGATATATTACTGGCTTTAAGTCGTCCGTCGTTGGAATACAACGCAATAGAGTTTTCAGTGGCTTCTTGCTGCCGTTTTAAAATGTCATCCGCGGATATATTACTGGCTTTAAGTCGTCCGTCGTTGGAATACAGCGCAATAGAGTTTTCAGCGGCGTCGCGCTGCCGTTTTAAAATGTCATCCGCGGATATATTACTGGCTTTAAGTCGTCCGTCGTTGGAATACAGCGCAATAGAGTTTTCAGCGGCGTCGCGCTGCCGTATCAAAATATCATCCAACGACACATCACTGCTTTTCAATTTACCCTGCTTGTCTTGAAATACAACTATTTCGTTCGGGTCAACACTTGTTAAGTTCAACGTCTCAGCTATTTCATCTTTGATTAGTTTTTTTACATCCTTGACAGAATCAGGTGGTGCAGTGCCATCGGGTTTGGGTTTCAAAGATCTCCCCCAAATATCAATCATGTTATTGTAAAACTCTTTCTCTCTTTAAAATCGTTTTTGACGACTTCGTCGTTGCCAGCGATTACTAGTGTATTCATTCACGACAACATGTGGTGGTTTTCCGCTTGGGTTACTCAAGGAGTTAGAAATAGCATCAAGGACATTTAATACTTCGCTGCCACATATTGGTGGGTCATTCATTTGTTGTGTTGGTAGCGTAGAATACCAAGTCTTCATTGGAAGGGTTTTTATATAACGCAAAAACTCTTTTGGTGGGGCTAATCCATATGAATCGAAATAAACAATCCCACGTGGATCAATAGCGTATGCAACCCAGTGAGTTCCAGGTCCGGTGCTGTTATCGAGATTAATAATACCTGTTTCAATTTTGTTTGGTTGATGTGGTAATTGATCTTTCATAAAGACACCTCTGAAATTTTTAATCGCTAGTTTTTTAGCAGCATCCATTAAATCAAAATTGGACATGGGAACCATCGGTTCGGAAATCGAAGATTTCTGAATTAATAAATCGTTCCTGGTAGTCTTAGACCCTTTCCGCTGTACCACGAATACGGGGTTCCTGGTAGTCTTAGACCCTTTCCCTTTTTTTTATACCCTCGACCTTTCTTCGGTTCATATGATTCAGCAATGCTCTGTACCGCTTTTGCCCCCAAGCCTCCAGCTGCCCCCAATGCGACTGCTTTTGCAACTGCTGGGGCCGCTGCCGCAAACAACGCTGGTAACGCAGCAAACAATGGAAATATACCACCTGTTTTAATCATATTTTTGATAGCAGCCGCAGAGAGAGTAATCTGAACACCTTTTTTGGCTGCAAGTGCATCATTGAAATGTTTCACCTGACGAGTTGTCAGCGATAGTTTATTTGCACCACCAGTCATTTGGTTGGGTTTCAACGTGATTGTGGTTCCACATCGCTTAGCCGATTCTGATTGCAATTTTTTGATTTGACCAGGAGTTAACGCAACACTAATAACACTATATGACATTATACATAATTGATTGATTCTAAATCGTTTACAATTTCAATTACATGTTTTCCACTGGTGCATCTACCACTCTCATTCTTCCACCAACACCTTCAAGTAGCATTGATTTGTCGCTGAGAATGACAGCAACCGCTCTATAATTCGGGATAAGGATAGGAGATACCCCACCAACTGGGGGACCTCTCGGACGCTCTACACGGGCTCTAAAGTGTATATCAACAACAGATTGTCTCATCAAATCGAGATGTTCCAGTGAGAAGTAATAGATCGGATAGAGGCTTTTGAAATCCAATTGTGATATTTGCAAACCAGTATCCACATTTAGATCACGTGCCATAAACGACAATAGATTATGATAGACACGTGCAATATGGTTGTGAGTGTAATCGAGTTGTATATCCTCAGATGGTTCCTGTTGGCCGTTTATTCTCAGCGAGACTTCTTTAACACCTAACTGATCAAATATCATATGGCTTCGTTCTTGATTACCAACTCGCGCAGTATTCTGTAACGCCACAAATATATGACGTGGAGCTGAAACACCTTGTTTTGATGCCAGGTGCCATGTGAATATATCATCAACATTATCCTGTTTGATATCCGTGGTCACTGATAACCAACTCAACAACGACTTTCCTCCTTGTTCCATAAATGATAATAATTTTTCTTCTGCTGTGATTGATGGAGTTAATACTGGCATCCATAATGCTAGTTTTGATAAAATGACTTTACCCTCGGGAGCACCAACATCACGCCAGATTGCATCATTATCAGTACCCTTTCGTACAAGCGCTACTGTATGCTTCGCTCCATAGATAACTTTTCGGACGTTTCTACAGAATCCAAATATATGATGCAGTGGAATTGCACATGAAAACTGTCGACGCTGCCCATGCAACATTGCTACACGTGTTGCAAATCCTAGGTTGTAGTTAATGATATTATTTATGACATCAAAAGTACCAGCTGGTCTTGTATATCCGGCTGGTGCTGGATCAACTGCGGTATCTTGTGTTGCCTTGACTCTAGAATACTGGTTGTGTTCAGGGTGATCAGTGATATCCTTAGAAAACATCATAGATGGACCCGCTGATCTTGAATAATCATCAGAATATCTCGCTAACCCGATTATTGTTGTTGCAACATCAACTTCACGGTCAATGGATTCAATTTCTTTTCCATCAATGAGATATCTAGCGCTTTCAAATAACGCCATTATGCCGTTATTAACAAAACCAACTCGTGTAGTTGGGTTTATGTCATATGGGGTATTAGCTGCAACATTTGTTACAAGTTCTCCTTCGATTTCGATAAATGCCTCACACGGTAGGAAGTATTTACTGGTATCATGAACTTGAAGTTCAATTCGCGATCGGAGATCTGGTTGTACTGCGTGATAAGAATAAAATTGAAAATCGCGTACAGAATCATCCTTGCCAACTGGGGCGTCTATATCAAATGCTGGATCAGGTGACCTTTTGAACATTTTATTCTATTTATCAGAGTCTAAATCGCGATTTCCCATTTCATCGTCGTGTTTTTTTAAAGCCACTTCCTGCTATCATGTTTGCTATCATGTTATTTTGGTCCTCTTGATTTATCAAGGGAGTCACCATCGACGCTAATTTTTCATCTACTGCGTTATTTATAATTCTACTAACACTTGCAGGCATTTCTGCTGTAGACGGTAACGGTACCGGTTTCTTTTTTCGTCTCACTAATGATGTTATTTTATTCTTCGCAGTTGAAAACGCTTTTCCAGCGAAATCTCCAGCGAAATCTCCGATTTTGCCAATACCCTTATCACGAATAACATCAATGGCTTTCATTCCTAGTTGTTTAGCCAACGGCATCACTTTTGGAGCCATTCTCGCAAATAACCCTAAAATGGTATTACCTAAACCATCTCCGTAGTATGCTCTATAAACCGGAAACCGTGAATTAACTACGTAGACGGGGGTAGGTTTATCATGATTGTAGTGTATGATCATTATTTAAAATCAGAAACAATTTTTCAATTGTTATTTATCTAATCGATTCAGTCACTATGATAACCATGGACGGTTTCACCGTCTACTAACTCGCCAATGAAATCTCGATATGTGCTGATATCCATGATACCACCCTGAAATAATCGTCTACAGATATCAGCTGCTTCATTAATTATTTCCGGTGAGTTATTTCCAGCTCGTTTCCCTCCGATGAGAACCTCTAACCGTGATATATCACTGAGAACACTACCAGGACATGAAATCCTTGGATTCTCACTGGAATCTCTTAATCCACTTCCGCTATAACCAATTGCTTCATCCATTTTTTCTTCTTCATCCATGGGTTGTAAATAACCAAGAAGATCATCATCATAACGTGGTATTTGTTGTTTTTCAGGCGAGAAAAATATCTTTGCAGGTTGTTGTTTTTTAGGTGAAAAAGATATTTTCTTTGCAGGTTGCTGTCGCCGTCTTTGCGTTTTTTGCGGTTTTTGTTGTTGTTTAAACTCTTCGTATTGATTATACACGTTTCCCACATCATTGATATATCCAATGTATGATGCACTATCTTTCTTAACCTGATTTTGTTCAGTTTTGATTTTGTAGAGTATATCAGCCCAGTGAGTTATATTCGTAACATATTTATGTTGTTCTGGTTTCAACATTTTTTTCCTGTTTTCATAAGTCGTAACAACAAGCTTAGGAATATCTGCTAGTTTAGTATCATCAATTGCTGCTAACCCTTCCTCGTTAAATCTCACGCGTAAACCATCAACTGTTCTTTTTGATTCTATTTTTTGTACGGCCTGTTCTGTTTGTTCAGTTTTCGCTGCTATTTTTTCGAGTTCACCAATAACAGATTTCCCCGTCTCGGGACCATCTCCCAGTAAAGCGCGCTCTACTCCTTTCGTTGCTGTTGTTACTGGTTTAAACAATTCTTCAGATCCCGCAGCAAAATCAGTCTGAAAACTCTGTCGTTGTTGCAGTTTATTCCGTACAGAGTCACGAATTGGTACAAATCTCTTAATTGCATCTAATCGTTCACGAGCTAATCGGGTTGTTAATGCTTCATTGACCATTATTTGAAATCAGAAACAATTTTTCAATTGTAAAACAATTTTTCAATCCCGACCTAACACCAGTGACAAAGTCACTGTGGAAGTGTTTTAACGGCTCTATCATTGATGGCGAAAGTATCATAATTGTATATAAAAATAATTAATACTGATAGTTTCGCCACTTTTCTATTTGATCAATCCATCGATTTTTGATATCTCTTGAGGGTAGGCTAAAAAAAAAATGATTAATGGTCGGGCAATCAAATAATGATAAATGGTCGGGCAATCAAATAATGATAAATGGTCAATCAAAATTGTTCATTTTCTTGAATTAACGCTCGTAGGTTTCTAACTTTAGAATTAACCTCCTTTTTCAATTCGTATTCGTACCCCAATTCTTTTCGTATTCGTTCTACGATGGTATATAACGGAGCGAACACACTTACGTCACTGGAGAATGCGAGAGAGTCCTTAATAGAATTCTGAATTCTTTTGATGAGTGCATATTTCTTTGGCAGCATGTATTTATTGTTGTTAACTCCGTATTCTATATCCTGAAAATCAGACATGATTTGATCAGGATTTAACCCATCTGATAGTTCAATATCCCAACCTTTCAATTTTGAAATCTCGGATATGATGCTATTCATGTTTTCAGAATTCATTATTCTATAGCAATGACATATTTCTAAATGAAAAATATGACGCATCAGACATAACTAAATTTAATTTTTTGTTCGGTCTTTTTTGAAATAGCCGTCTTGGTTATTCCCTCTGCAACGAATCGTACTGAGGATATACAAATATCGAAGTGCCTACTGGCTTCATTCATTGATTGAAATATTTTTTCTTCGTTAGTTATCGTATTCAAAGATTTCACAGGTCTCGCTTTTTTCGAGTATTTCCCAGTCCCCCCTCGTTCGGAATTCTCACTTTGTGTAACAGCCTGCAGATTTGATAAAGAATTGTTTTTCGGATTAGAATCGATATGATTAATAACAAAATCATCCTCGATCAATCCATTGAAACACTCGTACACGAAACGATGGCAGTAATATTTCTTCTTTCCAGCACCAAACATCAAATACCCCATACCATTATCCCACCCAACTGGTTTCTTCAGTCTGCGGTTTCTTACAACACCATCACTGGATGCTTCATAATTTGTGATCACAGGGTGTTGTCTGAATTCTTGGTTCATTTATATATTATACTATTGTTTGTCTAATTCATTGTTTGGTTTAATGATAAATCTTTCGATGTAGTCTTGAGGGGTTCTTATGATTTTATCCTTGATACTGACTTTGTCAGCGTCAAGAATACTGACTTTGTCAGCGTCAAGAATACTTACTTTGTCAGCGTCAGGGTCATAATTTCTGATTGATTGTCCATTTTTTATTCTTTTATCATAATAACGCTTCAACTCCCTGTATCGCTTACCACCGCAATTTAGACACAACTGCGATTTCCCCCTGACCCCAACCCCACATAGAATACAAGGTAACGGACCAAGGCTTCCACGTCGAAAGCTTTGCATATGATACCCACAAAACTCACTTCTGCATGATTTGTTACACGGGATTACTGATCCAATCATAAGCCACTTGCAGTGATTCATTATATAAAAATCTTTCATTTAAATGCTTGTTTTAATTATAGCATGAAGGAATTAAGGAAAACGCCTTCGAAAAATGCTGAATTCAATGTTGATAAAGAGTTTAAGAGATTATTGAAAATCAGTCCTAGATTTAATCTCGATAGACCAAAAAAACGTATCAAACGTCCAAGAGACGGAAACATGAAAGAGTTTAAGAGATTATTGAAAATCAGTCCTAGATTTAATCTCGATAGACCAAAAAAACGTATCAAACGTCCAAGAGACGGAAACATGAAAGAGTTTAAGAGATTATTGAAAATCAGTCCTAGATTTAATCTCGATAGACCAAAAAAACGTATCAAACGTCCAAGAGACGGAAACATGAAAGAGTTTAAGAGATTATTGAAAATCAGTCCTAGATTTAATCTCGATAGACCAAAAAAACGTAACAAATTTAATCTCGATAAACCCAAAATCCTTCGGATTTCAAAAGCGTCCAAGAAATTACCCTGGAAGGATGCTCAATTCAATCTCGATATAGTCTCTGATACACCCAAGAATACAATTCTTGATAAAGCCATGATTAATAAAATCAGAGATTGTTTCAATGAATTTAAGCGTGATGGAGCATCCTATTGTTGGTCAACATTTCGAATTGATGGTGTTGTTGACGCTACCATGAATGATGAAAAAGCAGCAGTGATAATTTCACGTGTTGGGGAAAAACGGTATTTTTTCCGAATCAAATTCATTATTGAAGTCGATGGCAAATGGATTATTAGGGATAAATTTGAACCAATCCTCAAGAATAAAAAAGCTGTCATTGTGAGTAGAGATTCCAAACCAGGGATTCTAACCGGCATTGACAAACCATACTACGAAAGATCTTATCCCGTAACAGCAATGGTTTATGGGCTATATCCGTTAAATGATAAACCCGATATCGCAAAACTAGCTCCTATGAAATATTCGTCAGGGCTTAATTGTGTAGCAACACGGGTAATGGAGCACTTCACAAATGCATCCCGAGGAAATAAACTAACTGATCTAAGACGAAAAAAAATAACCGAGTGGGAACTGACAGTGAAACAGAACGGTGCAAAGATTTCTGATATAGCTAAGTTAGAAACATCATTAAGATTTCCAATAACAGTTATGACGATAACCGGAGAGGTTTTATACGAACCGAAATATAACAAAAATGGAGCACCAATACAGATTATTGATCATAACAAACACGCGTGGACACCTGCGGTAACAGTATTTCCACGAGAACGAACCGTGAAATATATCCCTAAGGAGTTCGTCGGGGATGTTTTCTATGAAGAGAGATTATTTGATGCTATTAATGCGTTGTGTAAGGATGATCCTGTGTCAGTGTGGTTACTTAGAAGTGATGAAGGATTCGATCAATTTGTAAAACCAAATGGTGAATTATATCGCGTTGAAGAATTAGATAACAGAATGAGAAAAATCGCTAATGATTTTTCACCGGAGAGTTTCCATGAAAAACTACTCACGGATAGTTTTACTATTCCATCAGTGGTAGCTCACTTCGCAAGAGAAAAAAACTCATGGCGTCCAACACGAAGTGATTTTCTTGAGGATGTTAAATCGAGTTGCGTCGAATTTGGTCATGGAGGATTGTGGAATACGAAATACTCACGTGATGGTATGATTTCAATTGATATAGCCGCGTGTTATCCCGGAAGTTTTCTCGGGTATGGGGAATGCGCTGAGTACTTCAAACGATTTGGACACCCAACACATGAAATGACTCGTGTTGCGATTAATGGACCATTACCTGATTTTGATTTAACCGGATTCGCTCGTGTGATATCATTCGAATTAGCGTCAGGATTACATCCGTGTAGTTATGTTTGGCTCGGTAGACACCTATCTGAAAAGGCCTGGATGCCAATAGTGTTACTACGATATATGATTGATTGTGGTATGCTAATATCGTTGATTGTTTCCGAGGCTATTATATGCTATCGAGCTCAGAAAGAAGTTTGGCTACCACAACCCGATCTAGATCGTATAATCAACGAACTACGAAAACAATTCCCTGATTTCAATGAAGAAGAAATCATAAATTGGTCTAAGAAGTTATTTGAAATTAAAAAAGAACAAGCAAAGGATCTCGGACGAAGAATAATCGGTAAATTCACTCAAGGTGGACGGTACGACAACGCAAAATATTCTTCGCGGTTGATCATAGATGTCGCTGAATACGATTTTCTTGTAGCGGATTTAATGAAGCAGGGAAAACTTGTATCCCGTAAGGATGCTTTTCTATCCAATGGTGAGAAAATGGGTACGGTTGTTACCTACTGTGATGGATATAATTCCCAGTACACACATTTGAGAAGTTCAATGCTAGCCTATGCTTCTATTAATCTATTTTCGATGATAAATAGATTTCCTAATACCGCGGTTAGAGTGGCCACTGATTCGATGTATATACACAATAAATACAAATCAGCTGTAGCTAAATTCACAGATCCCGAGGAAGCGTGGGGGCGTTGGCGATTTAAAAGGGAGATGCTACATGAGTATTGTGAATCCGCAGATGTTGCCATGGATGATAAATATCTTTGTTGTAACCGCGCTGAAAATCAATCAGAATTTTCTAATGCACCACCGGTATCTGATCCAATATGTCGATACAAGACAGTTTATTTAAACGGTTGTGGTGGGTCAGGAAAGACAACTCGTGCAATTGAATTATTTCGTCGGTCAACCATGATTGTGCTAACACCGACTCACAGACTCGCCAGAGAGATGATACAACGAGGGGTAAATGCCTGCACCTACCATAGTTTCTTTCGATGGAAGGGTGACAAATGGACTCCTGATCGAATGGGTGATAAATTCATTCCTGAAATCATAATCTGGGATGAAATATGCACAGTGTCATTAGATGTATTACAGACATTTCTCGAGTGGTTATTAAACAAAAACACAAAAGTCGTCATGTGCGGTGATCACGGCCAACCACCACCATTTGTCGGTGCATCTCCACATGAATGGCTAAAGGGTTTTGTAGACTACTATGAAGAAATCACCACTGATTATAGATCACTTGATGAACGATTACGAGAATTTAAGAAACTAATTAGATTACAACCGGATAGAATCCAGTGCGAAATAGCGCGTGAAGTGATTTCAGAAACTCCAATGAATGATTTCTGGGAAACATGGAGACCAAATGATTTGATAATTGCAAGTAGAAAAATAGTCAGGGATACACTTCAGATGAAGTTATTTGAATTGCATAAAGAAAAATTTGCAACGCTTCCAGTACCCCTTTGTTATAGGCCATCGGATACACGAAAACAGAACACTGAAGTTGATATTCCAGGACAGAGTGAAAAACAGAATTTAGTATTAAATGATATTGTGCTGGTTGATATCAGCGTCGTCGAAAATGCATTGCGTGCTAATAAATCCCCGTGGACTCTAGGATACGCAGCAACAATACACTCTTCACAGGGATTGACTATATCGGATACAATTGTTTGGATGGTGGATAATCACATCGAATGGTCGAATTTAGTCTATCTCGCAGTATCCAGAGTACGAAGAATAAATCAGCTTCGAAGAATTGTTTTCGATGATAATGACACCACAATAAATGATATTGATGTTAGCATCATTAATAAAAAACTCTCCGGTTACAAACAACAGGACAAAAAAAAACAACGAGAATTTGATATTGATGCTGGATTAATAATTACGCTGAAACAACAACAGAATAATCACTGCGCGAGTTGCAATTGTATAATGCGTTGGCAGTATTCGGATAAGGATCCTCGCCAATTCACCGTAGACAGAAAAAATAACAGTCTCGGTCATGTCAGAAATAATGTGATGTTGACTTGTCTTGAGTGCAATAGACGCAACGGTGCTAGTTAAGACCATGCGGTGGCAATTGAGTATCCTCGGGAATTACCTGTAATTGTTGTCGAGTAAAAACCCGCTGAGGGGCAGTTGAATCCAGTTTATAGACTGGAGGTCTACCCGTAGATCGTGTTATAGTAGATATCTTGTGTGTAGTGACACTCCAAATAGGATCAGTAGCCCTTTTTCTACCCCCTTCAAGCTCTCCTGGTTCGTATAAGTACCTCACAATGACATTACTATGAAGAATTGGTTCTTTGAAATCTTTTTGTGGTTGTACGGGTATTGACTTCTTTTTAATCGCGTTGATAGGTTTCATGTTGATTGTTCTAGTAATCTCGTTATTCAGTGCAGTAATCACAGATGGTAATCTTTTAACCCATTCACGGGATCTTTTTTCTTGGATGAATTCTTTTGCGTATTGATATCCAAATAACCGCTCAGCAATCGTCCGATTAAATCGTTCTACAATGGCCTGATCGCGATGTAGCGCAGTATGCCCTCGTCGTATGGTGACATTATGATGTTTCATTGTAGATAATACTGCACCCTGAAATTCCTTACCAGGATCAACCTGCAATAGATTTGGCCAGTGCAGAGGACCTCGTCGATAAATCCTCTCAAATGCAGAAGCAACTTCAGTGGCTGATTTAGTTTTTAACGGTTCTGCTTCTTTGTATCGACTTGCAATATCAACTACGGTTAAAGCGTATTTGTAACCACGATCATGAGGCAGAAATAATATATCAGCCTGATGAACTTCATTAGGAGCGGTCACATCAAAATGCGAGAATTGAATTTGTTTAGGCGGTGGTAGATAAATTTGCCATAGTGCCTGTTTGGATAACCAATTAGCCGCAGTGGTTTTTTTCACTTTTGCAGCGCTAGCGAGTTTATGGACTGCTGATTTACCCCTCCAGTATCCTCTTGGGGAATAATAAATTGATTCCATATTATTAATTACCGGCACCTAACATCAATTTGCTTTTCATAGCCGATTTTATCAAAAATGAAGCCAATTTTTCTTTGAAGGATTTATCAGGAATAGCATTTAACGCATGAATTAATTTCACATCTGCGAGATGCCTGTGTTGCAGATTGCTGCTTTTATAAGCAACATCATGAAGGTAACAGGCCTTATCAATGGCGTTTATTGGTTCTTCACCGGGGTTGGGTTGATTTTGATTATTGAGTCTGATATCAAGTCTGGTTCCCGGTCCACAGTAGCTATATCCGGGAAGGTGCTTTTCTCCGGGGTACTTTGCCCATGGGGTTCCAGGGAGCTTTGCCAATTTGGCTGCGATATCACCTCCTCGTTTTTTTTTAAATCAGATTTCATAGACACAAATCTAAATTTCTTTGTACCACATTGCATGCATTTACCAGAAAGCGCTGATCGGTTATTTTTAGTTGTAACTGTCGTCACATCATCTGTGCCAGTACGCGTTTTGCACTTCACACAATATAGATCCATAATTTATGTATAGAAATATGGATATAATTGATTTTTCAGCGACTAAAAGAAGAGAACCGGTTAAGCATCATGCAGCGCTACCAAACTCTATCCGGATGATTATAATCGGGCCATCTGGATCCGGTAAAACGCAATTGTTGCTCAATTTAATAATGAGATGGATGAAATGGGATAAGTTGTATTTAATTGCCCCTAGCGTAGATGATCAACGATGTTATGAAGTGCTAAAAGATTTTAACGACAGCGCGGTAGAAAAATCCGGAGAGGGTATTATTGAGTTTATAACCGATATCGATGAAGCACCGAGCATTGATGATATTGATGGAGATATTAACAATTTAGTCGTATACGACGATATAATGTTGGATAAACAAAAAAATCCTGCTAGGATCTTTTCCCGGGGGCGTCACAAAAACACTGACGTGATATATGTCACTCAACGCTACACTCAGGTTCCAAAAGTCATCAGAGATAACTGCAATATTCTTTCTGTATTCAACGGCGTTGATACACATACGCTACGAAATATTTGGCAGACATGGTGTTCTGATATGGACTTCAATCAATTTCGAGATTTCTTTAGTCATGCTCAGTCAAAACCACACGGATTCGCAACAATAAATTTGCATGATCCTCGGACACGATATCGTATCGGACTGGATCAAATATTCGGTTAAAATCATTTCTTATTTTTTGTTAACCAGTGATGAAATCACTAAGCAGCAGAGAGGGTGGATGACAACAAGTTGCGACCAAAATTAATTAAAAAATCGTTTTCATTTTTTTAGTTAAAATGATTTCGTAGGGAGATTTCAATCAATTTTTTGTCTGAAAACGTTGTAGGATTCGCCATCTTTTGGTTAAAATAAGATTATAGGACGGCTCGTTTTAGGATTTCAATCAAAATTTGTCTAAAAACGTTGTAGGATTCACCCTCTCTGCTGCTATATTTATATACAGACTGAATTTTGAAAAGTATATTTATATTTATATACAGAATGAATTTTGAAAAGTATATTTATATTTATATACAGACATAATTCTGAAAAATATATTTATATTTATATACAGACTGAATTTTGAAAAGTATATTAATATTTATATACAGACTGAATTCTGAAAAATATATTTATATTTATATACAGACTGAATTTTGAAAAGTATATTTATATTTATATACAGACTGAATTCTGAAAAATATATTTATATACAGAATTAATTCTGAAAAATATATTTATATACAGAATTAATTCTGAAAATATTAACGGCTCATTTATTTTTGAAATATATATTTATATACAGAATGAATTTTGAAAATATTAACGGCTCATTTATTTTTGAAAAATGAATTAGAAATATATATAATTATATAATATGAATTCTGAAAATATGAATAGCATTATAGTTGAAATTGCAAAATTGAAAAGCCAGGATATTAAACTATCTGACAATTTGAATCCTGATCAAATTACGTCTGACTTTCAGGATATAGAATATGGTGTTAACACCAACAAGTATATGCTACCAAAGAAATATGCGCTCATGAAAAAAATTCAGAATTCTATTCGGGACTCTCTTGCATTTTCCAGTGAAGTAGGTGTGTTTGTCCCGTTATATACTATCGTGGAAGGAATGCGAAAAGAATTGGGTAACGAATATGAATTGAAAAAGGAAGTTAATTCTAAAATTAGAAACCTACGAGCGTTAATTCAAGAAAATGAACGATTTTGATTGACCGACCCTCAAAAGATGTTGTCATTTTTTGATTGAAATTGTCTACTTGACCGTAAAATCTCCTTGAGATTTTCATTTTTTTAGCATTTTTTGATTGAATCAGTTAAAATATTTCACACTGAATAAAAAATAAAAATATTTCACACTGCGAAAATAAAATAGAATCCTAACAGCTTTTCTCTATGGAAAATCCAATGCAAAATCGACTACTTGACCCTACGAGGTTTTTTACCAAAAATCGATGAAAAATGACCAAAAATCACTGAAAACAGGCAAAAATTGATGAAAAATGGCTAAAAATCATCAAAAATGAGTTTTAACAGCTTTTCCCTATGGAAAATCCCATGGAAAATCGACTACTTGACTGTAAAATCTCAAAGAGATTTTCAACTGAAAACCACCAAAATGGCACAAAATGGCACCAAAACTGTCAAAAAATCAGTGAAAAACAGGCAAAATCACTGAATAAAAAAATAAAAATATTTCTCACTAAATAAAAAATAAAAATATTTCACAGCAATAAAAACTATTTCACACTGAATAAAAAATAAAAATATTTCACAGCAATAAAAAATAAAAATATTTCACAGCAATAAAAATAAAAATATTTCACACTGAATAAAAAATTGGACCGTTAAAGGATGGTTCCGATTAGTTAATCATCGATGGGGAAAATTGTTTTACAATTGAAAAATTGTTTCTGATTTCAAATAATGGTCAATGAAGCATTAACGACCCGATTGGCTCGTGAACGATTAGATGCAATTAAGAGATTTATACCAATTCGCGACTCTGTAAGAAATAAACTGCAACAACGACAGAGTCTTCAGACTGATTTTGCTGAGGGATCTGAAGAGTTGTTTAAACCAATAACTACAACAACGAAACAGATAGTGTCAACAATCTCTGAACAAGGAAAAAAACAAGAAGAGACTTTTCTCCCTGTGTTAGAAAAAAATAGCAAAAAGAACTAAACAAACAAAAAAATCATTAAAAACACTTCCTCAGGATATATCAACCGCTTCAGAACGAAAATTTGAAGGATTTCAGGAAGAACTAGTTAGTGGACTACCTAAATCAATTATATTTACCGAGAGCGCTAAAAAACGAATTCTCAACGAGGATATAGACAATTTAGGTGAATTTGCTGCTAACAGCTATGATTTACAAGAGAAGATTTTCACGGACAATTATAGGAATTATAGAATGTCACATAATGAATGGGCTGATATAGTGTATGAAATAAATACTGGGAATTTAGATAGAAGGATGAAGGAATACAGAGACTTCAAGAGAAAATTTCAACTCCATTTAAGACAGCCATACGATGAGAAGGAATTTTTGGGGAGTGGAATTTCAGGGGAAAATCGTCTAGTTGAAAACGCTAGCGTTTCATGTCCTGGTAATATTCTCAGTGATATATCACGATTAGAAGTTCTCATCGGAGGAAAACGAGCTGGAAATAACTCTCCAGAAATAATTAATGAAGCAGCTGATATCTGTAGACGGTTATTTCAAGGTGGTATCATGGATATCAAAACATATCGAGATTTTATTGGCGAGTTAGCGGAAAGTGGGTATCATAGTGACTGAATTGAAAAATTGTTTTTTGAATCACTGATTAGATAAATAACAATTAAATAAGAATGATCATACACTACAATCATGATAAAACAACCCCCGTCTATGTAGTTAATTCACGGTTTCCAGTTTATAGAGCATACTACGGAGATGGTTTAGGTAATACCATTGCAGGGTTTTTTGCGAGAATGACCCCAAAAGTGATGCCGTTAGCTAAACAATTAGGAATGAAAGCAATTGATGTTATTCGTGATAAGGGTATTGGTGCTGTTGGAGATCTTGCGGGAAGAGCGTTTTCAACTGCGAAGAAAAAATTAACATCATTAGTTAGACGAAAAAAGAAACAGGTACAATTGCCATCTACAGCGGAAATGCCTGCGAGTGTTAGTAAAATAATAAATAACGCAGTAGATGAAAAATTAGCGTCATTGGTGACTCCGAGTGACCAAGATAACATGATAGCAAACATGATAGCGGGAAGTGGCTTTAAAAAAACACGACGATGAAAAATCTTTTACGGTGAAAATCCGATTTAGACTCTGATAAATAGAATAAAATGTTCAAAAGGTCACCTGATCCAGCATTTGATATCGATGCCCCAGTGCGTAAAGATGATTCTGTACGCGATTTTCAATTTTATTTTTATCACGCAGTACAACCAGATCTCCGATCGCGAATTGAACTTCAAGTTCATGACACCAGTAAATATTTTCTACCGTGTGAAGCATTTATTGAAGAAGAAGGAGAACTTGTAACCAATGTTGCAGCTAATACCCCATACGACAATAACCCAACTATCAAAGTTGGTTTTGTCAATAACGGTATTATGGCGTTATTTTAAAGCGCTAGATATCTCATTGATGGAAAGGAAATTGAATCCATTGACCGTGAAGTTGATGTGTCCACAACAATCATAGGGTTGGCAAGATATTCTGATGATTATACAAGATCAGCGGGTCCATCTATGATGTTTTCTAAGGATATTACTGATTACCCTGAACACGTCCAGTATTCTAGAGTAAAGGCAACACAAGCTACCGCAGTTAATCCGGCACCAGCCGGATATGTAAGACCAGCTGGTGATTTTGATGTCATAAATAATATTACTAACTACAACCTAGGGTTTGCAACACGTGTAGCAACGTTGCATGGACAGCGTCGACAATTTTCATGTGCGATTCCACTGCATCATATTTTTGGATTCTGTAGAAACGTCCGAAAAGTTATTTATGGAGCTAAACACACAGTAGCGCTTGTACGAAAGGGTACTGATGATGATGCAATCTCGCGTGATGCTGGGGTTGCAGCCGGTAAAGTCATTTTAACAAAACTATCATTATGGATGACGGTGTTAACTCCATCAATCACCACAGAAGAAAAATTGTTATCATTTATGGACCAAGGAGGAAAATCATTGTTGAGTTGGTTATCAGTGACTACGGATACTAAACAGGACAATGTTGATAGTACATTCACATGGCATCTGGCATCAAAACAAGGGGTTTCAGCACCACGTCATATATTTATTGCGTTACAGAATAATGCACGAGTTGGTACTCAAGAACGAAGTCATATGATATTTGATCAGTTAGGTGTTAATGAAGTCTCACTGAGAATAAACGGCCAACAGGAACCATCCGAGGATATACAACTTGATTACACACACAACCATATTGCACGTGTCTATCATAACCTGTTGTCGTTTATGGCACGTGATCAAAATGTGGATACTGGTTTGCAAATATCACAATTGGATTTTAAAAGCCTCTATCCGATTTATTACTTTTCACTGGAACATCTTGATTTAACAAGACAATCTGTCGTTGATATACACTTTAGAGCCCGTGTAACCCGTCCTGGTGGTATTGCTAATTATAGAGCAGTTGCTGTCATTCTCAGTGATAAATTAATGCTACTTGAAGGTGTTGGTGGAAGAATGAGAATCATTGATGCACCAGTCAGTGGAAAATATGTAATTGAAAATCCGAAGGATTTTTCCATTGAATCGCTTTACGATTTAGAATCAATCTATTAGGTATAATTTCATATAGTAATATTAGTGTTGCGTTAACCCCCGGTCAAATCAAAAAATTGCAATCAGAATCGGCTAAAAAATGTGGAACCACAATCACGCTGAAACCTAATCAAATGACTGGTGGTGCAAATAAATTATCGCTGACAACTCGTCAAATAAAACATTTCAATGATGCACTTGTAGCAAAAAAAGGTATTCAGATTACTCTTTCTGCGGCTGCTATCAAAAATATGATTAAAACAGGCGGTATATTCCCGTTATTTGCTGCGTTACCAGCGTTGTTTGCGGCAGCGGTCCCAGCAGTTGCAAAAGCAGTCGCATTGGGGGCAGCTGGAGGCTTGGGAGCAAAAGCGATACAAGGCATTACTGAATCATATGAACCGAAGAAGAGAAAGGGTTTTAGACTAGGTGTGCTACCAGGATTGTTTAAAGCGGTTGCAAAAGCTGCCGCATCGGGGGCAAAAGCGAAACAAGGCATTGAACCGAAGACGGGACGAGGGTATAAAAAAAGGGAAGGGGTCTAAGACTACCAGGAACCCCGTATTCATGGTACAGCGGAAAGGGTCTAAGACTAGGACCGGTTTACTAGTTGGAGAGGAACCGATGGTTCCTATGTCCAATTTTGATTTAATTGATGCTGCTAAAAAACTAGCGATTAAAAATTTCAGAGGTGTTTTTATGAAAGATCAATTACCGGCACAACCCAATGATGTTGAAACCGGTATTATTAATTTAGATAACAGCACCGGACCCGGAACTCACTGGGTTGCATACGCTATTGATCCACGTGCAATCGTCTATTTTGATTCATATGGATTAGCACCGCCTAAAGAGTTTATGCGTTATATAAAAAATTTTCCAATGAAGACTTGGTATTCTACGCTACCAACACAACAAATGAATGATCCACCAATATGCGGCAGTGAAGTATTAAATGTCCTTGACGCTATTTCAGCATCGAAAAAACCACCACACATTGTCGTAAATGATTACACCAGTAATCGCTGGAAATCAAAGAGATTTTAGAGAGAGAAAGAGTTTTACAATAACAATGATTGATATTTGGGGGAGATCTTTGAAACCCGAACCCGATGGCACTGCACCCCCTGATTCTATCAAGGATATAAAAAAAATAATTGAAGATGAAATCGCTGAGACGTTGAACTTAGCAAGTGTTGACCCCGGGGAAATAGTTGTATTTCAAGACAAACAGGGTAAATTGAAAACTAGTAATGTCTCTCTGGATGATATTTTGATTAAACAACGAAACGCAATCGAGAATACTATCGCGTTATTTTCCGATCAGGGTAAACTCAAACCGAGTGTACTTTTTTCGACGATTACAGATCGATTAAAAACTCTCAACGATGAGTTGAAAAATTCTGTGTTGGAACTAACAGCACTTCAATCTAAAAGTGAAGAACACGGAAAACAGTTTTCAAATTTTCGAAGAAATATTGTGGATAAATTTATTGGAACCCCGTTAGATAAAATTGAAATAAAGCTTCCGGATATAAAAAAATCCATCGATGAGACGAAAACCTTCATCGAAGCCATCAAAAATGATTTTTCGAGGATGATAACAGTCATTGAAAAAACAAAAATTCCTCATGCGAAAACCAATAACGTAGTATACACGATCCAACACGGATCATTTGCGTGGACACCTACAAACAACAAATTAGATATCACTGCAACCGTTAAGGGTATTTATCGATTAACACTAGTGACAACGAATCAATTTAATATTTCATCGTCGAGTTCATCCGGGGTCAATAATACGATTTCAACGATCATCGACAAGGATACAACTGAAAAGTTCACGATAACATCTACTGATAAAAATTTGATTAGGGTTTCAACAACGTGGTATGTTGAATTCGTAGCGGATTTAAGTTGAAAATTGCAAAGCAATTTCACTAACGGTTTCAATTGAAATCGTAATTGAAAACGCTAGCGTTTTTAAAATAAAAATGATTTCATCATCGCAATATCGCTATGATCAGGTCAGAGAATATCAAAATAGACTCAAAACCCTGTCTGAGGAGTATGCAATGAAAATTAAAAAATATCGCAGGAGAATTACCGCAATTGATGTTACCGTGTATTCAGTGAGTGGTGTAATCACCGGAGCTGGTATTATACTATCCTCGGTAACAATGATTGCCCCGATAGCTGTTCCAATTTGCATTTCTGCGGCAACAACAATCGCGGGAATAATTTCAATAATAACAAAAAAATATCATCATGCAGCCAACGAAAACTACAAGACTACATAATTCAATTTCATGTTGTATCCACTGCATACTCGCAATTATCCTCATTGATATCGTCATCACTCGATGATACAATTATATCAGATAGTGAATTCAGCGCGATGGTCAGTATTTATGATTCTGCGATGTCAAAATTAGAGCGACAACAACAATATAATAACAATGACAACACAGATGGAATTACTTCAACGAATAGCGGAAAATACCGAACCGGTGAAAACCAGCATGATATCAATAACATCAACGAATCCAGAATTCAGTGTGAATTTCCCTATCCCAGTCCCGGTGAAGGAAATCGCGTTAGCGAAATTACGAGTGTATCACAGTTGGCCTAATATCAGATCAAAATCATTTGGTGGTCAACAACCCAATAATTTACTGGTATTTGCGTATAAGAATAAAGACGACGGTACCCCAGACTGGAATGTTGTTTCCATACCAACCGGATCATACCAAATTGAACAAATCAATGCTGAATTAGCACGTAGAATAAAATCCATTACTGGAGCAGAATCAAAAATAGCTATAACGGTTCATGAACCAACACTATCATCTGCCATTGAAATAAGTACAGATGGTTACGTCGTAGATATTTATCAGAGTTTTATTAGAACCGTACTGGGATGGCCTGAAACCCCACCCAGGGGGAAAACCGTTAATTTACCAGAACCACAAAAATCTGATTATGTCACAGACAGGATAAAATCTGACAATCCAATAAAGAGTTATTACGATCGCACGTTATCTATATTATTTTTAGATTCCATAATCAAAAAAAATAGTGAGTATGGGTTTACTACAATAGATCAATATTATGTTGTTAACGAACCTAAAATTATTGAAAATTTCACAGCAATGAATAATGATTTTTCACTGTTGTTAATATCTCTTAAATCCGGCTCTCTAACCCGAGATGAATTTATCAGCGTCGTAGAAACATGCAATAAAATTATCGACGATATGGAGACATTTAATTTGGAAATTATTCAATTGATAAATGAGAGTCTTAGTCCCCGAGCGAGAACAACATTAGCAACAGACTATAAAATCCGCGCTGAAGATATTCCAACATTCAAACTACCAGGATATAACGTACCAGAACTACAAAAACTTCTCAGTGATGCCATCGATGTTGGTTTTAAAATAATTCATGATACGTGGAAAAAACAACATCACCGGAAATAAAAATCCTCAAACATAATAATGACCCAGATGGTGGCGGCAGGCATATTGCTCCGTTCAACGTGAATATATCCTCGGTGATAGCGCTCAATTTAGTATGCGATGTTATCGAAGGAAGCTATCAAATAAATTTAGACCGATCAAATCAAGCTCAGCAAGGATATATTCTGTATTCATTTGCACCAACAGCCCCTCCTGGGTTTCTAATCATTGAGAATCCGGTTAATCCAGTCTATATGCGATGTCATAATAATTCATTAACAAGAATTAATTTCAAACTCACTGACCAGTCTAATAATCTGACTGATTTACAAGGCGAGGTTTTACAAATTAGTCTGTTTGTAAAATCCTAAAAGGATTTTCGTCTTAAATTGCTAGCAATTTCAAGGACTTTCATTGTAAAAAAATTATTAACCCATAGCAGCAGAGGGGGCGAGTGACAACTTTTTGCGACGTTTTATGGTTAAGCAACGAAAACGCGAATAGAGTATCACCGCGCAAATTCGTGTTTTGAGCAAGAAATCAATAAGGCTCTATTTACCAAATGGAGACCTTATTTTGTTTTTGGTTAAAACACGAGATTTCGCAGAAAGGCTCTATTTGCTGTTTTGACAGTTAAAAACGATTTTTGTTTGAAAAGTTGTCCGGCTCGCCCCCTCTGTTGCTATTTAAATTCCGAGACATAGTCCATACTGTCCCACTCTTTAGTTGAATGGTGTCAGTATCTCTGTCAATAATTTCAATGGTCCATCTACAGATGTCCGAAAAGCAGTTCGAAAGGACTAAAAACCGAGGTAATCTTGCATTGACCCCCCCCCCCCCCCCAGACAACGCTAAGAACATAAATTGCACACATTCAAACTTTTCCTGCTTCAAAGCAATATGACCTATCGTACTAATTAAAATCTGAAGAAGCCTGTCCAGAGTACATTGACTCTCGGGGTCAAAGGCGGAAGATCTTAACTCTATGACACCTGATTTATGCAAGACTTGCTAAAAATACTAGACAGTAAATTAGAACCTTGTTCAGAGTGGGGTGGGGTGGGGTGTCAAATAATGTAAAATACTTTACCGAAACGTTCATTATGCTTTTAATTGTGATACTCTGTAAAGGAATAGGTTCAAGAAAACCTGTGGAGGCACACATCACCAAATATTGGTTGCCTAACTTGGTTTTAGGTAAAGGGCCGACACAACCTACCATTATTCTATTAAATGGTTAAATGCAGGGATAGGTGTAAAATGAGCTAGGTTTTCATGCCATGTGACAAGTATGCCAAGTGTTACAAAAGTTAGAAACATTACGTTTGATGCTCGACCAATAAACATAATTGAAGATATGGGAATAAGTCTTACCTACTCACATAATTGAAGATATGGGAATAAGTCTTACCTACTCACATAATTGAAGATATGGGAATAAGTCTTACCTACTCACATAACTGAAGATATGGGAATAAGTCTTACCTACTCACATAATTGAAGATATGGGAATAAGTCTTACCTACTCACATAACTGAAGATATGGGAATAAGTCTTACCTACTCACATAATTGAAGATATGGGAATAAGTCTTACCTACTCACATAACTGAAGATATGGGAATAAGTCTTACCTACTCACATAATTGAAGATATGGGAATAAGTCTTACCTACTCACATAATTGAAGATATGGGAATAAGTCTTACCTACTCACATAATTGAAGATATGGGAATAAGTCTTACCTACTCACATAACTGAAGATATGGGAATAAGTCTTACCTACTCACATAATTGAAGATATGGGAATAAGTCTTACCTACTCACATAATTGAAGATATGGGAATAAGTCTTACCTACTCACATAATTGAAGATATGGGAATAAGTCTTACCTACTCACATAATTGAAGATATGGGAATAAGTCTTACCTACTCACATAATTGAAGATATGGGAATAAGTCTTACCTACTCACATAATTGAAGATATGGGAATAAGTCTTACCTACTCACATAATTGAAGATATGGGAATAAGTCTTACCTACTCACATAACTGAAGATATGGGAATAAGTCTTACCTACTCACATAACTGAAGATATGGGAATAAGTCTTACCTACTCACATAATTGAAGATATGGGAATAAGTCTTACCTACTCACATAACTGAAGATATGGGAATAAGTCTTACCTACTCACATAACTGAAGATATGGGAATAAGTATTACCTACTCACATAACTGAAGATATGGGAATAAGTATTACCTACTCACATAACTGAAGATATGGGAATAAGTATTACCTACTCATAAACGTGTGGCGTCGGTTGCACTAATAACTCCCTGAAATATACCGAGTGTTCATCCTGCAAGACAACTAGTGATTGTTTACTTACACACTGTTTAGATTTAAGAGCCAAAAGGTTATCATGTGAAAAACACTTTTTGATTGATCCAATCTGGAAGTACTCGTTACCTCATTTAATTCCTCACCAAAAACTGTGTTTGCTAAAGAAATAACACCCTGTTCAACAGTGTCACATCGTTATCAGAGCATGATTTGCAATTGTTCTAATAACTGCGCAAACTGGATATAAACCAGGGAGTTCTACTTCGAATAGATCAACTCTTCGATCCACACCAGTAAACCGCGAGATCTAGGTCAATACTAAGTAATAATTCAACACCCTTAGTGGGCAAGAAAAGTTTTCGCTCCTTTTTTAATCACCGATCCTAAAACTAAATCTGATGACACATTAACACTATGGAGAGGAACATTAATAAATCCACAGTCTACTCGCTGTATTATGGCACTTTCTCTAGAAAAAAAAACATTTTAGACAAGGGAAAAAGATTTCATAAATTATGAGAAGCTCCTGTGTCTACCAATGTCTGCCTTATATAAATTACATGCAAGGGATATGTAATCTGAAACAAGGGATATGTTATCTAAAACAAGGAATACTGAATCTTAAACAAAGGATATTTAATCTGAAACAAGGGATATTGAATCTGCAACAAGGGATATTGAATCTGAAACGAGGGTTATTGAATCACCTACAGGTGATACTGAGTCACCAAAGAGCGTTAATGTACCTTTCGAAATGGAATGTTTGTACCTCTCCATGGCAAAACAGATCGGAATAAGTTGACCTCAACACAAGTATCTCTTTCAATACATGACAGTGACCTTGGCCTCCGAAAGGCAATGGCATTTTCGTTTGCTCTTTTTTTATTTCAATTGCTTACATTTCACCCTTTAAATTGTATTATAAATTTAACAAATGCTACAGATATATATAAAACCATTCACACTCTCCATATTAAACGCTTTTGCCAAAATCTCATATAACATTCTCCTAAGTAACTTAAGATAGAATGATGATTCTCAAAGTTAAAAATGCACTGAAACAAAGTGAATATTGGTTTGGATGCGGAAACAAACGTGTCAGTATGATAAATGTGTACCTCCTCAAATATTTGTACAATATCCAAATTTCACACAGGTCCTTTCATATTCTGCATATTGCATATCATATGACTCGAATTACCTTTATACTAAAGTGAATTGAAGAAAACGTAAGTTGTATTGTTTTTTTTTAAAAAATATATCTTGAAATAATATCGACTCAGTTTAAAGCAAGATATGAAGTAAAATACTGCTGAGCACCAAGATTGAAATTATTTTTAATAAACAGTGGTTTATGAAATCACGTGTAAGCGTTAATATTAGACTAGATCACGGTACTTTATGCAAAAACGTTGTGTGTGTGTGTGATTGGGATTTTAACGTAGCTGTAACAATTCTTCAATCATATCGCTACGACGTCTGCAGTTAGGCTGTTTATAGTGATGTCTAGCACTGGGGCATCATGCCGCAGACATGTAGCATGATGTCCCACCCAGTTACATTATCCTGACACCAGGCCGACCAGTCCTAACTAACCTCTTAATGCTGAGCGCCAAGCGAGGCAGCTGTTACTACCATTTTCGTGCGTCTTTGGTATGACTCGACACGTCCTCCCGTTTCCGCGGCGGATGCTCTAACCACTAGGAAAAACGTTATTGCAATACATTTAGATTGGCGAAAAAACTCCAGTATTGCTTAAAAACATTTTCTCTTCAATGTATGTATGTATGTATGTATGTATGTATGTATGTATGTATGTATGTATGTATGTATGTATGTATGTATGTATGTATGTATGTATGTATGTATGTATTTAAACAGGCATTTCATAGATCGGTCACAAAAAGCGACCTCAGACATATAAGACGTATAAATCGGATCACGTGATTCAAAATTACCTTGATGTTGTTCAGGTTCACTTACTTTGCACCTATGTTGTTTGGTTAGAACAATAATCTACGAATGAACTGGTGATATGAACAAGCCTGGTCCGATAGGTACATATATGATCCCACAGGGGTGGATTTATTTGACACAACGTCAATTTAAGCCCACATCTTAAATGGACTGGTAAATGGACAGCGAAATCGGTACAAAAAGCGATATTATTTTTACTTTAAAAAAAAACTCTGAACCAACGTGGTCTAAGGTGCTAACCTTTACAAAAAGCATTGACATCTGACCTCTGTCCGCTTCGGTTGAGTTTCTGACTTTTCAGCGTGAGTATCTGAGAAAGTTTGCAGACTGTTTGCCGTAAGGTTGGTTCGTCTTAGGATTTGTCAGTGGGTCTTGCTCAACCAGATATACTGGCCGCCAATTATACCCCAATGTCAATTATACCCCAATGTCTAACCCTGTCCGCTGGGGGGGGGGGGGGGGGGAAATATGGCGTTAAATTTACGGGCAAAGGAGACGGCACACTTTGATCATAAAAGCTTCTTGATAAAGCTCCTTGCTCGAATGATCACACGTGCTGATGAGTGTTTTAACTATTTGTATTTCTTCTACCCGAGTCAGTATAAACTGGTCAGAACCCTATGCAAAGTACATGATACTGCATACTGTTCTTAATTAGAACAGTCAGAACCCACTGCAAATGTAAGAGTACTAGTGGTAAACGGCACCCATCACCAGGGATGGCACTTTCCATTCTTTCTGGTGCATATTTAAAATTCTCTGTCTCTTTGTTTCTCTGCCTGTCTGTCTGCCTGTCTGTCTGTCTGTCTGTCTCTCTCTCTCTCTCTCTCTCTCTCTCTATATATATATATATATATATATATATATATATATATATATATATATCTTCTGCAATATCTCTGTATATTTAATAAAATCAGTAATGCATTTGTATGCATTATTAACAGATACGAAATGAATTTGTAAAAAAGTAATGCAATATTTAGTGTTTTTGAAACTGAATTTGTATTGTATCTCGAAACATTGTATTTCGGTGGGTACTTAAATGTATGGGCTTAAGAGGGTTTAGGGTTAATAGGGTTATGGTTAAGAGGGTTTCGCATAAAATGGACATTCTTCGTTGGGTCTTGAATGTCATGGGCAGTACATATTACAAAATTCACAAACAATTCGTATCCCCTAAATACAGGGAATTTAGAATGTTTAAGTTTTCCTCCGTATCTATCATATTGTGTATACTGTTGAACTAACGGAGGTAATGCTAGCCGACCTTTGACCTGAATCATCCTAAACTGATGTTACAATTATCTATTTCAGTGCCTTGGTAACCACGAATTTGATCGAGGGGTTGAAGGACTGGTTCCTTTCCTTGACAACGTAACGTTTCCTGTTTTGAGCGCCAATATTGACGTCAGCGGGGAACCTCGCCTGCAAGGAAAGTTAAAGAAGTCTACTGTCAAAATACTACCCAGTGGAGTAAAAGTTGGAATTATTGGTTTGTCATCTAAAGAGACAGCCTATATCTCAAACGCAGGTGTGTAATCCTATGCGATGCAACATTTAAAATTGAAATGAACGTCACTTTTTCTTCCACTAATAAGTAAATTGTGTCCTCTGAAAATATAATTGGTTTCAATGTAAGACTGTAAATACTGGTAATGGATGAAAAATAAGAGAAATTGATAATCGTATGTGTTTGCAAATATTATTGATTATTCTACACTAATTAGAATTTTATGATGTAACTTTATATAACTTAAACCATGTTCTTTTCAACCCAGAAAATAAGGCTTTATACTCTGCAACAGCGAAAGTAACATTAAATATATTAAAGTCATATTTTATAATGACGTAAATTTTCCGAATGCCATTTCGTTTCTGTCTAACCGGTTTATAATCGCTCAACTTGTTTTTTTTAATTACTCAGTAATTAATTGTTGATTACTTTTAGTCACATGCTCCCGACTTGTTTGACATAAATTATATACCATATATTGATGGCTACGACGTCACACAACACAAAGTAAATTGCATAGTGATGGTGTTCGATAATTATGAACCATTTATCTACTCCATTTATTACAGTAGTAATTTTCATAATAGGCAGTATTAAGGCATCCTAGACAGTAATTAATGTATCATAGTAAATAATGTATCCTAGACAGCAATTAATGTATCCTAGACAGCTGTATGGCATCATAAACGGTAATTAATGTATCAGAAACAAAAGTATGGCATCATAGACATGTATCATAGATAGTAACTAATGTATCATAGACAGTAACTAATGTATCATAGACAGCATTAAGGCATCATAGACAGTAACTAATGTATCATAGACAGCAGTAAGGCATCATAGACAGTAATGAATGTATCATAGACAGCAATATGGCATCATAGACAGTAATTAATGTATCATGAACTGTAATTAATGTATCATAAACAGTAATTGTTGTATCATATGAGTATTTAATGTATCATAGACAGTAATAATGTAACATATACAGTAATTAATGTATCGTAATTTAAAGGTATCATATACAGTCGTAAGGTATCGCAGACAATATTAAGGAGTCAGTGACAGTATTAATGTAACATAGACAGCGGTAAAGTATCATATAAAGCAGTAAGTCATAACATACAGCATCAATATATTATAAACAGTAGTAATGTATCATAGACAGCAGTATGGCATCATAGACAGTAATTAATGTATCATAGACAGCAGTAACCCCTACTGTTGACAAATAAGTTTATACCAGAAATGTAATAGAAGAAAACAAATTATGAAACACAAAAAGGATAAAACATCAATGTTTTTAAAACGATATATATTTAGCAAGCAGCTATAAGTGGGAAACTTGCCTGGATATCATATGAAGAAAGTTTAAGACGGTCACAGATTCTTATCATTATGTGGTAGCTTCATAGAGTATATGCATTTAAGTGACGCGTAATAACTCGAGTACATATAGATTAGGCGATGGTTTGCGTGTATCCGCTGAATCACCGTAGAGAATAATCTACGAAAAGCCAGAAATGACAAATGTAGAATCAATGAATGAAGTAAAATTTACAACACGGATAAGAAATATTAGATGGCACAAATATTCAGAAAAACTTAGCAAATACAATTAGGAAATATTGGACAGGAAGCGACACCAAATAATAAAGATATTTGTAGTCTAAGCTGAGTGGGGAATTAAATGACTTTAATCAGGTCAATATATATGCAAGTAAAGATGGAAATGCATCTGATATCTAAATTAATTAAGATGGTTGCATAGAAGTTGGTGTCTGTGCAAAACAAACATTGGTTAATAGATTGCTTTTGTCATTTGTTTCCGTATGGTTACATTTACATGGACTGAAAGCGTTGACCATTATCCGTTGTCAACACGCCAATGAAATCGGCAGCCGGATCCACTCGTAGCTCCGCTCACTGATGCGATGTTGCTGATTATTAATTTAACAACCACATTTGCTAGTAGCCATTACAGTAAACGTTACGGTGCAAAGCGATCAACCCGAGCGATACCGGGTACATGAAAAATTAGTTCTTACTCGAGAAGGTAGAGGAATGGCCGTGAGACGACGTAATTATACATGACCTACAACGCCTACTAAT